>VWZT01001215.1:641-92834 GCA_013397055.1 Pachycephala philippinensis
AGTAGGAACCCATTTCCACTTCCCTTCATCCACCAGGTGTCCTCCTATTGCCTGACGGTGGGAGGCATGGGAGTCCTCTGACTCCTGGGGGGCTTCTCTCAAGGATGGAAGGGTGAAACTCCACCTGTCTGTTTCACTTTCTCTAATGCTCCTTAGTCTTTCTACTTCCTCCTTAAACTCAGCCACCAGAGAAAGGAGACCGTTCACCTGTTCGCACCGCAGGCAGGCGTCTTTTACAACGTCCCATGGTACTACTGACAAGCTCAAACATTCCTCACAGGAAGGGGTCTGGACAGACATGTCCTTCTTGGGGGGTTCTGTTTGGCTAGGTACACTTTTACTAGCTGTAGCTTTTGATCGTGTAAAGATCATTACTGAAAAAAACCCAACCAACCAACCAACCAAATCTCAACACAAAACCAAACAAAAAACCCCACTAGCAGGAGGATACCTGCAACCCTGCCTGCTTGCCCTGCCTGCACGAACTGCCATGCCACGCCCTCAGAGATGTGCTGCGCTCCTGTTCGCCGCACTCCCTAGAGCCCTTTATTAATCACACTGCCACTACCCACAGGAAACCCTGCCCTATGCCTGCGCAAAAGCTTCCATGCAGTCTGCAGTACCTTCATTTGTTAATGAATTTTGCATCGCACCAAAGTTAGAAAGTGAGCTGCAAATTTTCCTTGGACATCTCCTGTAATAAAAACTTTGTTTGTACGAGAAGACAGTTCAGTTAATTCTATAAAGAAGTCAAAAAATTAGACATCTTCCTCTGAACTAATATAAACTCTGTGATTGTTTGATAATGGTCTTTTGTGTCCTTTAGTGTCAACACAGCCTGTCTTCTCAGAGGAGGTTCTCAGTTGCTGTAAATCTCTAACTCCAGAGATGCCAACAAAGCCAATTACAATTTGCAATATCCCTACTGAGGATCCGATCTTTTCTAAGTACTAATTTATGCAAATTAAGTAAAACTAAATAAGTTTCATTTGCAGAGGACAATACAGAAAATATCTAATCTCTCAGTGGCAATGATCTATTTCATGGTTTGAAAAAGACACACACACATTCACTAAAAACATAGTTTCACAAGCGGACAGTGCAAGTCTAGCCCTTGCCATGCTGTTTCTTCCCTCCCCTAGTTCCTTCCTCTGGCCCACTCAGCCTCCTGACTTGTGGAAACACAAATTAGGGAAATCATTCTATTAAAAGGAAAAGCTGTCTTTTACGGCATTGTTTTTAATCCACACCATTGGTTTCACAATGAGACCAACAGGTGTAGAACTGTAAGTGATGGGATTGATTGGAGAGGGTGAATGAGGGGTGAGATTAGCAGAAAATGGTTTAGACAGTGTTCTCCTGAAGGGTTCATGAACCCATATTGTAAACACAATACAAAGACTTTAACAGGAAGATTTGTCCTGCGCTGATTTCAAGGGCCTTAAGGGAGCACTTAATGGTCAAGACCTCTGTACTCCTACTGGAGTGAGTGCAGGAATCTGGCAAATGCACTCATGGAAGTTCTTCAACTTGAGCCAGGAGCTGCTTCATCAAAGTATAGGTGGTGCTGTAGATGAGGACTCAAGAACTTTTGTGCAAGTCACAGTGGACATCAGATTCACACGGCTGTGTTAATGCCTTAGTGGCTTCTTGGGGAAATAAAAGGCTTCTTGTATTGTGATTTTTTTTGGTCTTCTCTGGCTCTTTCCCTTGGACTGTTCACTATTGTAACCTAGCAAGCCATTGTCACCACCACTGTCACAAGGGAGCTTTTGCTTTGCTTTTTTAAACACTTCAAATAGAAGTGCTGTGGCACATTCTGCTCTTATTTCCCTTCTAGCAGTAAATGTGCTTTTTCTTTTGCTTGTGCTCTGGTGGTTGGTTTATTTGTTTATTTTGGGGGTTTTGTGGTGTGTGTATGTATGTGAGGTATTATTTTTTGGTTCTGTTTGGGGTTTTTTTCTTGAAAAAGCATCTAATACAGAACTGAAAGCTTTTGTGTTCCTTATATGCTCTAAACAAATGGAATTTCTTTCTTTAACTGGGCTGGTGCTAAGACTAATGATTCTGTTACTGCAAGTTTTAAGTCTGTCTTGCTTAAAAGAAGGTATTTTAGATATCTAAGAGGACTTCAGCATCTGCCAAAGTGCTATTGGAAAACTTGGTTATGTCTGTGCAACACATTCACCATGAGTAGTAAATCTGACTTTGTCCTGATAGAAGATGTATTGAACCTTCCAGTGGCAAAAAACACATCTGGTATAAAATACCTGTAACTATTCCAGCTGCAGCCTGCCTTTAGCTTCTAATGTATTTTTAAATACTTCTGTGTTCTTAAACTTAAAGATGTCAAACGACATGGTTTTAAGTTTCTTACGTTCATAGTTTTGGTTACACGTTTTAGATCTTCATAAATAGATACGTTACTGAGGATAATAGCTTCTACATATGAAAGCTGTTTTGCAATGAAAGTATGTCTCAAAGCATGTCAAAGGTGCTTAAACCTATGGCTTAATTTACTTACTATGTGGTTCCACCACATGAAGAGTTGGAGTTGTGCATTCAGTGCCATCATGCTGAGTGTGTGCCTGTGCCGATTTTCTTTGGACGCTGCCTGTCTTGACCGAGTACTCTTCCTTTCCCTTTCTGTGCTTGTCCAAATGTTTTTCTGCACAGCTCCCGATTTAACCTGAGGTATATTGCTGCTCCCCAGTGATTGAATAAATTGATATCCTTCAAGTACAAAGCTTGCAAATTGCTTCTGAGTCTGTGCTTAATTCTACGCTCCCTGTGTGGGGTTGGTATTTCACAGCACAGCAGCACAGGCCTGTGCTAAGTAAATTGACCAGTTTTGTTTTTCCCTTTTGTTGCTGTTGTTTTTGTTGCTTGCTACTGGTGGGAGATGACTTTTCCCATTGCATTACCTCTCTCCATGCCTTTGGGGTTTACTGTGATTCTTATTAAAATCAGTGGGGAGACTGTCACTGGCTTTAGCGGTACCCGCGTTGAGTGGTTGGTCACTGTTGGTCAATATAATTTTCACTGATATTGTTTTAAGTTGCCGGCACTGATGAAGCAGAAGTGTGAAGTAGGTCAGGCCTGCTGAGCACATAGATAGTTGAAACTAATTAGTGTCAGCTAAAGACTTAATCATTAATGAAGAATTTGTATATGCGCTCATACCAAAGCAGAATCCTCAGGAGAGTAAAGAAAATGCCAGAATGGATTGATTGTGTTTTTAGTAACATAGGATTTTAGAAATCTCTGGAGATACAAATTTCCACTACTTGGAGCTAAGGTTATATATTCCATATTTTCAAATACCTCCACAAGCTGTTAGTCTTTGTAAGTCTTGTAGAAATTCTGCTTGCAGTCAACAGCAGCAGAAACTAAAGATTCTGAAAAGCATTTAATAAACACAGAACAGTGCAAGCAACAATACAGATGCTTGTGCTGTCATTCAGTCATCTTTCTTGTAGTTTTTGTCTCACATGACATAAATTCATTCCTGGCTGATTCTAATGCCACATTTCTAAATGTATAAACCAGCTGCATTTTCTTATGCTTTTTAGTGATGGCATTCTTATAACCTTTATCTGTTTACTCTTTCAAAACCACAGTGTGATCTTGGCTCCTTATATAAGATCATTTGGTAACTCCATTGGTATCTGTTAGGAAATATATGTTAAGATTTTTCTCAAGAGTAAACCAAGGATAAAAATTATATGTTTGCTAAAATGCTGTCTTCCTATTTCTTTCTTTGTCATTCTTTCATTTTTACTTATCACGTAGTGTCTGAATATTTTAATTTTCCAATGAAAAATAATTTTTTTCCTAGGAGTAGCTTTGTATATGAGTAAGTACAAGTTTTGATTCTGTGATTGCTCTGGGGTACCACTGTTTTATTTTAAGCTTTCTGAGTATTATAGTGTTTTTCAACAAGAAAACAACTTAATGGATTTAAAATAGATTAGTGATATTTGAAAAGAAGTGACAAAGCAAGGGAAAGACCTGATGGACAATATATAAAGTTATATAATATGTGATCAGATAGGGTTTCCTTTTTGTTACATGAGCAGTTCTTGGGTCTGTATGGAATTGTCATTATGCTGTTGAGAACACCAGAAAGATAATAAAAAAGAAAAACAAATAAACATATCTAAATATTCACTTGAAAAGTCAAATGCAATTTGAGTGTATTTGAGTGTTTTGGTACTGCATATGCTTCCTGAAAGTAAGGGCTCAAGAGAAAGCTGAGATACTTATTTTCAATGATACAATTTGCTGAGTGGAGCACCTGACAACTGCTGAGCTAGGAGGTCTTCTGGTTTTCTTTATTGTCACTGTTTACCACAAATGTCCACAGATGCTACCAATTATGGAACAGATGGGATGGAGTTGGGCTGCGGGCTGTGGGATGTGCCTGCAGAATGCCATGACAGGACAAAGAAGCACATGACAGCACAAGTGAGCTCATGGTGTCACAGGGAGGCTCGTCTCTGTCGCACCCTGGAGGGAGGAGCCTGCCGGGGCTGACAGATGGGTGAGCAGTGCCTGGTCACCCAACACAGGGATGTTCAGGAGGTGTGCTGCTGACGTGGCAGAGTGTAATAAGTTGTGTAATGAAGGTTGCCATGTAAGGAAATAATGTGCCTTGGAAAAGTCTATAAAACCACCTTATTTCTTTGAATAAACGATTCAGATTGCCTGCTGGTCTGTGTCCGTGTCTCAACCACCCACAAATGGTGCCCCGTGTGAGGAACTTATGAAACGCCTAACTCCATCCGTCGGTGAGCTCCTTGGAACTTGAAGTGCTGCTGAACGAAGCAGGAAAAAGCTGGCCAGCGATTAATTACCTGCAGAATTGTAGGTAAGCCATGGAGGACATAGAGGCTGAAAAGAATTTACCTTTCCGCAGGACAGAGAATATAAGCCGAGAATGGCGGATGGTGTATCCCAGGAACAGAACATCGCAGCTGAAACACAGCAGGAAAGTGAAATTTACAGATTTGATCAGACTGTTGCTCTGGGCAAAAGACTGTAATTCAACTTTAGATAATACCAAAGTTTTTGACCCTCGGACATAAGATCCATGGAGGAGTGTGTGCAAGGTGCTCATGGCGCATGCAGCACCCAGAGACCAGACAAAGAAAGACGCTTGTGCCACTGTGGCAGCCGTGCCAACCCCTTCCGCGCTGCCAGAGAAACGTAAGTCTGTCAGAGCTGTGGGAGGAGAACCAGAAGACGGCCCCTCTTCCCCCGACCTGTTTGATCCTGGAGGGGAGCTGGACAGAATCGGAGAAGAGCTCGCGACGCCTCGCACTATGTGGCACCAGCCGGAGCTGTGCTGCGGTGAGTGGCTGGAGCCGAGAAAGCCCTTTCTGGTAGCGTGTTCCCTCTCCATTTGCCCTCTGCGAGAGAGTAGCGGCAGCAGCAGACCCAGTGGGGGGTAAAGCGTGCGGGGCCACAGGGGCACGGCGCGGTAGCACTGGTGGCGAGGGTGTGGTGCTGGCGAGCACATGGTGGTGAGCGCATGGCAGAGCTGCGCTGTGCCAGCGAGCACATGGCAGAGCCAAAGAGCGGCAGCGAACACCACGCCGGCCACACAGCATAGCTGGTGGGGCGAGTGCAGCTCTCTGCATGTGGGAAGTGAGGAGATGAGCCAGAGAGCTCAGCAGCACCAGCAAAGGCAGCACCGCATCCCTGCTCCCCGCACATGGCAAGATTTGCCCGGGGAGGCGCGGCCACCAACTTGTGCACCAGCAGAGCCCTGCGAGCCGCCCCAGTGTGGCCGCCTGACCCGCACCGCTCCCACTGCAGGCAGGGTTCCGTCTCCTGCAGACTCTCTTGAGCGGATGCCGTGCTGGAGAAAATGCCTGGGTGGGGACAGGTGGCCCCTTCCTCAGGGGGAGGGTGCAGCATTTGCACCGCCTTGTGCAGGAGTGGCTGCAGGCTGGGCGTGTCATTGCTGCAGCTGGTCTGTAGACCATATCACCTTGTGACCCCCTGCACTGTTCTGAATTCTTTTTGTGAAGGTTCTGTCTGTTTAATCACTGTCTCAATTCATGGGAAGGAGATGTGTATTGTTACCAGTTATTAAGTGTTTTAATCTTTCCCCCTGTTCAGGGAGAAAACAAGCTCTTTTGAAGTTACGTTCCTAACTGATACTGAGTGTTTTCATCTATCCTCCTGTTCATAAGAAAAATACTACTTTTGTGAGGAACGGAGCTTATTTAGTTCAAGCAGTGAGCCAAACATGTTCTAATGTTAGAAGTGTTTTTGTTTAATGATTCTTGTTTATATAAAGAGATACATATTCTTGAATATATATATATTTTATGGAAGAGGTGGGATGGAGTTGGGCTGCGAGCTGTGGGATGTACCTGCAGAATGCTATGACAGGACAAAGAAGCACATGACAGCACAAAGGAACACGTGGAGGCACAGAGAGGCTCGTCTCTGTCGGACCCTGGGGGGAGGAGCCTGCCAGGGCTGATGGATGGGTGAGCAGTGCCTGGTCACCCAACACAGGGATGTTCAGGGGATGTGCTGCTGACATGGCAGTGTGTAATAAGTCGTGTAGTGAAGGTTGCCATTGTAAGGAAATAATGTGCCTTGGAAAAGTCTATAAAACCACCTTGTTTCTTTGAATAAATTATTCAGATTCCCTGCCGATCTGTGTCCGTGTCTCAATCACCGACAATCAATAACAACACTTTTTTTTCTTAAACATTTATGTTAGTAATACTTCAAGACCCAAATATCATAGAATGACTGGAGTCCAAAGGACAAAACCTGCCATCGTAGTTTGTGTAAAGAATGTTTGCATTTATTTTCCAAGTTGTTTCACTCATCTGCCATGTTCATATTTTGTTAAACCTGGGGGGGAAAAAAAAAAAAGACAACGTTTCAGACACTTTAATATTTCATCACTATTTGTGTTATGTTCTATAACTATGTTAAGAAGCTGGGCAAGCAATTTCTCTATGATGCATTTTAGGAAGGGCTTCAGAAAAAATGTGCATTTCTTCTAAAACAGTAAATTCGGCAGGACTGAGCCTCATTCATACATAAAAAAGAGCAGCTGCTAATTGTTTTCAAACTACAGCTATGATATGCAACATAAGGCTTGTCTGAATCATGCTGACAGTCTGCGTTGATAACACAATAAAGTTGATGTGGAGTGATTCGGCACACTTGGAGAACGGATGGAAAACCCATCTTATTTGGGTTCCTTAAATAAAGTCCTAGTCTGAAGATGTCTGCCCCATATTGTTTTTGCAAGTGCAGTAATTTTAGGTCAAATTGCTTAGGAAAAACAGGTTGGAAAGAATGCGTACAGCCATAGCCACTTTCGGCTGCAATTTTAACATTTTCTTTGACCAACTTTAGCTAAAATATTAACTTCTTTTAGGGATTCTGAACAATTTCTTTTAAATTCTTTTTTTCTCAGGAGTCATACAGACCCTTTCTTCTAGGGCATGGAGCCATTTCTGAGCAGAATATAGGGTGATGCAGTTGCCTTGTTATCTGCAGGTGTTTGATTGTGATCACATTGCAAATTTGCAAAGAAATTTCATGAAACAGCAGCAGGAATCAGTATTGCAGAGTTTTAATGAGGAAATACATCTGAAACTTAAAAAATATACTTTTAAGGTATCAGCCCAGTACATAGCTTAATATGAAAACCAAATCTGATTAGTTAGGTTGTATTAGCAGAATGATGAAATAAGAAAACAAATATTGTATTTGGTGGAATTCCTAATGAATGTGTATTTTTAAAAACAATTATAAAAATGAAACCAGAGGCCTTATTCTTAAACTAGAACATGATAGAAGTCAGAAGATCAGTTTCATTGAAATCTCAGTATTGAAAACTTCTTGCTGTCTGAAGTCTGAACATATTTTGGGGAGCGATGCACAGGCACCATATTTGTTCAGACAAATGTCTTTTTAGGAAGCTTATTTGGAAGTGTGCTTTAGAGGTATTTTATTAGAGGGTTCTGGATTTGAAGATTTTTTCCTTGGTGATAATTGAAAGCTGAGTAGAGAAGTTTACCAAGCAGTTTGTGCCATGTCATAATATCATTTCATGCCCTCTCCAATCCACAGGGAAAAGCTAGAAATGTTCTTCCTGATACGAAGCAGGAGGGTGAAACATCATGATAGTCAAAGGGATGTGAAGGATAGTGACCAGAGGCACTCCATTACTTATGGACATAAAAAAATATCTGTGAGGAATTCCAAGCTGTGTGACTGAGAGCATGCACTGTACAGAGCTGTGGTGGAAGGTGTGGGCTGCTCAGCCTGCCAGATAGATACTCCTGTGTCTGCCATGATGTCAGCAGATGGAAAGCTTCCTTATTGCAGAAAAGGACAGCTGTTTGACAGCTGGAACCCTGAGCCACAGTCTTGGCCAGATTGACATCAGAAAATACTGCTCACTATTCTCTTTAGGATCCAGGAGTCCGTCTTATCTTGCCAAGGAGCCTAGAAACTCATTTTATCTCTCTTGTTAGGAGCTTGGGACCCTGTCATCCCAGGCAGTGAACCCCGTCTTGGGAGGCATCTCCGCATGGGAATGGGAGAGCGTGGGATGCCAGGCAGGGCACTGGGGTAGGCAGAGGAGTTGAACAGTGCTGTGGGAGGAAAGAACAGGCATCATTGCAGGACAAGCTCAAAGAGCCAGCCTGTGAAATGTATGTTCCTAAATGTGATTAAAATTAGCTTGAAATTGGATACTTGTGAGCACTGATCACCTTTTTAAATATTGATTTATGTTTTGTCTGTTTCAGCACAGCATTTAACAGCTGTCTGAAATGGATCAGTCTAAACATTGGGTGCTCAGCTTTAGAGGAATAGAAAAGTCACTTAGCAGAGATCCATTTGTAATCTCTCTAGTACTGCCTGAAAAAGAAACAATCCTACTCAATTGCTTTATTAATTCTATAAACGAGCAAGATCAGAACTGCAGATAATTAAACAGGTTTTATGGCTTGTTGTGGTGCCATCTCGTGGTTCTTGAGTAAAGTTCCCACGTTGCTGAAAGTTCCTTCACAGCTAAAGCAGATTTTACAGCATTGCGGCAAGCAAAACTAAAATTTGGAACTGAAGGAGCACTTTAACCTCCTGGCTATTGGCCAGATTCCTGCTTGCTGTCATATGTCCATGCTCTAGTAAAGCCTCTGGGCAAAAATAGGTTTCAGATCTCTCACTGCAAGAGTGGTGATAATACAGCAGTCTTGAAATGCAATGATAATTCATTACATCAGGCCATTTTGCTTGTCCCTGTATATGAGAGGCATGGACAACTGTGCTCAAGAAAACAAGCCTTTCTTTTTTCTAAGCCCTGGAACATTAGGCATAATTGTTCCTGCCGGTGTCTTAAACATAGAATTGCTCTGAAAGTGCATAGGAAGACTGCAGTCCTTTCGCTTCTAATGTGCCTTGTTTGGGATAAGAACAGAAAATTTACAGAAAATATCTACAGCAGTCCTCTCCATCTCATTTGCACCTGCTCGTTACAGAGCTTGCACACTGAAGGGCATTCCTCCTAACTTTGAGCGGCCTTTCTATGTCCTCTCTCATTTTACTGTTCCCCCAGCCTTGAAAAAGAATGATGTTTGCTCCCCTTTGTCCTCCCTGTATTCCAATGTAATGTTTTCAGCTATATGGAAGTCTGGTTTTTAGAAGGCTTTACTTCTGCTACAAGTACTCAAAAACTGTGAAACTGTCAGTAGCATTAAAATGGTTGTCATTTTGCAGCCTCCTGTTTTCTTGGTGTTGTCCATTGGTTGCCATTTTCTTTTGCTATAACATATTATCACTTTTTATTGCATCCATCAGATTAGCAAGCACTTTCTGACAAATGTGTGTCATATTTTTCTCTTCTTGAAGTCTAATTTCTGTTTGAATGACTTCTACATAATGATACTTCAGAAGGAAACTGTTGATATATACATGTCTGATAAAATTTCTGTGTGTCTGAAATACTATGAATCGCTGCAGTCTGTGGAACCCTGCTAGGTAATTTAATAAGCTGTGGTTTTGGTAGACTTGTAAAAAGCTTAAGGCAGATCTCTCAGTGGCTGTGGACAATAGGATCTGCCTAGAGCTCTGAGTACAGGAAAGGTGAAGGAATTTGATCTCAAGCCTTGGTTATCATCAATAGGTTTGAAAAAGGAGAAGTCACAGTAGGTACTTTTGGATAGAGCTGAAAAAATTGCTGTCATATGTCCACAAACATTCTCGCTCTATAGACAACCTATGGCTATGGTTTTGGCTTTGGGTGAGGTCACAGGGAGTGTGCTACCATACATATGAGTAGAACAAAGCTGCAATGAAATCAGCTGGTTAGTTACCTTCTGCAGACTACAGGAGAAGAAGGTTTTTAATGAATCCTGGGCTGGCAAATTGGAGTGATCATAAGTCAGTGCTGGCTAATGCCAAGTGAGATGGGAGAAGGGGCTGTTGCCACAGTGAGAGGACTAGTCATTACCTTCAGTACTATTTAAAGAATTCTAAGCAGTATTTAAGCCACTGTACTTGAGTGGCTTAAAATGCAGTTATTTTGAGGCTGTAGAGCTGTTCTTCACATTCTCATATATATTTTTGCCTTCATACAGGTGATAATGCATTTAAGGGTTACCCCGTAGAGCATTAGCTGTGCTAGAGACAATCTGGTGTTTGAGACCTATAAGCTCTGTAAAAAATGTCAGCATTCTGTATTCTTAATTTCTGTTCCTGACTGCCAATGTCATCACCTGCTCCTGGATACTGGAGATTATTATAAGACTTGAATGACCTATTTAGCTGTTCTGAATTTTGAATGATGATTTTTTTCCCCTTCCCTTATCAGCTGAATTTCTTTCCTCCCACCCCCTTTTAGCATAATACAGAAATTGTGAAAGATTATTACGTAGTTTTAGAAGACATTGATCTCTATATAATCTGTGAACCCTTTATAAGAAAATTGAAGTCAAATTTATCATGGCTACTAAAAGACTGGGGAAAGGAGGAGTCCTTGCTTTTAAGCCTTATAAATAGTAATAATGTCTACCAGATATTCTCAAGTCCCAATCCATGGGGATGGAAACAAGCTTTAGGAATAAATTGTACATTCCCAGCAAGCAGCAGTTAAGACTCAGAAAATTTCAAAAGCATACATGAACTTTTACATGCAAATGATACAATATACATAGTTTCCAGTGGGCATGTGCAGGTCTGAATTTTAATATCAAGGCATAAGTCCCAGCGCACATTGAGATCAGGTTAAATTTTTGCGGACATTTGCAAGTCTGGGCTTCATGTGATGATCAGGGATCCCTCTGCAACACTTTATTTTAAGAAGTGCAACTCTTAGATATGCAGATTGTAATATTTATGATGTATAGAGACTATAGTTTGAGACTAGTACAAGGTTGTAAAACTGCCCCTGATACTCTGTTCACCCAGATCTGTTAAGTCATCTTCCAGGGATTAAATTTAGAAGAAATAATTGATGCTATTTCCTGAAAAAATAAATAACTCTTTTTTTTGTTAATGGTGACAAAAAGTAACATTCAACTATATGAGTCTGGATCCCTTCCAGTTAAACAAAGGACATGAATTTTCTTAGTTAGAGAGTAATTGGATTCTGCCTCTCACGCAAATTAAAGACTTTATATCATAAGGAAATAAATTATGGGAGAAAAAAATTGCTGCAATCTCTAGGTGAAAACATTTATTATATCCATAGCTCTGCAATTCACTGTAGTAAACTTCAGCAAAATGGAGTTGCTGTCATTGAGTTAAATCTATCCTTTCTTTGCATTTTTCTTTCAGTATTTATATTTATGTATGTGTGATAGAAAACGTAAATCTTTCCTATGCTTCAGAAACTTCTCCCATAAGCTTGCCTTGTTTCTGTGTAAAATGTCACGTATCAGCAAGATTGAAAGAATGATCTCTCAACTAACAAAGCAATACCTCAACAATTAACTGAAAAGATCTCCCAGTTCCATAAATGAAAACTGCAATATAACTCTCTTTGGGAAAAAAAAACTCCATGCAAGAACTTTATAACATACTTTAAAAGTGGTTGTACTCAACATGCTTATGCTTCACTCTGTAACAGTGGAAAAACTGGCATATAACTAGAATAACTGTGAAATGACTACTAGCAAGGATCTTTTACTTAATCTACTAAAACTGGAGTCATATATTAAAATGGGAGAACACTGTACATACTAATGCACATATTAAAAAAAAGCAACCCAAAACAAAGCCTAAAAGCACATGGAACAACTCTGTTCCCATGTGTCTGAATTAATACGTGTGCAAGGATTGTGAACTTATTACCTGAAAAGGTAAGTAAAACCATAAGGAATATAATAAAAGAACGACAACAAGCTAATTAAGACCTGTTGAGGTAGATTACCCTGGTAAATTTGTTCATCTTGAATCTTATCAGCAATGAGTCAAATTACAGCATATCTGACTTATAAGGTCTCCAGTACTATGTTTGGTATTGTGTGCTGGAAAAGGTGGCACGCAGCAATGTAGCAGAAAAATTATGAAGTGATAAAAAATCCTATGCAGTAACAAAAATTTTAATGAGCTAAGACCTAGTGGTCTGAGACACTCCAGAAGCATAAGCGTAAGCATCAATCTCATACATTTATTTTCATTTTTACCCTGTTGTAAATAGTAGGTGAACTCACTGATGTCTTAAAGCTGGAAAACAATTTGACTCAAACATGAAATCGGCTAAGTGAATTTAAAGTGAACTAATAGAAACAGGATGAAATTGCAAGGTCACATGGTTAGGGACTAATTGCAAGCATTTCTGCTATCAGTGAGTAATAAGCAACACATGAGTGTATTAATCAGCTGCAAGATAATTGTGTTTCAGCAGTGATATGGCAGTGAAAATGGCAAACATGATGCTCAGGTGACTACTAAGGCTGCCGTACTGATAAGACCCCCTCAGCCGCACTGTGTGTGTAGTACAGGTCAGCTAAATCAGATCAAGTGAAACTGGAGCATGTGCAATACTCAGATGAATTGTAGAACTTTACACACTCGCCAGGGAAACTGCGTTCTAGCAAGATGTTGAAAGAGCCGTGTCTGTGTAAATGCAGTAGGAAGCACATATCAGGATGGCTAAATGCTTGAATTAAAGTACAGAGTTGGCAGGGAAAAACAGCTCTAAACCTGCTAATGAATAAATTTAGCCTGGAAATAGTGTTGGGCCTTAGGAGGCAGCATGATACATTTGCTGGCAGGACTATATTGTGGCAGAGTCTACTTGTTTCCAAGCTTTGGGTCCTGCTCATACAGGTGGCTTTCAGACAAGGGGAGGAATTTTTGTAGCTGGGAGGCTTTCACAGCAGTGCTCAGAGTCCCTTCAGCTTCCTATCTTTAATTGCAGCTGTAAAGTGGCAGAAGAGTGGCAGTCTCCCAATCAGACTAATTTTATTATTTTTTAGTTTGTTTTTACTGTTATTCTGACAATGAAGTAATTTTCTTTGCCTTAAAAAACAAGGGTTTACAGAGATTGTTTTTCTAATGGGATATTTACTCCTACTGAAAAACAAGTAACTTGTGACTACCTATCACTTTCCTTTATCATGTGGGAAGACTAATATTTAAGGAATGTTTGCAGGGGTTTAATGCACTACAGTCTTTGGATCAGAAGTTTATTTTTTTTCAGAAATTTCAGTGAATACACTTCCTTCACTGAGGCTGTGTGCATAAGACTATAAAGATTTAAGTTTTTCAGTTGTTTCTGAAATATTATGCTTCTAATGTACTTCTGCTGATCTTCCTGCATACATTTATTGTTTCTGATTTCCAACAGCGATATCTTGTGCTTTCCCCTTGAATTCCCCTGTGATAAGTCTGCAGACCTCTTGTCATTTTCATTTATTTTTCTTTGTCTCCAGCCTCCTTATCTTGTCCTTTCATCATTAATGCCACCTTAAATTAGTTCTATTTTGAGATTTACTTTTTCTTATTTGGTGTGGGATCTGCCTTCACTGTCACGGTTTTCCTCTGAAAAAATTCTGATAAGCCCTTTAATGATGAACATATCTGGAAATCACATAATAGATACGTTTTTTTCTTTCCTTCTAAAGCAAGGTATTTGGTTCAAGTTGCCCCATTTTTATGAGTAAAAAATTGAGACAAGGAAAAAGAAGGTAACATATGTCTTTGATATCAGAAAGTCATTTTGCCTGCAGGAGATACATTGGGTTCTCTTATTAAAACTTGTTTTGAGCATACAGAGGACATGGATATGAAGTTAGCTCAGACCTGCCTTGTTACCATTGACTTGTTTCTCTTTTAATTACAGAGCTAAAACTGTACTTGTTGGTGCCCTGCTCTATGTACAACTCTGATAACCCATGAAACCTCCTTTAGCTCAAAGGAAAAATTAGTAATTAATTTTCTCGAGAAGTTCTTCATGGTAAACTGAGCATATTTCAATCTCATTGCAGCAGTATTTTTCTGTAGCACATGAATGTCTTGGGTTTGTGGGTAGTGTACAACTTGCACTCTTATGATAACTAATAGTAATCCACTGGGGTTTCTTCTCTATTGAGAAGGCTTGAATTCAAAGGACTGGAAGGGCACAAAATAATTTAGCAAGCTTGGAGGCAACAATGTTATTTTCTTGGGGTTTTTTTTAATGCTTGAGCTGAAGGTTTGTCAGCCTCCACATTTCCTAAGCTTTGGAGTGATACCATCAGCCATTGTTGAGGTTGGGAATTGTTGACTGACAGTAGCAAACACTTGGTCCTGAAAGTTTGAGCTTGATTTTTCTGTGCCCGCTTAAGGGTAAAAAGAATAAAGGGCAGTTGCTTTATGTTCGTGGTGGTTCTTAGCAAGTGTTCTTGAGTTTCCAGAGCTTGTGTGTTCCTACTTGAATTCTGCCTGAACTGAGGCTTTACTGATATTTGCTGAGGAATCTTTAAGCATCTTCTTAGGGAGAAGCAAACAAATAAAGCCAAAAATATTTTGCTCTGTTGTGATTCTGTTTTTATGGCATTATTTAAGATTACTACAAAAATTATTTAAGCCTTTCTATCTGAAAAGACTGAAAAAGCAGTTATTTTATAGTTATAGCCGGTTTTCATTGCAAACAAATCTTATTTCAGAATGTAACTGATAATCTGATTAAAATTTGGATGGATTATGAGTCTGTTTTTCACATGTAATAAAATCACCCATGGCTTAAGAATGAAAACACTCTAACCTGTTTCTCCTCCAATTGCAGTTTAGTGTGAAGTGGGTGGAAAGCTGGACACTTTCGATTCAAAATTCTCAAAAGCTGAGGGAAGGTCCTGTTCTGTGAACAAATAAAGTGGAGCTTCTGACAGGCTTTTCCCATTTCTAATGGCTACTAATGTAAACTAGGTGACATATTTATGCTTCCTTTTGTTTTTTTAGGATTGCTGTTGGGTGTCTGGGAGCCCTAGTGTACTGTGTTTAATTCAATGTACTCTTAAAAGGAAAGGCTGTTTGTATTGACCTGGATTGGTGAACGAAGGCAGAGGAGCCCTGGGTGCAACCATACACCATGAGAAGGATCCCCTGCTGGTGTCTGTGGCCTTGGTGGAGGTTTCCTGGCTTCCTTCAGGAGTGGCACCTCACAAATAACACAAGATGTCTCACACAGAGCACTGTGGCTGAGTGAATGTCCTGGTATCTTGACAACATGCACAAATGAAGGTTTACAGCCAGGGAGAAGCTGTTCTCAGTTAATGAACTGAGAAAACTCCAGAACAATGAGAATTTTTTTAGAGACCCGCATTGGGAAGGATTAATTCCCCCAAAGAGCTTTACAGTTCCCATTATTCTCAAAGAGTCACATTTTCTTGTGTTTGAAAATGCCATGCCTGCTGCTCTGCTGGCTCATATCTTACTGTCTCACAGAGCCCACAGAGATGTATCAGAATGATCCATTGTCCTTCCCTCACCAAGGGTGAAATTCACCAGTTTCACAGGAGTGAGGATGCTTTGGGCTGCAGCACCTAAGAAAAAAGTTGAACAGATATGGGGTGATAAACCAAGACATGCTGTTTCTTCAGCCTCAGTCTATTGTCGTTTGATGCAAGCAAAGTAGTTTGATTTTCATTGTGGTGGGCAAATACAAAGCAAGATGCATGAAATGGAAATGAACTATATCTGTAGAATGTAATTTAAAACTAGAAAGATTTTCCTTTTTATTCTTTATTAATGCAGTGTATTTTCTTTCTCTTCCTCAAAGTGGCCTTAGAACTTTACAATCTGTTGTAAAATGTCACTAGAAATGCAGGTTGGCCATGATTTATAGTTTTCATGTGAAAATAAGGTATCAAGCATTGACAAGGGCCATTTGAAACTGCTGCTGCAACCCCTTAATTATTTAATGGCTGCTAAAGAACCAGATCTTTATTAGAGATAAAATTTGAAAAATTCCATTCAGATTTACCTGCAGGCTCAAGCATGCTTTTCTCTCGTTAAAAAAAGCAGAAAATATAAATGGAGAAATAATTAATAAACTCAAATAAATTTGCCAAGGGAATGTGAGTGCACTGAATTTCGAAGCATGTAAATAGTAAAACAGCAGCACTGTATCCCGTGATGGCAAAGCTTACATTGGCCTCCAAAGGAGTTTCCAGATGCAACAATGCAACAATGCTCCTGAGATGTTTTTTACAATGCAATGAAAAAAGGAATGTTCCCAGAATGGGTGCTGTGAGATGAACCCCCTCCGATAACTGATTGAAAATGTTTGTGAAAGTTCCTTTCAGAAGCCCATCTCCCTACTATTTGTCATATAGTTTCTGTCTTTTTATCTTGATAATTACAGGGACATTATTTAAGACAAGGTTCTTCCAGGGTCCTGATTTCTGTCCAGTTTTAAAGATCTATTTTCTTTTTTCACAGCTACTGATGTCGTAGTATGAGTAGGAATGCTGATACCAGGTAGCAGAATGTATAATGGGGAAACTAAAAGTAGTTTAACTCTTAGTCTTGGATGTGATCTGTCACTCAAACAAAATAATATTTTGCTGTCCCTCCCCATCCTTTTCCTTTTTTTTTAATCTTGAAGAATTACTTCTAAAATATAAACCTGTTTGTACAAAATACTTTGAAATGTCAGTGTGTAAGAAAGTAAAACTTAATGCAGTGTAATTTCCCCTATTTGTAGGTATTGACTGTTGCAGTCTGAGCAAATACAAATTTTGTATCCATTAACAGACAGAAAAGAATGCCAATACCTAAGAAGTTACCTGAAAAATGGAGCCAGGATCTTAGCTGAGGTGCATAGTGGTGGGAGAAGGAGTGAGTGCTCATGCGTGGAAACAGGAGTGGCTTGGATTAGGTATATATGAAAAAGCCCTGTTTATGAGATAATTAATCATTGGAATAGGTTTTCCAGGGAGGTTGTGGAGTTTTGGAGATTTTCAAGACCCAGGCAATCTGGCTTGGTCTCACTTAGCTTTGGGCAGGAGGCTACATCAACTCTTCAAGTTCCTTCCAGAGTAATGATTCTCTGATTAATAAAACCTCCTGTGTCGCTTAATAACTTTCATGTTAGTATATTCTGCAAGAACTACATTAAATATTGAGGAGTCAAAATGATTGATCAAATTAATTGTAAGGTAGGAGTGAAATTTTCACTGTAATAGTTTAACCTGGTTCTCTTCCAAGTTGCAGAACACAAAATCAGACCAAAGACTGAAAGTAAAGAACATGGCTCTATATGGGTGTAAAATAATTTGGTTTAGAAAAAAATATCAAATTTTTATTTTTTTAGGGTGTTCAGCTTGCCTGTCTGATCTAAAAGTTTTGAACAATGAAACAATTTTTTTCCATTAGAAAGACAAAGAATAAAATCAGTTCTCTTTCTGTGAGTCCACTTTTTCTAGTGAAGTGTCCACGGAAAGTGAGGGTGAGTATCTGACTGAATTTTATTGTGGGTAACAAAACAGTAGAGTTGCATAAAATTTCTTTCCGTTTCGAAATGTACACTTTGTAGTCATAGTTCCTAGAATGATCTTTCTGAGTGACTTTCTGAGACAACTTATTCTGGTAAATTGCATCCCTTGTTTCAGTTTGTTCTATTACGCTGTGAATTAAAGAGGGGGCCTTTCAGACAGCTCAGTGCAGTCTCTGGTACTGATCTAGAAAAGGCAGTCAGTGGTTGTCTTTGAGGATGTTGTGGTATTTCCTTCATAATAGGGTCATATTTGACTGCTGCTGTACAGACACGGGTATTTACGGGTAATTCTGTGTAATTCACTGTAATGAGTATTTGTTTTCCTCTGCTCACTCTTCGCTACAAGATGAGAAACTCTACTTGTTGTTGGTTTGGTTTTTTTCTTTTAATTATTATTTGAGTCAAGAATAACTCCAGCCCTTCAAGGCATAACTTGTCAAAGAATCTTGGTTAGCTGTTAACTTTTTCCTCAAACAATGCAATCATAGTTGACTTTGGGACCTGCCATTTCCAAATTTTGCCATGGAAAATCAGACACTTTATCTTTCACATAACAGAATCATAGAGTATTTTGTGATTCTGAGGAATTAATCCAGAATTATATCCAGAGAACTGTTCATCAACATCCAAAAGCAGCAATAAATAACAAGAATATTGAGATGTGTTTTTGTTACCAGTGGTCAGAAAGAGCTGGGTTTTTTACCTCTGTGAATAAAATGAGAAACATTATATCTGAAGAGTAGTCTATTCTCATGGTTACGCAGCCTCCCACAGTTAAATAAATTGTGTCTAATGTGATTGCTGAATTTGGGATCCATTACAGCATAACCTGATTTCTTATTTTGCATTGTTTAATAGTCCACTGATTGTATATCATCTGTACCACTTGTGAAGCTTTAGACCATGATTTCACACAGTGTGAGACTCTTTCTTTTTGATAGTAATAGCAAGAAGAAATGATTAGACATGACCTATATAATCCTCCAACATTGAGTGCAAATTATTTTTGGGGAACTCTCAGCATCAAAGGCCATTTTTTCTGGTGCTTATTCTCTGGAGGAAAAGATTAAATGTGTTCTATTTGCTATTGCTTTGTGCGTTGCATTCTCTTGCTCCAGTTTTTTTGGCCATGATTTCTAATAATGCCAGGCATTGGGAATTTTATGGAAGCATCTGCTGTCAGCAGTATGAGAATTTGGCTCCATAGTCACAGAGTTCTAGAGCACTCTGACTCAATGTTGTTGGTCTGTAGCTAAAATAGCTACATCAATTTGCACAGAGTCAGAAATACCTGTGATGGAGCCTGGTGGGACACCAAGAAACAGATTCACTTTTCATCAGTTGCAGGCCATTCCATAGGCAATATACTACATTGTAAGGGAGAACTACAGCTAGATAAGAAACAGTTGTTTCAGATTGTTTCCCAAGATTTCCAAGGCTTTCTTGCTTAAAAAATGTGGTAATAAAAGAATGTGATAAAATAGTGTCTTTTAACAGATTTTCCAATTTATCAGTATAAACAAGCCTAGCTTGTATGCAAATATTGAAGACTGGTATGTGCCCTTATTCAGATCAGGAGTATGAAATACAAGATTTACTCTGTTCAAGTAAACATTTAATTCAGTGTTTAAAAGAACTAAAAATTAGATAATTAAATGTGAATGTAAACACATATATTTGAGGTCAGGCTGTGTATGTAGGATTCTAGATTCTAATCTGACTCACACTTTCATGATTAATGGTCATTAAAACTCAAAAATTATATCAAAAGATGTGCGAGGTTTTGAAAATTAGCACAGAGTAATTAAAAATATTTTATCATAAACTTTTCCACTATTTCTATTAAACTCCGCCACATTTAGTCCAGGGATCTAGAAAAGAAAATATTACGGTGAGGAACTGCAAGAACAAGAGCAAATTAAACAAAAAAATGCCTGTGGTCTATGCAACTTCCATTCATATTCCAAGCTGCAGGTGAGGCGATCATCCTTAGAGTGCTTAGGAAGAGTTTTGATTGGAGTATCTGCTTATATATAAGCTTTTAGCATATTTTAACTGGTTTTTAGTCCATTTAAACACGAGGACATATAAAGTGGTCACAGCCTGACAGTTCAAGAAGTGTTTGGGCAATGCTCTCGGGCACATGGTGTGACTCTTGGGGTGTCCTGTGCAGGGCCAGGAACTGGACTTGGTGATCCTGATGGGTCCCTTCCAACTCAGCAAATTCTATGATTCCGTGAATATTTCCTGGATGGTTTTCTTTTAATGGATTTACTATTAATCTGTATAAATTATGATAACCTCTGCTAGATGCATGATTCTGAAACATACAAGAATTGCAAAGAAGAAACCTAATTACTTGAACATAGAGGATTAAGTAACTTGCTTCAAAAATGGTACCATCACCTTTTCCTCTGAAGAAAACCTTTCCATTACTTCTGATTGTCATTTTTTATTGATAAATCAATATTTGATGTTAGAAGATTTAAAACCAAGTCTTATTCTTCAGAGGCACATGCCCAATGTCAAAGTGGAAACATTAGACATATTTACTATCACTTTTTGGTTTACCACAAAAATTAAACGACAGGGAGGGCAGAGGAAGCTTTTGTTAATGGTATGAACCCATGAGCCGAATTTATTAGGCTGTTACTGAGCCTTTGCATTGCTTTTCAATTGCTGTGTGTGCCACAGTGTTGAATAATTTGGGTATAAGAAAAGAATACTGCAAAACTTCAGTGGAAAAAGAGGCACATCTCAAAAAAAAAAAATCTACCGTGTTACATAATTTCAAAGATTCCAGTAAGCAAGCAGGAGAGTAAATCACAAATTTTGCCAATTCAGTAGCTGCCAAGCCAAATCTTAGTAGTTACGGGGGAAGTAGCAGGATTTCTCTTTCCAAGAGTTACAAGATTTCCTAGTTTTGTAAATTTAAATTTTTTGTCTGTCACTACATATATATCAGTGAAAAATAATTGTAAATCAAGTGAATAATTAAAGTTGTAAGTACTTGGGAATTCTGAATCCATGTCACTGCTATCCAGCACAAATGGAATTTGAAAATGCTTTGAGGTCAGCATTTACAATGTCTGGTTTAGAGTCCATGAAATAAATCATTATAATAAGCTATGAGTTCAGCACTTGTTACTTCTTTCTCATGTTTAGTACTGCAACAAATCTGAGAATAAATCAGATGAATGTAGAATATTTTGTTATGTGGTTGGAGTTCAAAAGGAAGAAGGCAAATTATAAATGATTGAATTAAATATAAACAGACACCTCGAAATCTATGTGAAATATTTATTTTCATTACAGGATTTCTAATTTAAAGGTATTATTACTGAAATCCAGGGAGGTTTTACCAGTGAAGTGGGAAAAGGCTTGACTGACAGAACACAGCTTGAAAATTCATCACCCCATACACAACCAGAAAATTCAGTGCATTTTGAGGACAAATTAGGAATGGTATAATTTTTAGATTTTACCATTTGCTTATATATCATATACATCCAAGCTATGGTGTCCTTTATCTTTAAAGTTACATTTTTTTTTCAGTTTCAGCTTTAGTAATCTCTTAGGTTGTCTTTCACGTAAAATGAAAATATAGGACAAGAATAGTATTACCTTACATAAGAAATTGTCCTTATATAGGCAGTAGTGGAGTTTAAATGCTATGTAGGCCTTGTACTGACATGTATTCTTGGGGTAAATTTCATAATGTACAAGCCAACTTTTAACTCTGATTAGTTCACAGGTACCTAAGTATGGGAGAAATCATTTCTCTTGTAACTTATTTGTGTGAATAAATGCAAATACCTACAATTACACCACCCCATGATTTTGAATTTCAATCGTCTTGAAGATTCATGTCAGTAAAACTGAAATGTACGAATCTTTGTGGAGAGAAAGGCCAAAAAGAATTTGTGTATCCCCAGACAACTTCAGTGGATATCAGAGTGAATATACTTGATTCTTAGTAGCATTTTCTTATAACCTGGTTGTTTTTTGGGTTTTTTAAAACACTGAGCCACTGTGACGGAAAAAAAGGATACTGTGTCTCTAAAATCATGTGAGATATAGATATATTCAGATATAGATATAGATATTTATACATTCTCAGCATCTATCAAAACATAACCCCCCAAAAAAAGTAGTTTTGTCAGCTTAAAGAATGTGTGACATCTGACAGGCTGAGTTGAAAGGATTAAGGTGTAGAGAAATAGAGGTAGCATGAGAGAGACATCTTTGATTTATTCATTACTTCGTAATGCAACAATACAAGGAAAGTAAGCAAGCAGTTTTTAAGTAATAAGTAAACAATTTCCATTTTAAAAAGAAGATTAAATGCTGGGTTTTATTAAGGATTTGCCCCTGCTACGTACCTCTCCACTGAAATTTTTAATCTTTTTTACATTGGCTTTGCTGTGGAAACTAATCAGTCTTCAGTTCATCTCAGGAGACAGAGTCAAAGGCTTGAATCCTGTGCCCATTTTCGATGTGTTTTGTGGTAATCCAATTAGATTCCTCCTTCTACTTACTGAACTTAAGCCTTATCAGTGTTGAGACTGCTGAATAAAAATCTTGACATATTTACCAATTTGTATTACCATTCTCACTGGTTAGTTCTCAAGTAGTTCTGTCTTTATGCGAGAGTTAAAATGGAATGTTTTAGTTAATCCTTTGGAAAAAGCGTCTCACTTTGTTATTGGTTTTCAGGTTGATTGAAATGATCACACATTTTCCTGAGTGTACTGTGCTGTTATCTTTGCCTTTATAGGGCCATTTCTTCATTTATTGGCAATGTAGACATCATTACTTTCCTGTTTTCAAAGATCATGGAGTTCCTGTATGTTACAAAAAGCTTCTCAAGTTTGTGTTGCAAAGCTTCTGAAGAAAGGCCCAGAGCTCAACAGTAAGCTGTGGTTGTAAACAGTAATAAGTGGTTTCTGCAGTATTTGACTTTGTGCTAACCTAATGTGATGTATAAATCGGATTTTATCTTTATTCAGTTGCTGAAGATACATAATGATCTCACCTTGAAAATAACCTAAATAGGTATTCTACTCACAGAAAAACAAAAAAATGAGTATACTTGGAATTATAGTCTATATCTTGAACACTTGCTTCCTTTTGTATCTTGTAATGATGTGTATTCTATTACCAAAACATATTGTCTAACACTGATGAAGGAGTAATTAATCTATAGCCAGAAAACACAATAAAATTAACTTGTTAACACCAGGTAATTGCATTTCTTTTATTATACATTTATGAAAGTGAATTCAGCATCACTGTAATAATAATATGTAATGAATTCAACCCTTTGACAAAATAACTTTACTTAGAGTTTAGTATTGGAAATACAGATTTGCACAACTTGGTTCAATATATCAGCTTTAACAAATGTTAGACACATCTGAAGCCACTATACATTTTTCCAAATTAATTTGTAATACATGGATTTTCTGCAGTGGCTACAAACTGAGTTCTTTCGTCAAAAAAGGGCTTGTTTTTGCCTTTTTTAACATCCTAGGAGAGTGTTACATAATTTTAAACAGATGAAAGGAAATAGCATTTAATATGCTTTATTAAAATTTAAAATTCTCTGGCTAACAGGAAAATCTGATAATGATTGGGCAGCTTCTATACTCTAATGTTTCCTAATTAATTGTTTTCTATTGTTGTTTGGTATGTCACTTTTCTCTTCCAGATCTGTTCCATCCACATGGCATTGTTTTTGCAATTATATTGCCCTTGTGAGCCCTTTGTGGTGTGATCCATCATTTTACATTTCACTTCCAGTGTCTGATAGTCAAAGTAGGTTGTGTAATATAAAAAGTTTTATTTTGTTTTTGTTCTTATTGCATGAAAAATTCTGCAAACTCCTGATTTGTTTAAAGCTCACATGTGTTCTATTATCTCAATTCATGTGTATTGCAGTGGGCCTGGAGGGGGATCCAGTCAGATACTGGTATTAGTCTAGAAACAAATATATCATAAAATCCAGTCCCACATGAGACTTATAGTGTCTAGTGGGCTGTATGAGAACTGTCTGGACTATCACAACATGGCAGGAAAATCACATATGTGTATATATAGATGAGAGAGAAAGTTTTATGGGAGAAGGGAACATTTTTCCACAGCAGGAATGTTCACAAAATGTTTATGTAGAAATGGAAACAATTTTTTCTCAAAGAATAATTTGGCATATTTTTGCTCTCTTAGGACACATATCTTGAGTGTTCTGGAATATTCTGAACGTATTTTCCCCTTTCATATGATAAGAAAGTTCCCTCCGAATCCAGAGGTTTCTCTGCTTCTCTTAATCTGAAGACCAGTGTTGCTGCTAAGGTACCATGTGGATTTTGGTTTGAGGCTGTTTTACAGCTATTGCTGGTGTCTTGTTATCCTTCTACTCAAGGTCTGATTCTGTGCTGCCGTGGCAGAAATTAGGACTGATGATGCATTATTGTTGCATTCACGCTTTCCTCCATGACACACACATTTGTACACTCATTCGTTCCTCTGAGATTTTTCTTCTGAACAAAAATGCAAACCTGTCTTTGATGTTGCACAAGACAATGCGTAGTTCATCACGATGAACTCATGTCAGCAGATTCCTGGATAGAACAGATTAAAAATAGTCTTGCTCTTGGATTGTGCAGTATTAGTCACTGATGGTAAGCACAGTGGTAACTTTGTGATAGCTTAAGATAAAGACACAGTCAAATAAATATAATAAAATAGTGGTACTTAATCAGCCACTCATCAGTAGCAACACATTCATATAATGATAAGCTGCTTCTCTTTCGTGTGTTTTCCTTGGACTGCTACATGAACCTGTGATTTTACAGTGTAAATTCAGAAAGAATGGGAAGTGAAGTTCACTCCCAGCATATCATAGACTTCCAATAAACCCCACCCTGTACTGCACCCAATGCAGCTGTTAGAGAGGTGAAATTGCATGTGGCACTGTAGGCTTCTTCTTGCCCTATGCTGAAAAATCTATTAGTGCTACTACAGAAAAATACATAGATAGTAAGCACTTTATTTTTTCCAATGCAATTTTTGAGCTGTATCATAAAAAAAGAGTAAGATTCTCTTTTATATTCTAAAAATGAAAATACACACGAATAAACAACTTGGTTGACAGGCAGGGTGTTCTGAAAACTCAGGAAACTTGTTCTCCACAGGGATGCTGTCTGTTGGTTTTGGGTTTTGAATAATAGGCTTTATAACTGCTGAATACAGTGAAAAGAACGAGGTACAATTTGGCTAAAATTGAGGTTTGAACCTGAAAAATTATTTGCCACTTGAATCATAAACGATGGTATTCCTGCAATCTGAAATTAGTGCCAAATTATTAACTAAACAAGGTTAGGAGAGGATTGAAGTGGTTAATCACACGCCATCTGCTTGCCTGCCCTACCTGATTCATGACATGGAGGTGTGGGATTCAGACCACCAGCACTCAGGTCTCTCTTCACACAGGCAGAGAGAAAATATGGCTCTTTGCATGTTTTTAATACAGATTCTGTTCTTCCTTTCCTGTCTGTAAGGGACTGATTACAAGACCAGAGAAAGTAATTTTGAAAGTCAGACAGCTTTTCTTCAGAGTTGAATAATTGTTTGAGTAGTGCAACGGTCTGAGAAAATGACTGCAGTGTGATCATTCTACCCAAGGTGGTTTCTTCATGTTTTTTGATTTGAGGGGAAAAAAAAGAGGCTCTTGTCCTTTAAATAGTTTGTACTACATTGCATTGTCCCATATGGGGCACATACACAAAAATGGCATGGGGCACATACACAAAAATGGCTTGATCTACAGTCTTTGAAAGCCAGCACCCAGAGACTGAATTTGTAATTTTAATTAAGCTGTAAATGCCTTCACAGCTCAGTTTGGTCTTTATTTCACAGAAACCTTTTCAGTGCATTCAGACTTTAGTAACTTACTTTTGTGAGATTAGAAGCTGAGGAGAGCTGCTAATCCTGTTTTGCTCCTCACAGTCATAAGTTATGACTGGGTGTTGTTCTACTTCACATTTTGGGCTCCCTAACATCAGTAACTGAAGCAGGTGAATGGCTCATGGTTGGGGCACTGCCATACTAATGAGAGATAAATGTTCTGATTAAGGTCTGTGTTGTTACAACTTCCTTTACGACTGCAGAATGCCATTTGGCTTCTTGTGAGTGAATTTCTTCACAATAAGATGAGGTTCAACAGGATATTTTTACCTCAGAGGAATGTTGTAAAGACAAGTATTTGCAGATTTTTGGGGTTACAATATATTACAGCAGCAGGTGCCATGTGAGTATAAAAGAGTCACCCTATCAAAGTCTTTTGATGCCAACAGTTCTTGTGTCCAAGGTAATGATCTTTCAATTCTCAGTGGAAAACTATTAAACTCCATTATCCCCAGTCTCCCACTGTATGTGCTTGCCTTGTGAGCATCCTGCGAGGGGCAATGAATAGTTTTGTAGTTTGTAAGTAAACTACACACCCACTTATTCACAAAGTTTTCATGTGTGCCCCAACTTCCATTCAGCTGCAAGGAGAGTCTTCATCAAAAACCAGTGCAAACTGAGGAGGAATGAGGTAGGTGAGAGAAGATCGAAGGGCACACATCATGCATGTATGTATATATCACAAAGACACAACTCAAAGCCTACAATGAATATAGTTCCTGTAAGGTCCTAGTGAAAACTTCAAGCCAAATAAACAAAAAAGAGCAGGTATCAGCACGATACATGGCTGGCTGCATTTTGAAAGCTGAGTTCTTAAGAAATACTGGTAGGAAGTCTTTACTATGAAATGCTAATCTGATCATGAAAAATGCCTCTAGTAAGGTGCATTTCTTTTTTAGAAATTATGTTCTTCTAAATTTCATGGATTTATATGATTTTTTTTTTCATTATAGCACAGTATTCTAGGTAATCAGAAAAAAACGTGAAGGAGGATTTCTGTAATAATAATTTTACAGAATACATCTCTTTCTAAAACTACTCAGTCTGTTTTAGTTTGAATTTTGCATTTGTGATTCACTAAAAGTCCTTCAGCCAACAGTGGAAGTTACAGTGATGCAAAGACTTCAGAACTGGAACTTGATTATTTCACAATCTTTGTAAAATCAGAATGAGGATCTGGATAGAAATAATATCCCTGGTCTTTATGTCACTACACAAGGAAGCTATAATCTTTCTTTTGAACCCATTTTTATCTATAGTATGCTGCCTAAGCTCTTATCTTTCAAAGGCTAAATAAACAAGAATTCTGGAGTTTCCACTACTAATATTGTAAAAATTATCCTTGAATGTGTTCATTTGAACTAAGATGTGCTTCTTGTAGCCCCAGCTAAGTCATAATGGTGCCTCATGATTGTCCTTGTGTTGATTATAATTGTATTGCCAATTGCTGCCAGGTTGTACTAAGTGCATCACTAAAAAACAGACTTCTGCTCATTTACTGTTGTACTTGGCTCAGACTCAAAATTTCTGACGATTTCTTTTTTTTTCTCCAGTCATACTTGGCCGAGACATTGCTTATTTAATGTATACAGAGTTGTCCATAGCAAATTCCCTTCTCCCAGCTGAATTTCTGAATACATCATCTTTGGAATCATTGCGCTCTCTCCTTTTTATACTGGTTCATTCTCAGCAGCGAATCTATATTTTCATTCCTTGTGTTCGTGACCACAGTCAGAATTTATTTCTGTGACATCTTGATCCATGTTTTTTTTAAAAAAAGATTAACCACATCATATTTTCACTGTGGCACTTCAGTCTTTTTGGTTTAGTCTGTACAGCTGTATTTTACTTCCTCAGGATTTGTTGTTTGGGGCAGTAAATGTATTTTGCAAATATAACCGATCTCAAGAGTATCCTTAGGGTGAGTATGAGCTTCGTCAGATAAAGGTTTCACCTGTCTTCGTCTGCTTTTGTTAATATGGAGATAGCTCTTTATAGTTACTGTTCATTGAGGTCCATTGGAATGTCAAAGGTGTGTGAAACAACTCCTTATGGCTTATTCCATATAAGTTAACCATAAAGAGTTTATAAAAAGACGAAAATTAATTGGCTGTTACTCTTTGCTTGAATGTCATACTTGACTGTTGTACCACTAAGAGGGTAATACGATCTTTGATTTTAATAAAAGTTAAATATTGCCTGTGCTTGTCATTACTTGCCAACACATTGTCAAAATAGTGCAACCAAAGAAGCCACGGGAGTCAAACCTGAGATTTCCAGTGTTTCTCACGTATCAAACACAACATCAGTAGAACTCTAGTTATTGGTGATATGGAATGAAGATTTACCATTAAAAACAGTTTTATCGGGAGGCTGGCCTAAGGAGAGGAAAACTTTCTTGTAACTGAGGAAGAATTCAAGGATGACAGGTAAGAGTGGAGAGTCCAACCATTACACGACTCATATCCCTAGGGAATTACATTTTACCAGAGAGATGAAAAGAGAGTTCAATTATGAAAATTAGGCAGTGGGCAGAATAGTTTAAGTGCTGGTCATTTTAGAAAAGAAAAAAAGTTCTTGCTAAAAGAACTGTATAATTATGCAAAACAGGAGCCTCTTTCCCTACTTGCAAGGTGAAAATCTCAGCACATGTATTAAGGAAGGATTTTTTCCCAGGACGTTGTGATTCATGTAATTAGAAAAACAGGGCACTTGTGTTTGCACTCAGTACCTCATTTGGAAGATGTTGTTTCTAAAACCTGCCCTTTGGGCTGTGTTTGGCATTGTTTTACCATAAAATTCACAGACATTATTTCTACAGACTTTTTAATGAGTAGACTCCAGCTTGGGAAATACTTCTCACTTCTGCCAGAATAGTCAGGTACAGAGAATTACACCTGGGAGTTGTTCAGAGCTCTTGCTAGCATAAAGACTGAGAATTATTTTGTGCCTTTTACTGGTTTTCTTGGTGTGATATATTCGGTATGATATATTAAATTTTCCATATTTTTGTTTATTTATGCTGCCCCAGAAAAACATAGGAAGGAAGGTACTAAAGGTCCAATGAGAAGTACCTTGAAAATGAGGGAAGTTGCTGAAAATCAGATAAATGTCTTTTCAAAAGAAGTGACATTTCATAGCTTAATTACAATGGCAAGATTTAATAAATATTAGTTTCATAGCAAAAGCTGCAGAAGACAGACGATTGCAGCTGACTGATGACATATTTTGATGTTAAATATAAAATAGTAGGTATCATTTTCATGTCATCTTCATGAATTTTCAAAGCAATGGGTTTTTTTTAAAGATTAACATTTTTCTCATCATCATCAAAAAACAGCACGGTGAAATCAGAGGCGGGTTGAATACAAGACTGGAACAAACAATCCTGCTGGAACAAAACCTCACCAAATGCCATTTTGTGTATTGTGGCCAAGTGGAATTGTCTGTTTGGGCTATGCTTGTTCAAATAACACAACTACGGAAAGACATGGTAGGAATGATGTCAGTTACATCGAATTGCATAAGAACAGTTACAGACAAATTCCCACTGTGTGAGAGAGAATAAAAGGAAGATATTCAGATACATTAAGAGTTAGTTACAGCACAGCTCAGCAAAGAGCATTGGGATGTGCTGGAGTACAAAAAAGTGGTCCACAAAAGGCAACGGAACTAATCACTTCCTTTCAGTAAAATATGTTTGTTTACCTCGTTGGACCAGAGCGTACGAAGTGCTGAAATGCCACAAACAAAATGAATAAATCTCAGTAGAATGCATTAAGGGATAGCGTAAATATCTTTTAAAGGTTGGCTTTCTTGTCACCTGTAAACAAAAATTCAGCCTTTTATGTGTGTAATAGGTCTTTAGTCTGTTGGCATCGTGATTATTATAGTCAGAATATAATCACTACTCTGTGAACTTCGCAATTATCTGCTTTATTCATTTGTCTATTTTAAGAAGGAAAGCTGATATGAAAGCCAATTATGAGTTCCCTTGATAATGGACATTCTGATACCTGAATTTTTTACACTACTTTGACAGAGTGCATTGTTAATATAAAGAAAGTTCTAGAACTGCATAAAACCCTCTGATCTGTCAGACATTTTCTCAAATGTAAAATAACATACGTTTAGAACTCCTACTCTGCAGAACCAAGACTTTATAAATAACCCTGTAAAGTTAGTTCCTCATTTATCTCTCTTCTTAAAGAAGATCCTAAAGATAGGTAACGGACTCTGACATATATGAGCAATGCTAAAAGTTCTTTTCTTTATTTGTGGATAAAACAGGAAATTTGTTTTGACTGTATTCAGAGAAAGCTTTTGTCAGGATTCATTCACTTTCCCATCGTTAAAATGCTAATACCTACCTTTATTATTCTAAGTATATACTGGACTACTTTAGCTACCTTTAGATTGATATTTCAGTTAAACCTTGTTTTTCCCTTTGCCAGACTGCCAACAAGAGAAATATGCAAATTAGGAATTTATGTTTCACAGAAATAATTGTTTTGGTTTTAAATCCCAGTTGGAATCCTTCTTCACTTCTTTACATTTTCTGCCATTAATAACCCTGTGGATGCACGAAGGAAACCCTCAGATAACTGAGAGTTATGTGAAGTATGCCCCTGCAGATGTGTGTCCGTAGTTCTGCACACACATGGGCAGTAGAAATGTGCCAATTCCACTTTGCAGAAAAGACATTGGTAGACATTTCTTGAAATAGTTAAACGTTTCTAGTGTAAATAACTTTGTACCAACAAGATGTGAGTCTAGAATTCAGCTCCAGGTCTAATGCACACACTTCTGCATTGTTCAGATGCCTTTGCTTAGCCAGAATTGTTTAATATAAACCATCCATTTTTTCAGAACAAACATTGTAGGCCACCCTCAACACCTTCCATTGGAAGATTCTTGGTGGTGTTAAATTAGTAAATCTTGTGGTTTTGATAATTGTTTGTATTGATAAATAATGAACATCTGTATGTTTGAATTGTAATTACAAAGAAACCCTGAAGACCGAGCTGAGCTTTTTGTTAGAGAGATTCACTTGGGTCCTTCCTAACCTGGTAAAGAAATTTTGTTTAAAATGGAGCTTGAACTTACTGAGGTGGATGAATCTGGGCGGATTTTGAGCTCATGATGTTAGTGACTCACAAGAAAATCAACTGATAAATAAAGTAGCTTAATTTTCTTAGTTTCAGTACTGTCAGCAATGGCAGCATTTGTGAATGCAGTTTTCTTAGTGAAGTGCTAAGGGAGTTGTACAAGCATGTTGTTGTTCACCCGAGGATACAGGAAATAATTGCAGAACCTTCTCACCTAACAGGTCGCTACAGAGACATAAAAGTGCCCAGAAATATAACTTAATGCTTTTTACATTGTTTGACTACGGCTAAAGAGAGAACCTTGGTCTCTAGAGTACCCTCATCAGCATTACACTCACTCTCAAATATTCCTTCTCTGGTTTAGGCTAAGTGTCTGGAAAAACTGGGCATTTCTTATTTTTCTTCAGGAAAGGAAAAAATGGGAAATATTACTTTCTAAAATTTCCCCAAGAATATCTGAATGTGGCTTCCTGAAGTGTGCATGACAGAAAGGATGAAAAGCTTGTCCAGGTAAAAAGATGTACTGGATTTTTATGCATTAGTTCTCTTGGCTTTTGCCTGATTAAAGCTCCCAATGAACATCCCTGAATATGAATTTGCCTTGTAGAGGTCATTTTAATCAGAAAGGAGTCTATTTCTGCAGCTACTATTTATTTATTTATTTCGTAACTAAAATGACCTAAAGTTATTTTACCTAAGAGTGCATGTTCAACAGATTAGAAGGACCACGGCATGACAACACAGCTAACAGACTGTGAGTGTGGTGGGGTTTTGTTGCTGTTGTTTAGGGATTGGTTTCATCCTTAAGTTGTTATTTCTACTTGTGGATAGAAGGTGCTGTGTTGTTAGTGTGGTGGCTGTGTGCAATATCCACTGATCCATTTCAGGGTGTGTTGAGATGGTGGTGCAGAGAAGTGGGGTGAACGTTCAGCTCACAGTCAGTGCAGAGGAGGCTTTCACAACTGACACATCAACAATCCCCTGTGTGAAGCTCTGTATTCATAAGGAGAGTGTTGCTGGGAGTCGGGTAAGGGGATCTAAGAGCCTGGGCAGATAGGTCCTGCCAGTCAGCACAGGGGGATTTAGAGTTATTCTTGAGCTCATCAGAAACCTTACCAAATTCTTTGGCATGAGGCTCTTTTAGTTAATAAGTATAAAGAAGTATATTGACAAAAATGAAAGTTCATTTCAACTCTGTTCCTGTTGGATTTAGGTGGGAGGTAGATGTCTAATTGTTTTATGTGCCTTTTATAGAGATCCACATGGGGAATGTGATGAGCTGTTCCTAAATATATTATATATGTAGCTCTGTGTCCCACAGAGCAAGCTATCTGCTGGCTACTAAAGGCTCCAATTCCAACTAATTAGCTACACTGGCCTAGTCTTGAACAATTCATTGAAGCTTTTGACTTCAATAGAGGAAAGGAATTAATCCATGTTAGCCTGAAAAGATCTGGAGTACCTGGACCATTAGATCCACTTAACTCTCTGAGTTTAACAACACACTTCAGGAAGACTTTCAGCCTTGGGCTTCCATGCCAAGATTAACTCTTGGGCTGTAATTTCCACAATCTGATTTCTGACACAGGGTTTTGACACAGATATAATGCCCAATTTTTAAAGTAGCTAAGTTTAATTCAGTTCTCAGGATCTCATAAAAATGATAATTGTATTCATAAACTACAAATGGTTTGCCTTTTGATCTCAATATGAAAACTCCTGTCCCGCTTATGTTCAACAATAGTTAAGCAATGCCCAGAGGCACATAATAAAATAGTGAGAGTTCCCACACTGATAGATATGAAGAAATTTGCTATAGTGTACTGCAGCTGAGAACTACAAGATTCCTCTAAATTTAGAGGTTGATATGGAGTTTGTACTGACCTGGGATAGGAATAGGGTAGAACTGAGCTAATATTAAGTAGGGGTTGTTCAGGAGTTACTCTGTCACCAGTGTACAAAAGAACATCAGCTCTCTACAGATTATTTCTGATCTGCATATGCAAATTATTTATTTGGATGACTTTTGGGCCATCTCTTTTGGGATGTACTAATAAGGCTATGACAACAAATATCTTACAGCTTTACCTGCCGTGTGCACACAGACAAAGGGTGCTTCTGGCTGCACATCCTCCCCTCCCCTGCTTGTGGCAGCTGTGTGTGAACGTGAGGAAAGGCAGCATATGATTTCCAGAACAGTATTTCCTGTTCCCCCTGGAGGAAAGACAACAGGCTGGATCCTTCATTCAACATACAGAATTTAATATTTTCTTGTGTTAACTGCACCTTAGCGCTCCCAAGCATTACTGTAAATGATCCTCAATGTTCTGAACTGCAGGTCTTCTTCAAAAGGGTAATTTTCAAAGTATTTTTAGTAACTCCATTTATGCATCAGTATTAAAGCAATTTTTATATTACCTTTGTGCTACCTCTTTTAACTTCTTGTTTCCTAGCTCATCCCTGGACCCCAGACCAATGACAATACTCTAGAAAGGGCACTTCCATTCCGGAAAGGTTTTCCTCAGTAAATGTCACACTGAAAAGAACAACAACAAAACTATTTTTTTACCTCACATCAAAACAAAGGCTATTCTAGGATTCTTTCTACACCGTTTCCTAGTTCAAAATTGGCCACAAGAATATATATTTCATTTAATAATCTTAATTCATTTTTTCTCCAACTTTGTATTGTAGTAACTGCTACACCTTCTTAAAGTTGGTTAATTCTGTGTGTTTATGCAAGCTGAGAACAGTTTTTTCTGTGTTAACTCTGTGCTTAATAGACCCCTGAGATCATTCAACAATATCTCCAAAATAAAGAGGTTTAATAAACTGTTATGAGTGTATAATTTATTTGGGAACAGTTTGTTTGGATCGATAGACATGGCACTAAAAACTTCCAGACATCCAGTTCCCACGTGAACCTCATTTTGAAGCCATTAGGAATAAAATTGAATAGATTCTCATTTTTGTCAATATAGTCCTCCTTATTAAAAATTTCTTAAATTTTCTCAGGTATGCAAGGCTATCACGACTGGTTAAAAACCCACACACATTCCTCCAGAATTTGTGTTTGCATGTTTTGGAAAAAAGTGGAATCAAATTTTTGCCTCATATCTGAATCCTCTGACATAGTTCTGCTACATGTCATTAACTCAGATCTAGCAGAATGAGTTTCCTCTTAAAACATGGAGCAATTTTCTGCATCCTTATTACAGCAGGAGAAGAATGATCCTTTAGTGCAATGGTGTCGTGAATGCATCGCCTCACAAACACCTGTAAATGTCAAAAGAAAATGCCTGTGCTTCTTTCTCTGTTGACCTATTTAACAGGAAGGTTATGAGGTCTGGCGGCTGCTTCTCTCTTCCAGTCTCACCTGGTGTCTCTCCTGGCTGTTTTGTATTTGTCAGCAGGGTGACAAAATGATGCTAGGGCAGACTATGCTGGTTTTGACACAGAGATTCATCTGGAAGCTGTATATGACTACGAACAAATTATGAACCAAGACTGTTACCTGTGAAACATGTACCTACTGCAGTTACAGGCCTGAATCTTTAGTAGGAAATGTTCTAGTCCAGTAAATTTATGTTTGTCATCTAATTTATGTGTAACAATCAGTGTGAGTGGAGATTTGGAGTATTACAGGTACAATGGTGTATCCCTACTTTTAGTCTGATCCTGCAGTTCCCTCATCCATGTCTTCTGTTCATACCAATTTCTTAAATAGGAATCATAAAAACATATTTACTAGAAATTTACCATCATCTATCTTCTAGAAGTTCACAGAAATATCCTTTTTTACCTACAAACAAATATGTGAGCTATGTTTGATGCCATACTTAACATCTAAATTTCCTTTCTTTACATGCTTCTTCACATAACAGTTTGCTACTGCATGTTCCTGGAGCATGAGATACTTGAACTTCCAGCTAACAACTATTATATATTTTAACAGGAATAGTTTTGAGCTCTTATCCTTCTTTCCAGTTGCTCCTCAAGTCATGGTTAACTTAATAATGCGAATTTACATTAATTATTAGCCTACTACCTGATTTTTCTCCAGAACATTCCTTATAAAATCCTTGGGAGAAGTAAGTCTACTATGCCCTCATAATGTTTTCTGACCTGGACAAAAATATATGCAAACAGGAATTTAGCATCTGATATTTTCAGGTTTTATAATCATTACGTTTTCTGTTAGCATAGTTGGAAAATGCATATTCAGAATAATACATTTATTCTTAAATGCAGAAATAGAGCAAATCAAATGACACGGTAATTCAAGTAATTCGGTGAAACTAATTCATCTCTTTCATGATTTAATTAAAATAACAGTTTCCAGACTGCAGATCCACCCTTCTCACTACTACTTGGCATATCTGTAAGAAGGCGCAGTGTGTGATCCAGGTTCGTCCATTTTATCTAAAACCAAAGTATTAGGAGAGAAAAAAAAATAAAAGAGTGATAAATAACCCTTGTTATACTGGATAGAAAAAGGATGTCACCATTAAGACTGATGTGGCTGTGGGTATCTTGGAGATCTGGTTCCTCATTTAGAAGCTTTCTCTTCAGACTACCCTTATTTTTTTTTGCTATTGTCTTTTTCGGAATAGACATGATATGAGTCCCTGTCTGCTCAGACTGAATGGAGAAATATTCAAGTCCAAAAATAGAACATACGTGGTATTTTTATCCTGTTTTCTGAGTAAACCCATACTCTGGTACAAGAAATCATTCTCCAAGTAAAAATATCATCAGTTTTTATTGCTATTCATCCTAAACTTGATGGTAAATGGCCGTGGTTTTGCAAACTTTCCTGAGAAGATATGAAAGGGCTGCTGTCCTCTGGAGTGTCAAATTCCTTGGATTATCCTATTGAAGTACAAGCAATGAACAGATGTGCTATTCATATCGGTTGTGTAGAAGAACTGAATGAGGATAGGCTGTATTTTAGTCTGCTAAGTATCTCATCAAATACTGCCAGTCATATTCAAAAGAAGAGTACTTGAGCCAGATTCTCTGACAGGGGTGTCTTACAGAGCCTAGTTAGTAAAATATGAATAAAATATGAACTTCCTGAAGTGATACAACCACTGGGAGAGAAAACTTATTTGTGGAGGCAAAAATTCATTGCTACTGTGGTGCCTGAGGGTCTCTAGCACTGTAAACAACTGAGAAGAGGGGGAAATGCAAGTTCTGAATCATGTTTCAGCACACCTGAAATTACATAGTGACCACAGTCTTTTCACTAGATTATCCTGACTTCCCACTGCTGCAACATTTTGCTTGTTTTGAAAGTGGTCCCTGGTCTTACAGGACGTTGGCTGTGTTGCCTTGAGAGGTTAATAGAAATAGTAGTGAAGCAAGCATAGGAAGGAGCAGAAGAGCAAAAAGAGAAGGCTAAAAGGGAAGTAGAATAATTCATGGTCTAGAAGTGCAGTAAGTACTGAGCTGTAGTTCAGTTTTATTTGCTGCACAGAACTCTTGATTACAGCAGGAAGGTTAGTGTTGGACTGGGGCCAGACCCTGCCAGTGTGAATTGCAGCAAATGGGGGAAAGCATAAATTAATATTGGGCATAGAAACATAAATTAAGCTTTAAAAATCTCGTGTTCCCTTTGCATGAAAATGTATTAAATTGTTGTGTATTTTTTCTGGCACTGTACACATAGCTAAGCAATAATGCATATTTCTCACCTACATCACTGTAAAACAGGACAAATCTGTGTGACAGCATACTGTAGAGATCCTTTACTGTGATACAATAATACATTACTATTGAAGATAGTGACGTGTAGGAATTCTCTCTTTGTTCTACCAAATAATATTATCCCTGATGAATGGAAAGGAACAGAAGAAATGTAATAGCTTTTAAATAAAAATTTCTCTTTGAATACTATGGAAGTACAAAGCTGAATGAAATGAGTCACGGTATTCATCTGTAAATACTTAAAGCTTGTTTTTTTGCTTTTAAATCAGTTAAAAATTAGATCAAATAAGATGTCTGAGCTAGATTGAATTGCATGTAGTTACATGATGCCTATCACATTAGAATGGATTTTAAAAGGCACAGAAAAGCTATTCTGCTTCTCCTATTGTCAGTTATGTGTGTATTATGTGTGCATAGAATCATACATCACAGTTTATCTTTGCTCAAGAACACGATTTAGCTATTAAAAACAAAAAGAATAACAGTGCTCAAAAAGGAATACGAAGGTGATTGGTCTGTTTCTACTTCTCTTTTTTACTCAGATATCCACTGATTTTTTCAGTTTAACAGTCACGTGAGATAATGACAAAACAATGCATGTGAAATTTTGAAAGAGAAGCAAAAGCTAAATAAAGCATTATTTTTTGCCCCAAGTCCTTGAAATCTCTCAAAAAAAGAAATAAAAGGGTGTTCAAATCCTACTGATTAAAAGCAACATAATATAAGACTTCTTAGAGAATGAAGGGACTGAACTCTGGAAAATGCCCCTAGAATTAAAATTTACTGATGTAGGAGAAAGTCTAGGTGCTCCTAATGATTCAAGAAGTTTACCTATGATAACCCTGGTATTTTTATGGCTTCTTACATGTCCTGGTGCTTAAGTGGTGGTAGGGGTTTGATCCATGACTTTTGGTATGCTCCTGTGCCACATTACAGAAGAATCTGGGTTTTGGTACTGGAAATGAATTTATAGAATGTTTTTTAACTGCATCCAAGAGCACCAAAATTTTGGACTGCTTTTGTGATGACAGAACACATTGTATTTTAATGGTATTTGGGATGGCATTAGGGATTTATCTATGTTTTTCACTTTATATTGACTGTGGGACTTGAACTATTGTGATTGTTGAAAAAATGGTTAGCTCTAAGTGCCATTTATATGTTTCACAGTACTGTTGGCAAGATTTGATGCCTGACATTCAATATGTTTGTTTGGCTGATCGTCCATGCTCCCCTGTATAGTCATAGGTCATCTACTGACATGAGTGGGATTGAAGGTATGAGCAGTGACTGATGTAGGCAGCAGAGACAGCGGAGTGACATGGATAATGTGGGTTGTGCTGCCAGGGATCTAAAGGCACATAGTCACCAGGCACTCCTGGTTGCTCTGTGGAGAAGGACCTAGGCAATGAAACAAATGGCCACTCCACTTGCTGTGCATGTTGAATTTGTCTCCAGTTGCAAACACCTTGAGGCAAAGCGTCCAGTGTGAGTGCTACCTTTGATTTCTTCTCGATTTAGTATTTTTTTTCTCCATGAGGGGAAGTAGGAGTGCCTACATTTAGTTTGTACTGAGATGGTAGTGTTGTAGCTGTGGTGTCAAATATGGCCAAGCTGCACTTTCATGGTGGTGCCTTACAGAAAGTGGAATGTGCCACAGCTTCGATTTTCTAGGTGCAAAAGGAATGGGCAGTTTATACCCTGCTTGTGTTGCAGCAGGAAGAAGTAACAGCGATTTGAGGTGTTAACTTTGTTAACTCTGCCAAATACACAACGGTAACCTCTAGTCATGAACTAGGACCTACTTTCTGTTTAGGTACAGAATTACGAGTGAAAGTCAATTTGGTTTCATTTGCGAGATGGCTGCAGGAGCCTGGGTGTGCTGGGCAGGAGCAGAAGGTATGTTTGCTTGTACTGCTGCGTGGGGTGGGGCCGAGTGAGACAGCAGCGTGGAGGTGCGGGCAGGTCTTTTCTTTTTCTGGGAAATTTGATCCGGGCTTGGGTTTGGAATTCTCCGAGCGACCTCAACAATGCGTTTGGCCTCCTTAAGGGCACCCCCAGGGGAGCAAAGGCCAGGGTCGGCAGCATCGCTCCGCGCAGAGAGTTTTGTTCGCCAGCCCGGGCGTCATGCAGCGCGGGAATATTGATTCCAATAATTAAGGCGTTAATAGGACGCGGAGAGCTAGGCGGGGGCAGGAGCCGAGCCGGAGTCGAAGCCGTGCGCGGCGCAGTGCGGGCGGCGGCCGCCAGNCCCAGCGCCGGGCACCCTCGGCCCCAGCAGCGCCCGGCGCGGTCCGCGCTCCGGCCCGCGACTCCTTGGCCCGCTCCCTCCGAGCCGCACAACAAGTGGATGGCGCGGGCGGGAGCCGACTGAGCGCTGCCCCTGGACGTGTCGGGGCAGGGGCTGCACGGAGCGACCCCCGTCCTGCCGCCGCTGGAACCCGGCTCCGCGCACGGATTATCCAGCGCTGATTTACAGATCTGCTGTCAGAGCCGGACTTGGAGAGACCAGTGATCGCGCCTGCCCCTTCATTCCGCCTCACACACAACAAGCACACGCACACCGCCTTCGATTTTCCCTCGGGGGACGAGACCCTCGCTTGTTGCCTTGTCGCCAATGCCGAGGCGAGCAGGAGCGGCTGTGGCGGTGCCGAGTGCCCCCAGCCCCAGCCGCCTGCCCGGCTCGCTCCCGGCGCTCTCCCGGCACCCGGCAAGAAGGGGCAGAAATAACTCGTCAACCTGTGGTACGCACTGACCACAGCTACCTGCGTCTGTGGATCAGCCGGCACAGCCCCCTCAGGACTGCTGTCCTTACACTAGCGGGAGCAGCACTGCTATTTCTTTGCCTAGGATCAGTAAGTATAACAGCGTTTTTAGGATCTTTTTCTGCATGACACGTAGGTACGATTTTTAAAATAGCGTCATTTAGTAGTTCGTGTTCACCTTCTCTCCTGTATTAATAGATATGGCTATAAATGAGGCTTCTGTTTCAAAGGGGGGTGTGAGGGGCTGTGTATTTTTGTGTGTGTGCTTGCATGTAGATGTTGCTTCAGTGCACCTGCAGTTGTTTTCTTGACGTATCACGGTATTTTCACTTGGCTGAGCATTGTACGTGCCTGTTTCCAAATTAAATCCAGTGAGAGGTTCTTTGTGATCGAAACACAATTCTGCTGTAGATTAAAATGTAACATTTCCACATCTGATGTGTTTCTACAAATATAACAAAAGCTCTTTGTGTAGATACATTTATTCTTTAATGTTTCATATGGATATATGTAGGTGTATCTCTTACGTATGTGCTCAAAGACCTGAATGTGTTGTGTGTTGCAGGATTTTTATTAGTGTTTATATGTGTTGGTGTTTCAGAAGCATGCATATGTTTGTGTATGGATGCAAGTGCTTATATGGGTGGGGATTTTGTATCTGTCTATATATATGTGACATACCCACCCACATCCTTACCCACAGAGTCGTTCAAAATCTCTGTGCATGTGATGTGGGTGTGTGTGTAATGTAGAAGTGTGAATAGTGTGGGTAGGAGAAGATTTGAATGCCGTGGTAATAGATGACACAGTTTCATTTGATCGGTGTGACCTTTTAGGAAAACAATCCAATCTTTTCCCTTTTTGTTTTGTTTATTTTTGTGTGTTTGTGCATGTGCCTCAGGTTAAGTGCTTCTTCTGCATGACCATAGCCAAAGGGTGACCCATCCACTCCCTTATGTCCTATGGGGACCTCAGAGCCAGTTTCTCAGTCTTCATCTCCTCCTCCTCCTCTTACCACTGCTGCTGATGCCCTGGGTGCTGCTCCCAGGTTTGAGACATTGTTGACAGGCTGAAGAAAGGATTTGCAAAGACCTCCTCACTGTGTAAATGAAGTGATGGCTGGAATTAACTTTAACTCCCCAAGTAATGATATTAAACAGTAAGTTTGCTAGGCCAAAGCACTACCAAGAACAAATAATGAGGAAAGAGACTATTTGCATTTGGTTTCAATGATGAGCTAAAACCATCTGTGGAGAACAGGTACCCTTTGGTTTGCGTATTTTTTTTTCCTGAGGAATGCAGCCTTTATAGCCTGCAAGGCAGTCATGATTCTGATCAGATACGGCTGTGATTGCGGCAGGAGATAAATGAAAATAAAGGGGCTTGGTGGATGGAAGAACAAGGTCTCAGCTGTTCTCTGGTTCAATTTGAGAATTTCATCTTTTCTTGTTAGCAAAACAGTAGTTTGTGTCAAACATTCCAGAGAACAAGAAAATGCAGATCTGTGATTTTCCAAAATATAGATTCAGTGTTACAACCATGTTGCCATACTCGATGCCCAGGGGACTGTCCTCCAAATGCAAATGGCTTTGAACTTTCTAGTGAAAGTTAAGGTGACACTGTAAATAAAACAGAACCTTGTTACAGTAAGTGATTGAAAAAAAAGAAACAAACAGTTGCAAAATGGAGGTTGCGATGGTGAGTGCAGACAGCTCCGGGTGCAACACCCACATGCCCTATGGATACGCGGCCCAGGCCCGGGCCCGGGAACGAGAGCGGCTGGCTCAGTCCAGGGCTGCTGCAGCCGCAGCCGTAGCAGCAGCCACAGCAGCGGTGGAAGGTGGGGCGGCAGGCGGAGGGGGACCGTACCACCACTACCATCAGGAGCAGAGCCGAGGGGCAGCCTCCTCACACGGTGGGAGCACGTCACGCAGCGGCCTGCCCCACCGCCAGAGTGGTAAGAGGAGGAAGAAAGGGAAAAAGAGGAGCCACCACTTGGGAAGTAGGGAGTGTGGGGCCTCCTTCCCCTGTTCTGAACTGCTGCCACTCAGTGGTTCTGAGGAGAGAATACTGAAGGACTTGAGTGAGGAGGAAGAGGAGGATGAAGATGAGGATGAAGACGATGAGGAAGAAGGAAAGCTCTACTACAGTGATGACTATGGGGAGGATGAGTTTTCATACTCAGACCAGCCACCCGATGATGGTGGAGGCCCTGGGGGTTACAGCTCTGTCCGCTACAGCGAGTACGAGTGCTGTGAGCGTGTGGTGATCAACGTGTCAGGACTGCGGTTTGAGACCCAGCTGAAGACATTAGCTCAGTTCCCGGAGACACTGCTGGGTGATCCAGCCAAGCGAGGGAGATACTTTGATCCTCTCAGGAATGAGTACTTCTTTGATAGGAACCGACCCAGCTTTGATGCCATCCTGTACTACTACCAGAGCGGTGGTCGGCTGAAGAGACCAGTCAATGTACCCTTTGACATCTTCTCTGAGGAGGTGAAGTTCTACCAACTTGGGGAGGAGGCCATGCTCAAGTTCAGGGAGGATGAAGGTTTTGTCAAAGAGGAAGAGGAAAAGGTTTTGCCAGAGAATGAGTTTAAGAGGCAGGTTTGGCTGCTGTTTGAGTACCCGGAAAGCTCCAGTCCAGCCAGAGGCATTGCCATTGTCTCTGTCTTGGTCATCTTGATCTCTATCGTCATCTTTTGTCTGGAGACTTTACCAGAGTTCAGAGATGACAAAGAATTCGTTATGTCGCTGAGCTTAGGGAAGGGGCTTTCCAATGAGTCTCTTCGCCTGGATGCTGGGGAGCACACCATCTTCAATGACCCTTTTTTCATTGTAGAGACCGTGTGCATCATTTGGTTCTCCTTTGAGTTTACAGTGCGCTGCTTTGCATGTCCGAGCAAAGCACACTTCTTCAAGAACGTCATGAATATCATAGACATTGTCTCCATCTTGCCTTACTTCATCACCCTGGGCACTGACCTGGCGCAGGAGCAGGGCAGTCAGCAGGCCATGTCTTTTGCCATCCTGAGGATCATCCGTCTGGTCAGGGTGTTTCGCATCTTCAAGCTCTCCAGGCACTCCAAGGGTTTGCAGATCCTGGGTCACACGCTCAGGGCCAGCATGAGGGAACTTGGCCTCCTCATCTTTTTTCTTTTTATTGGAGTCATTTTGTTTTCCAGTGCTGTTTACTTTGCAGAAGCTGACGAGCCTGCCACCCATTTTCAAAGCATCCCAGATGCCTTTTGGTGGGCTGTAGTGACCATGACTACAGTTGGTTATGGGGACATGAAACCCATAACTGTGGGTGGGAAAATAGTCGGGTCCCTGTGTGCCATTGCAGGAGTGTTAACTATTGCTTTACCAGTGCCAGTGATTGTCTCCAATTTTAACTATTTCTACCATAGAGAAACTGAGAATGAAGAACACACACAGATGATGCAAAATGCAGTCAGTTGCCCTTACCTCCCAACAAATTTACTGAAGAAATTTAGAAGCTCATCATCTTCATCCACAGAGGATAAATCAGAGTATTTGGAGATGGAAGAAGGCGTTAAAGAATCTCTTTGTGTAAAGGAGAATAAAAGTCAGGACACGGGGAATAGCAGTGAGTCAGAGAAGAAAAACTGTGTAAATTCAAATTCTGTGGAAACTGATGTGTAATTTTGAACATTTCCAAATATATTTATGCATTAAAGAGTGCAGTGAAAATAATGAAATATGCAAACAAGAGTCTGCAGCATACAATAGTATGCCATTTAATGGTTAAATACAAATAAAAAACATTGCTAAACATGTATTACATATCAAGTAAGTGGTACAACTTGAGGAAAGGATTGCTACATCTGATACATTTTCAGACTTTATATTTTTATTAGAATGCAAGTGTTTTGCACATGAGGCTGAAAAATTTATTAAAACCAAGTCAGTTTTAAAGTGGATGCATGAACTGTCGACATCACTAATAACAGCTCTGTGGTAAAAGTTGGCATTCAGAGGTATTTACTATGTAAGAAACAATGAAGTTTGGTAGTCATTTATCTATTTATCAGTGCTTTAATAGCAGCTACCATAAATCATTGGATACCATAGTCATTGTTTTTCAAATGGTAAATTTATTGTAAAAAGGTATTCTACAGAAGATAGATATAAATTTTTTTTTTCTTGAAATCTATAATGCTTGTTTTTAACTGGAAATTTACTTTGAAAAGGCTGTTGACCCTCCAGAAATTATTTTTATAACTCTCTTTGGAGGCATTGCAGCATTTGTTGTCTAATAATGAAAGAAATGAAGTAAGAGAATCGTTTAACCTGGTCTGACTGCAAAGGCAAAATGACTGGAATGCTTTTTTGCACTACTTAATATGCTGGAGATATATTGAAAGAGACTTCATACTGTGAATGTTTACTAATGTAATAGTTCAATGACAATCATTGGAAGAGTGAATTCTGCATCATATTTTATTGTTTCTTCTTTATTTGTGATGCTGATGGCAAAACAGCTAACATTACATTAATTCCATACTCTTTTTAATTATGAATATCTGTGATCTGGAAAAGGATTGTGAAGTAAAATTTTCTAATCTAAATTATTTGAATTTGGTGTTTTCTACTGATGCCCTCAAGAAGTATCAACCTAATTTGTATCTTTTTTCTGCTTAATTTATCATTCAGAGTCTATGATTAGTACATGAACTTTGTCAGTATTGAAGAAATTCAGTGTATGGGAGGAGAAGGTAGAAGTAATTAGATACTCAGTGGTTACAGTACTGACAATTGACAATTGCTGACTTTTAATAATGTGCTATTATTGGTGCTGCATTTTCCCTTGATTACAGCTTTCACCCATGTATATTTGAAGCAACATTTAAAATCTAAAATAGGCATTCTGGGCTTCAAAATGAATGTATTGGGTCCAATGGAGTCCTGGTGAAAACATTCCATGGTTTCTTTTCACTGATTCTTAGGCCAGCTATGTTTTACTATGTGTCAAAACCTCCCATTACCCTTTCTAGGAGATTCAGGTAGGTAAAGATTACCTGGCCTGCAGGATATTCCGGAGTCCAGAATGAGATAGGTAAGATATCTCTGCATAAAACAAAAATAATAGATTAGGAACAAGTTTTCTTTCAGACTTACCATTAACAAGGGAAGTCACAATTAAACTGTAACTGTTTTTGAAGAGGCACTGTGGAACATTCCAGATTATAAAACTTGAACCAAATTGGCATATACACTTTGAGGTCTGGGACAGGCTGTTATGGGAGAAAAAAGGACTTACCAACACTATAAAATTTCAGTAGTTTGCAATATTCATTTAAAATCAATTGTAGGGGTTTTGTAGGGGGGAGAACTTGTTAGTGACTGACTTATAGCAACAACAAAAGCAGTCTGAATTGGGCATCCACGACATTACCCATGATCCATGAGATCAGCCTTGTTTGCTGTATCCAGTGGCACCAAACAGAGCTGCACACATAGGCTTCTCTTTAATGGTTGGGTTTTGCCTTCATGGTTTTTCTGTGAGTCTCTTCGAAAAGTTTCTCTGCTTGTCTTCTTTTGCATTGCAGAAAAATAAAAAAAAAGACACACATAAAAGACTGTGTTGTGCTGAGCCCTGCTTCAAAATGTGTATTTAAGTGTCTGATTCCTAATTTAAAAACACAGAGCAGGCTTCACTATATTTTTGATGTGAAGCATTAGCTTCACAACAGAGCTCCTTTTTATTGTGGTGATGTTAACTCCAACTGCGTTTTGAATGAAGTGACTCAGTAATTTTATACATAGGCATTTGCCAAAATTTAATATTACATTTCACTCTAGCTCACCTGAGTTAAATGTGCTAAATACTTTTTTCTACAGGGACAATATCGGCAGTGAGGATGCGCATTCTATAAAATCCAGTAAAAATCTGTAACTGAAAGTATTTCTTTCACAGATAGCAGTTAATGGCCCAAAGGGCATTCTTCCTAAATGGCTTGGTACTAGTTCTGTCTGACATCAGAGACCACACAGTTCCTGGGACCTTGGCAAGGACGTAGGAGTGAAAGAAATACTAACTAGGTAAATAAAGAACTTAGAGAAAATGAGTAGTATGTGTTTGCAGTATTGACTGGTTGGAAGGGGAGGTGGTTCATAAGAGGTGGGATTCCAGACCTTTAATGGAAATAAGAAAACTGTTTGAATCACTTTTAAAATACATTCATACTGTAGCCACGGAGCTCAGCAGGAGGGAAGTGCTCCAGCCAGTTGTTCAGCTACTCTGCTACCAGTACACACCCTTTCAATTTAAAACAGGCGTGCAATGTCTGTGCTGTGCTGTTTTCACAGCAGTACCTTGCTCTTAGAAGGATAAGGTCTGACTATAGGGCCTTGTAGCAGTTGGCAGAGCAACATTCTGGGTGCGTCAGCCCTACACACTGTAGTGCTGGGGAGGTGTATCCTCAGGTAACAGCGGAGCCTCCTGCAGTGGATAAACCTCTGCACTTTGTCATGATAAGTAAGAACTACATAGCTGAATGCTGGGTTGTACTATCAGTTGGGTAGACCATTCTGGATCACAGAAGGAATTCGGCATTCCAGAATGGAAGCAAGTAGCTCTACTTGGGTTTATAATTTGATTATTCAACTGTCTATTGGTCCAGTCACAACATAATTTTAAAATGCCAAAGTCCTACCACTAACATGCTAAACCCCAAAGATCCTGAGTACCTTACAAGAAATAGAAATTTGTGTTAAGTATTACTTTGGTTGAAATTGTGTGCCAGAGAAACCCTCTAACTGAGCTGTTATGGCTCCAAGTTACTACTGCTGCTTCTGTCCGACCTTTCCCAGTGATACTGACAACTCTCAGAAAAATAATTTTATTGTGACTTGGGCATTTTACCTTTCAAATTATAGTGGTGAAATGCATTCCTGATGTAGCTGGTGTGAATGGATTTACACTGGGGATCATTTTAGTTCTACTAATGTAGTTCAAATGATTTCACATTGACATACATTTCGGCTAAAAATAATGCAAAATGAGATATTTCAGGTTCGCTTGCAGTGGTGAAAAAATTGGAGGAGTTCCATTAGAATTCATGGAATCACAGCAGCACCAAATCTGATTTCAAATATAGTCTGATACTTAACAGTGTGCTGGCATTTATTTAAAGAATTTTCTAAGTATTTTTATAGTAATCTTAAGTGCCAAGGCCAGACTCATAAGGAGAGAGTTTTGCCAGCTGAAGCATTGGATTTAATGGCTGACTTCAGAGACCCATAAATTTTTTCTTTATTACATTTCTGATGTTACATTGATGCCTTGAAAACATCAGCCTGGATGCTGAACCTTCTACCAAAAGTGTTGTGTAACCCAGTTAGCGGTGAAGGTTTTTAGTGTTCAGTTAAGCTTTCTGGAATGATTCCACAAGAGGCCAATTCCATTTGATGGAAAATATAATTTGTTTGTATTTGAAGGAAAATTCTTCTGCTTACATAGGTTTTTGTGTGTAGAATCCACCTCTGTGGTGTTCATGTAATGCAGAATAAATCTGGGAGATCCAGGGGATGAGAAGCCCCATTGCTATCACGATTACATCTAATTCGTGACAATAGTGTCCTTGGTGTTTGGGGATACTAATGGGCATTCTTGTCATCATAAAAGTTGGGATTCGAGTGTGTTTTCAGTCCAGAAATCTTTTCAAATAGCTTTGGAATGTGCAAATTATTTTGCATGATACTGGTGTGGAAAGAGTTTGGGATCCAGCCATAACCTTGAATAAAGGATCTTAGAGTGTAACTCCTGACATGGAAGATTCCTGTCAAGTTCGCTTTCAGGTGTTGAGAGTCATTTGACTTGGGATTTGAAAATTCAGTGCTGAGCTGCCCAAGAACATGAGGTACTTCATACTTGCATAAATGTAGGATAAATGGACTATGGAAAACTAGCAAAATATCAGAAAGTCTATTCCATTTGTATCTAGGTCCTGAAAAGTCTATGTCGCACAGCACTTAAAAATGAGGACTCATAAAACTAATTCTGAGTATCAATTAATTTTTAACATAATCTTTAAACTTTATAGATAATCCTCAAATTAAATATAATCTATCCATTGTGTTTAGACCATGTCACTGGCTTCCTCTAGTTTTTTACTGGTTCCTTATTACTTTTTACTGTCATTGCACCCAGTTATAAATACATAAATAAATATTTTAAAAATTTTAATTAATTGACATGAGAGAGTGAGAAATAAAAACAAATATTAAAAACTGCACAACTATAATATCCAGCATATAAATTACATATTTTTCTTATAATTAAATAAATCTAAATAACAGAATAACTTCTGTAGATGTGGGGCAGGGTATACGCTTTCCTCTTGCTATAACTGAATGGTCAAATGCTTCAAATTTTGCAGTGGATACTAGTTGACAGATTTATCATACTTTTGCACCTCTGTTTGAAACAAATGCTTGCAGAAAAATTGGCACTTTTGTAAAAATGAACATCCCTTCATTTCTGCAGAGACCATCTAATGTGGACAAAGTGACTGACAGATTAATTGTGGGTTGAAGTGCATAAATGGTTTTGTACCTGACACCCAGGTGCTCTACATATTGCTGCCATGCTTTCTGTGTGTTCAGAATTCTGATGACATTAATTCTGAAGGAAAACTCATTAAAGCACTATGTACTGAGACGGTTGAAATAATTCTTATTTTTAATCCTTTTCCATACAATTATAATGTGCCTTGAGACCTTTTCTGCAACAGGCCCTTTAGAAAATAAATACGTAAGTATATAAGAAGGAAAGAAGAGAAATCTTATATTACATGTAAAAAAAATCTCATAAAATATACTAATTGAGGGAAAGTAGGTAAGTAAAAACTTCTTTTATTTCCTTCATTTGTGCATTTATGTTATTGCCAGTAAAACCAAACTGGGAGTAAGCTGGTTGAACTGATCTGCAACTACAGAGAGGTGCTTCATGCGTTGTTTCTCTTCCAGGTGCCCTGGTCTCAGGAGCAGCAGCAGCTGCTGCTGTGGCATCGTGCGACTGGGAAGATGCTCCTTGTGCTGGGCAGCACCAGGTGGGGTGGGACAGGGTCCTGTGAGGTTCTCAGCCTGTCTGGGAAATCCGTGCTCCTACCACAAGTATCCTGCTGAGTGCAAAAGTTTGATTATTTGCTTGGTAGTACCACGCAACCTTTCCAGACAGGGAGGTCTCGAAGACTCCAGTCTGCCAGTTCCTAAGCTGTTGAGGGTCTCAGGTCTGCATTCACTAAATGTACTTTTCAATAGCTGAATTCCATTCACTTCACAAGGAATTGGGTTGTAAAATGCGTCCCGAATTGAGGAACAAGCAATTTGCTTAAGGTCAAAAGGGACACTGTGGTGGAGCAGGTTTCCCAGGTGTTGTTGTTGCTACATGAAGGAGTGTAGGAAGGGACAAAACATATTTAAGAGAGATTTTGGTCTCTCTTTGTTTTTAATCTCTTGCTCAGATGCTCCTGGGGCATTTGTGTTCAGAGTAAGGGAGGAGGACGGATAGAGTCAGTGAGGTATGTCAAAGGCATCTTTAATTTTAGATACATATTTTTTTTCTGTTTTTAGCAGTCAGAATAAAGTAAGGGCTTTAAAAAAATTATTATTATTATTGTTATTAATAACTTAGTACTAACACTTATTAGAAAGGCCATTTCAGTGGGACAATATACAGTGAATCTGAAACTAACATCCTGGACATGAACGGTAGCTTTCCATTCAGAAAATCAAGTGAGACATATTCAGTATCACTCCTGTCCTAATTTGTTTTAAGTGTGCTGGCTTTGTGTCCAATGCTCTTGTACTGAAGTCTTGCGGAGTTTCTTGTGTCAATACTAGGCAGTACCTGGCACTGCAGTGTAGGACAACCAAGGAGAAAATTGGCTTTCCTTGTTTATATTTATGTTGGTATGATTTTGGTGCAGAATTTTGCTGTAGAGGAGGGATGCTCCAGGGTGCTTCACTGTGTGTTATCCTCATTGCAAGGGGAGCAGCACCCCATGATATGCTTTGGAAAGAAATCCAATTACATGCACGGGGAGACTGCATTCCCTTTTTTCCTCTGTCTTGTGCAATCAGAGGACACTGCTGGGTACACTGGGGTGCTGCCCTGCACTGTGGATTCAACCACGTTCCGCTGAGATCAGTGGAGGTTTGGTTTTCAATCAGAGCCCGTGATACCTGTTCTTGTTGTGGATCATCCACTGTATGAATGAACTTTAATTTCTGCCTATTGTTGTCTCCCTGCTGGCACAGCTTTGTAATGAATTCAGGGTGTCATTCAGTGAGTTTCTCCTTGCACAGTGGAGCCTGAATAGCACAGGGAGCCTGAATGCAGAAAACTGCAGAGGACTCCTCATACTGATCAAAGGTATCTCTTGTTTTTCTATCCAAAACTATATTTGTATTACAAGTTACACATTCTGCAGACTGTATATTTCAGGTTAAATACCTTCTGTTTCATTAGTGCGTTTGTACTTTAAAGATGCCCTCAATTTGCCCTGAATTCCTCAGGAAGTTAAGACATGGACTATTTTGCAGGTCTCAAGCATGAAGGAAGATGATCCCTCTTTGCATTCAAAATGGCAAGGCATTATTTTAAAGCAGAAATCTTGCATATTTTCAGGTTAAGAAGCTAAGGAATAGTATCTTTTCTGTCAAAGTCTTTCTTAAATATTAGCTGCAGATACACATACTAAAGAAAAATATGGTTTCATCACAGGGAAGAAATAGAAAATATTTTTAATTCAGTGTTTAAAGGGCATCATTGTATTTCACTCTGTGCCAGATGACAAGCTCAGATAAATGTTATTTTAGCAAAAATCTATCCTACTGCAGAGAGTGCAGTAGAGGAATTGTATAGCAATTTATGCTCCAGCATTTATTTCTGTATATGTTCATTTCTTACATTAAATTTCTTACTCATTTATATTTGATTTCTTATATTTCTATTATTATAGCTACTTATAAGCACTCTTATTTATTCAGGACTCATAGATCTCAAAATTAATGATAAAAATGCTGTAAGGGTCTGAGTAAATGAGAGGAACAAGGTTTAATGCTTCTGAGAATCTGTGAGAAGAAATTGTTATTTTGGTGCCATTTTACTTGTGAACATCTCCTCTAATAACTGATAGGATGATTCCCTAGGTTAGAAGATAAAACTGTTTTATCTGGCTAGTAAAATATTTTCTGCTACTCACAGTTTAATGGAGGATTAGCACTTTTCTAGCTTTGAAATATTTAGAAAATGTGAGAAGACTCTAGTAAGTAGAAAGTGTACTAATTTCCTGCTCTTTGGCCTATTTTACAAGAAAATATTTCCAGATTAGTGATACTGAACAACCAAATTCCTAAGTGAAATGCAGTGACCGTAAAGAGATTTACTTTTGATTTCATGCAGAAAAAGTGCTTTTTTAATTGTCTCATTTTTGGGCACCCAGAAATAAAGACATTCAGACCACTACCTATTTTTGAAAATTTCTGATGGCTTGACTGATTTGTTTCTTTTGAGAGGAGAGAACAAATAATATTTCAGCTTTTTTTGTTTTATGTGATTTTCTGTAGTTTTGAATTATACCTAATAGAGGCAGCAGAGAACCCACAAGATTTTCAAGCACAGTCTCAGTTGTACTGCCACATGAAACAATATATGCGATTTAAAAAGGTTCACCTATTTAGTCAGGCATCTTACATTATAGGACTGTCCAGAGAAATGCTCCTAATACTTTTGACCTCTGTTCTATGCTTTAAAAGGTTCTCCTGATGCCAAACTAACACATAACATGAATGGCAATTTGAGGTGGTGAAAGAAATGTGTTTGGGAGCAGCGAGGGCTGGCTCCTTTCCCAGGGGCTGGGAAAGGCAGGAGCGGAGCATGACCACACAGCCACAGGGGCTGGGACCTCCTCACTGGCCTGCAGTACGAGGAGGGTTAAGTGGGGGCAGCAGGTGAGGCTGGAGAGGACCATTCAGGCCTATTTGGGCCCTGGCAAAAGCCTTGCATTTGCTGGTAACCATAGACAGCAGCTCTGGGTCTGCTCTTCTAAGACACAGTTGTAACTCAAGGTTTGTATTGCGCCACCTGAAATTGAAAATGTACATTTTTCAGAGCCTTAAGTACTGACCAATTGTTAAGCTTTTTGCTACTCTTATTTTTTGTCCCTGAATCATTCCCAGGTCTTGTTTCTTCAGTGTTTTATTGCTGCCAATGCATCTATGATTATTTCTCCTAAGCTGTGTTACCACTTGCTTTTTTTCAGACAGCTTCCTTGTGCTGATAGGCCAGAATGTTTTCATGTAACTTCAAAAGCAAGGCTATTTTTCAGCTGTTGGATATATGGGTCCCAAAGATGGTACTGGGAAGCTGGGAAATAACTAATGGTGTTCTGATTTGGACTGACATCCAGAAAGGTGCTAGAGCATGATGTGTAGTAATTCTTAATCTTTTCATTGAGAATATTAGGGTTTTTTTTGCTGTTCTTGCAGCAGTGTCATTGTTGGAACTGGAGCAGATGTTGGTATTAAGTAAACACAGTCATAGCATATCTAAATTTGTGTCTTGTATATATTACAAAGTATCTTAGGTCTGTACCATCGTTTAAAATGGTTGAAATACTTGAAAAGGTGTCTAAAAATTAGCCTGATATGAACTAAATTAATGAAAAAGTGCCGGAGTGATGCTTTCCATTTGGTCTGTTTGCCAAAGGTGGGAGGTGAGCTATGTGGCTTGTACTGAAGTTCTGAATGTGGAATATGTTGTTAAAATGGTGATTTGACTTGGAATGTCATAGTTTCAAGAAAGACAGAGTGATTTTTTCCAATATTTATGCACACAGATGGGAAACTGCACATATTTGAGAAGCAGAATGTCCAAGCAGTTTTCACAGGACCATCCATGCCTGCAGACTGAAACATGATGGAAAATTCCAGAGCACCTGTCAGCCCAAACACCAAGGTTCAAGTTCTGAGAATCACAAAGCAAAACTCCATCTCTTTCCTAGGGCTTGCTTCTTCACAGAGCCCTCAACCACCCTCATCACCTCTGTAGCCCACTGGCAGTCCCAGAAAGGAGCAATCATAAGTAATGAAAATATGAAGGTGAAGGAGAATATCCATCCCAAATTGTGTGGAATAAAAGCCTTAAACAAAAAAATGCAATCAATATATTGCAATGCCTTCCTTCAGCTTCATTTTTTTTCCTGAACACCTAGTATTTGATGCAGTGCTGTGAACATTCTCTGGACCCTTTTTCTGTGATGAGCACTTATTTTTGTGGTTCTCTGGTGCTAATGAGTCCAAGCAGATTCAGGAACTGAGTCCAAATGACAGAAAACTTAATAAATTCAGTGAGCAAAGTTAAGAGGTTTTTGTTGTTATTTTTCAGTAACTGCTGGTAAGAATGTTATGTTAATTTGAGAGGTTCACCACTGCCTCCAAAGGCAGATTCATTATTACATCCTCTCCAGCCTTCAAACTGTTGTATCTTGAACCTTCCTCTTTCTAAGGACTGGTATTTCCATTGTAAAGGATTAAAAGCTTTTTCCCATTTGGAGGCAGCTCCTGTCCTGTGAGTGCCTGCTGCGAAGGCAGGGGTGTCATGGTTTGTATGTCAGTGGTACGCAGTCCTAAGGAGAAGAAAGGGCTACAGCACAAGTCCCACTTTCAGTGAATGGGAAAAGCTACTCGGGGATGCCATTTGGAGCTCAGCAGAAGCAACTGTTCAGCTTGAAAGAGCAGTGTGCTGTTGCCTTGCTCCAGGTCTGTGAGCTGTGCGCTCACACACTGGGCAAGGAGAAATGCTGAGGGGAGATTTCTTTAGCTGATACAGCGAGTAGCAGCAACTATACTTTTTCACATTGATAATGAGTTTCACACACTTGGGAAAAATGCTTTTAAATCCCAGGATTAAGGAGTACTCGACAGGAATTACTTTGCTTCTGCAATAACCCACAGTGTTTCAGATTGTGGAGCAGTTTTACTTTGTTCTTTCCGAAAGTTCAGACAGCACTCTTTTTCTGCTGGATTTACAGATAGTGGTCTTGCCTGAAACCACTTGAGGAGGATCATGATTTTTTTTTTACTAGATGTTATTGCCCAAATAAATACTTACGACAGAAATGTTCAAAATGGTGTTGTCATCTCCACTCCATACAGGCTTTCCATGCTGAAAAAAGAAATCTAAAAAATTATTCAACTGCATAAATTATACTGTATATGCATAGGCATCAAGCAGGGCATCACATTCTTCAGCATGACGATCCCTGCTTATGAAGATATGAAAATCTGCAGTATTTTGCAGAACCTGATCCTGAAAATCAGAACCAGAGATATGTAGGATTCTTGTTTACGAGTTTGGCCTCATTTCTGTTCATGCCAGTGACTTGAATTTTGGGCTATATAAAAGTAACCTTTGTATTTGGGAGAAAGAGGTGGTCAGTAATGCAGAAGTTATAATGGGGATGTTAATGTGACACAGCTCAAGCAGGACATGGCACAGTGCTCTGGTATTTGAGCCAGTTCTGAACAAATTTGCTCAGGACTTGGAACAGCCCTGCCCAGAATAGAGGGAGGGGTATTTGTGTGATCACTAAACATTCCTCTTGTTATAATATAAGCAAAGAACAGAGATTTATTTTTAGAGTCCAGTGCAACACTCTTCAACCCTTCCCCCTTTAGGTTAATTTTCATTTTAATTTGGATTCGCTTTTTGTTTTCTTGCTGTTGAGAATGTTGTAGACAACAAGGTTTCATACCCCAGTTCTAATCCAATGACACTCACAAAGGAATAGATTTTGCTCTAAAGACATGATTCTGCAGAATAATTTGTACAGCACAGCTCACGGCCAGATTTATTAGGACTATGTATATACAAAATGCCTCTAAGCAATGAAAGCTTTGGGCTGCTCGGTCAGATCTTTGAATGAGAAATTGATTTACTCAACAGCAGTCATCTGCATGCCTTTGACATTACCTGAGTTCCATCTTTTCTGTGGACACAAGGAGCTGAAGGAAATTGAATTTTGCAAATCTTGGGGAATTGTGTCTAATTGCATACTGACTTATTTTCTGTTTTGGAGAGCTGATACAGTTGGTATTGTAGGATGATTGAATTTTATTGATGTGAGGCTGCTTGTTATGAAAAGGAACATCACGGTCCTGTTCCACTGCAATTTTTTGTTTTATGAAAATATTTTTGTATCTTTCGTATCAGATGTGATATTATTTCCCCACCAGATGTCACGCAAACAAGCCCTAATTATGCACGTATTCAGTGTACTGGAGTGCAGGGAACCTGCTCAATGGCTGACTAATATTGCTTGCAGAGTGTTGTACTTGTATAAATACAGCATTTACTTGTTCCAAGCCACCTACAGCTACTTCTGTTTGAGATTGATATAATCAGTAATATTTTATGTTTTCAGCCTATACAAAGAAGGTTTTGTATTGAATTAAGAAAAGGCTTCTTTTTAATTCTGTAGTTAATGTTCCAGAGTCTCTCATCTTACTTTCTAACTCCTTTTGCTCTTGTTAAATTCATGATGAATTTTTCAATTTATTTTATAAATGCAGGGTTTGTTTTCAGAGCTTTATTTCCTACAAGTAAGTGATCTTATCTTCGTTTTTAGACTTCAGTATTTCAATGAAACATTTCAGTATGTTGCAATTCACTGAAAACCTCTTGGTGGACTTGCTGTCATCAACATAAAATATTAAATGGCATTGTACATCAAATTATGAAAAAATAATTAGTGATTTAGATAATATCCAGGAGGCTCCATGCATAATCTCTCTCTCTCTCGTTGTTACATAAAGAATAGTGTCTATTAAGTACACTCACTGAAGAGGGCATGGAGCTACTTTTAAATTTAATGGGCCCAGAATAGCCATGGGTGATAAAGTCATGCATTTCTGCCAGGGGTCTGGTACTCCTTGCAGCCAGCACAGCAGCTGTGTCATGAGCTGGTGAGGCACTGGAAAAGGTTGTCCTGGGCAGCTGTGGCTGCCCCATCCATGGAAGGGTCCAAGGCCAGGCTGAATGAGGCTTTGGGCAACCTGGTCTGCTGAAAGGTGTGCCTGCCTGTGGCAGGGGTGTGGGAATGAGATGAGCTTTAGGGTCCCTTCCAACCCAAACCATTTTGTGATTCTCTGAGTCTATGGGACGTTTTTGCAGGGTTTCTCTGTGAGTACAGGGCAGTCCTGCAGACAGGAGCTCCTGAGGAGCTGCAGAACATGCTCTGCCTGTTGCTCCCAAATCCACTTGTCTTCTTGCTGCTTTCTTCTGCAGAGACTCTGGACTTGTGGAAGAGGCAATGCTATGAGAACAGGCAACCTCCTCTTACATGTGACTTTAAAGAATAAAGGATTTTGTTTGTCACGTAACAGCCAACTCTTCCAGGAATGTGAGGCAACAATATGATTTGTCCTAAAAGGACTTGAGTACATAACTGCTAGGCCTTTTCCTCAGAGGGCAGTAAGAAGGAAAGTACAGACTCTGTGAATGACGATCCAGATGTGTCATCCTCCCTTTTCCTTTAGCTAGAACTTTCTCTTCCTAATCCAAAATGATTATTGGTTACAATCACCCCTGTTTCTTGAGGGATGCTGCTATTCCTATCTGTATCATTGTGCATTTTTGACTGAGTTGCCTCTTAGCTAAGAGGTGATCGTGGGAGAGACATTCCAATATGTTAGGGTTTATTCTGATACCTGGCCTTGAACAGGGAGAGGCAATGTTCTGTTGTCAGTAACATGAATTAGTGGGATATCACTGTTCTTAAGTATGTGTGACCTAATAAGAAAACTCAGTAACTAAGCATGGAAGAGTAATTTTAGCAAAGAACAAATTGCATTGAGTACATTTAGTTTCTTTTACTTTAAACCAGTGAGAATATCATTACTAATCTTTTTTCAGGTGTCTTTTACTTAACTGCATAGCAAAATCTGTAGTCAAAGAATATAAAGAGATTCAAGAGCAATTGGGAAATGCTATCTAAAATGAATAGCTGAAATTGGACTTGGAAAATGATTGTGATATAAAAATGAATTCAGTATCTTGCTAAATTTTTCTAGCTAGAGCCTCTGTCTACTTTTGTTTCTAGTAAGTTTTTTTTCTGGTTCTCATGCTATGGTGTCATTCTTGAGAGGACCCCAAAGAAATACAAATACACAAGAAAAATTACATTAATGAGAAGTGAGGAAAAAACCCCATGAGGTTTTGGGGTTTTAGTTGTTGAAATACTTGTAATTTTGTGTTTTAAATACTTGGCCTAAAATGACAGAAAAAATAATTCTAATTATGAAAAACATTATCAAGCTGTAGTACATTCTGATTAGTGTGATCACTCACTAATGTGTTCTGCTTGGGAACTGATGATGCAAGATGGCTTAAATGAGTAGTTCATTATTATTATGGATGGTTTCTAAATTTACTGAATTGCTTCACCCGGTGCTGCAAAATAGAAAATTATATTCTCAATAATAGTGTTTTGTACGGATGTTTATCTAGCTGTAAGAATTTACATGTCGAAATAAGTTGCAAAAGAAAAGAATTGCTGTTTTTAAACAGAAAGCCGATACGAATAATAGCTTAATACAGTTTTCTGTTAAATACCTTAAAACATCCTAAAATGTAGAGACAAACCAGTCAGAAATAAATAAAGCACTGAGTGTGGCCTTCTGGTTGAGGTAATCCTTACTTCTTTTTTTTTGCTTCTGCTGATGCCACTTTGCTGAACTCACCATTGATGAGTTTCATGGACACAGATGGTGGTGTCTGACTCTCCCAGGCAGGAAGTTTTGATGCACTTCAGAAGAGTTCTGGGTGAAAGAACCACTGGCATGTCTATGGTCAATGGGAATGTGCTGCAATGTAGTTTCCTTGTGCTTGATGTCCCTATGGGACACCATGGGAGAGGCATCTCGTCATCCTGAGTTAGCGTTTGCCATCACATTAGTTAAAATTAGAGATTGCATTTTATGGCTTAGATATTGAGTTTCCTATTAATAGAGGCTCACAGACAAAGTATATATTTTAGACTAAAACTTAGTTACAGAAAACGTGAATAGTGTAAATGGAATCCATGATTAAAGACTGCTAGATAAGAATAGGTACTGGAAAAAAAATTCTAGATGGATTAAAGAAAATTTCTGCTCTCCATTTTTCATACTGGAAAAGTGTCTTCTAATAATCAAGCACCAGTTTGTTAACACAGTTCTGACTTAGTAGCTGAAGTATTTAGTTATTTTTATAATTGTTAGAGTAATGACCAGTTGATAATAATGGATAGTTTCTAGTTAGTCAGTAGCTTCTCAGTCAGAACTGTGGCTCCTTCTTCTTTACCTCTCTGGAAAATTAGTCTCAGTTAATGGAAGTAATGCTGCAGTACTTTATGCTGGATATTGAATTAGTTTGTGCATGTAAAATATATAATATTTTAAATATACTTTTCTGTTATATTTGTGTATTTCCATGCATCATAGAGATTACTTTAGTCACTTACTATCATAACATGCACTTTAGAAGACTTTTTATTTTTAAAAAAAATTATCTATGCATTAATATTAATTCATGGATATTTGGAAATGTGCTCTGCAGTTTGTCTTCCAACCCTTTTTTATGTGGCATCTTTTTATATTAAAAAAAAAAAAAGTATTAAATGCAATCGGAATCAATAGGCTTTATTTTTTGCACACTTGTAGAGTAGGGAATACCAGTGACTATCTGTGGGGTGAAGTGCATCCTCTGAGGATGGCAGCCCTGGGCTGTGTTTCCAATGCCAGCCACTGTGCTCTTCAGTCATTCAGGAAAAGTGGGAGCAGCTAGGTGGTGGAAGCTGGCAGCATAAGGAAGAGTGACCCCAGAAACAAGAAATTCAGAAACTGGTGTGAGCTTGCTGCAAAGTGCTATTGAAGTAGCATTGTGAAAGAAAATGCATTAGTGCTAAAAGAACAATTCACTGTGGTCAGCCACAGAGTAACCTCTGCTCTGAAATGTGTGAGTTAGAGAGGGTAACAATTCAAAGTACTGCTAGAGCACACCGGCTCTTGATTGTTCTTGGTTGCTTAAGAACTACTTTAATAAGTTTGTTTTGTGGAGGCACCTGCCTTAAATTATTGGTGAGTCTGGGTTAGGCAGTACAGGCGAAACAGAAAGAAAGATGTTTTCTTAAATTGAACTGTGTCATCTTTTGACAATTGGTTTAAATATGGCACTCTCTGCATTTACATAAGAAGTGTTATTATTTTATAGGGTGTAAGAGCTGGACTGTATTAATTGTACATACTTTATGTTATTATTACAAACACTGTTGAGCTCTATCAGTCATTTCCTTAAGTGGGAACTTAATGCTGAGGACTAGTTCATGTGGGGCTAGTTCATGGATGTTGCTGGGAAATTGCAGTCTTCCTTTTTTCTGCACCTTTTCATTCCATTTGGTGAGTTGTTTTTCCCAAGCTAAGCCAGAGCTTGCTGGCATTCCAGTGCTGGCCTGTTCCAAGCAGTTGGTGAAGCAGTGGTTCTTCTTTTGGTCTTTGTGTTTGAATGACCGGTAACTGGCAAGCTTATCTCTGTCATCCTTTCCCTGAGCAATCAGGCTAATTATGGCTTTTCAGGACACTGGAAGCTCATGTCTGGGCAGCTTCCAATGCTCTCAATAGCACTGTGGGTTCTTCAAAATGAACATTTTCCCTGTCTGATAGTCAAAAATGCCATTTGGAGGGCTGCTTGGCAGTGGTGGAATCTGTGTGAGGAGGCACGTTCATGGCTTCACCAGCACTGCATCCCGGTGGTTTATAAGGATTCGAGGTGGCTACAGCACATGCGTGTGTGTCAGCCAGTGAAGGCAGTTGAGGAAAAATTAAACTTTAAAAGTTTCCTCCAGGTCTGAAGATCAAAGGTGTTTTGAAAGGAACTCTGGTGATTCAGCAAAACCTTTCAAATTCAGAGGAATGTTTTGAAGCTCACAGTTGTAGACTGTAACACTGGAGAGAGTGTTGAATTGTTAGTCCTAAATTACTCTAAAAGTGAATGAGAATTTTTCTAGCCAACTCAGTAAAAGTTAAGGTGAGATCAGGTTTATGTGCTTCTGCTCAAGTTCATGTCTAAGGTGGTAAAAATAGGATGTTGAGGAGTTTCAGAGGTCAACTTCTTAATTTAGACCAAAAGTGGAAACTATTCAGGAAATTCTTGGGTAGAAGATTAGTGACATAGTAGAATGAGTGAAAGAATGAATGAATGCTTGCAATACTAATTTACAACAGAAAGATGGATTTTAAAATTATTTATATGAGCTCCCTGAGCTCATTTAAAATTGAGGAACAAAGATTTCAGTAATTGAAAAGAGCTAAGAGCGGTGCTGAAAAATGACTTGAGAATAAAGAAAAAGGTGTGCAGTATTGAAGAATGAATAAGAGGAAAGTACAGCAAAAACTTGAGGAGAACTGGTGAATTTGGACCAAAATATGGGCCAGTTGTAGCAGTGAAGAAGCCGCATAACACATAGATGGAGCTGAAAGATGTGAAGTCTTTGACTTTCCAGTTTTACTGGATATGCATGTGAATTGTTTGTCACCTTAACTTGAACTCCTCTCTTGCCTCTCCTGCTTCCTCTTTTACATCTTTCTCTATGTGTTCCAGTGGCTTTTTGGAAATGGATGCTGTTTACTGCACAGTCTGACAGAAATCTGATTGTAACTTATGGGATGAAATTTTTCATTTATTCCTTACAAACACCTTGCAGTTTCTCCCTAAACCTGGGAATGTCTCAAGAGTGTGACTGCAGCTGGGGCAATATGCCACCAGAAAATGCCAATATTTACTTACTTGAATCTTTAAGCAGTCTCTGATGGTTTGTCCCCTTGATTTTCCTGATGAAGTTGATACTCAGTTTTAAAAGATCCTTTTCCTTTGACTTGATTATTTTTAAGAAGTACCATGATTTTTTGTGCTGCAGAAGCACAGTTAAGTGGGTATAGCTGAGAACAGAACTGGTCCCAGTTAGCTTATGTCTGGCTCTAAGGCCCTTTCCCTCTTAGGCACGGTATGTTTCCCTGGGGACAAATTCTGCTCTTTACAGAGGCTCTACATGTGTAACTGAAAGCAGAGTTTTTCCATTTGTGTCAACTGTATTTAGATTTCATAAACATCAGCTTCAGTAGTTATTCTAGCTACTTTGAAGTAAGTCACTATACATTTGCTTTTGAAAAAGGCCATCCTGTCCAAAAAATGCTAACATTGTTTTGTTCTATGGCTGTTTGTTGTCAGTGGTTTTAGCCAGCTATCTCTAAATACTTTTGGTTTTGACAGCACCTTCAGCCCAGTATTAAATCATAATGTGACTGATGGTACCCACTGTTTGTTATTTATTGTTGTCTACTAGGTCTAATAACTCTTTTTCCTGGGCTGTCTGCAGTACTGATGTAGTTTATATGGGAGCTGTAAAATGGCTAAAAAAAATGGCTGGCTTTTGGTGTGGTAGTTGTTAATGTCCAGTCACAGTGGGTCTGTGCTGGGCTGTTAGGATGAGTGAGAACATGCTGTTCTCATATTTCTGTATGTTATCCCGAGAGCTCTAAAGGATGCACGCTTGGCTCTGTGCCTGTGTATGGTGCAGTTTGCCATGCTGAGATTTTGCAGTGTTTTGCTGTCAGTGCTGTGGAACTGAGCGCTCACACCTGCTGTGAATCTTGCTGTTCTCGGTCTGTCTTTATAGGGAGAATTACATCCCCTGTGTACTTGAAAGCATTTTTCTGACAAGCAAAAATGTGCTGGATAGCACAACATTTCATTTTATTAAGCGAAATAAATTGATATTTAGCAGAACCCTTTTAAGAAAGGATCACAGTTCTGAAATATCAGCTGGCATAATTTTGCAATTCTCTGTTTAATTGAGTGGAGTTAAATGAGTTTATACCAGCTTACCTGGGGTAAGGAACAAGCGAAGATTGAGTGTGTCATAATGAGCCAAAGACAAATTAATCTGAGAGCCCTGATTTCTACCGTTTGTTTCTGTGGAAGGGCTAACATAGTGGTACACAAAGATTTAACTTCTGGTTATTCATGTTTAAACTTAAGCAGTACCAGCAGTTTCAGCACTGCTGAAGTCTGTTTGCTTTTTAAGGCTACTCCAGCATGAGCTCTGCACCATCCTGTCCGACCGCAAATGCCATGGTTATGTAAAACTTTCAGCTGCCTAATTTTTATTCAGGTGATATGATTATGTGGACTTTTGGATCAAATAAATCCGTGTAAATGCTGCAGCTGTCTAAGAAGAAATTGTGATTCTACAAGAGCACTGACATAACAGTATTATTGCACAATATGTGTTCCAGCATTATGTGCAGTGAAAACAAATAAAAATCCCTTAAACAGCAACAGGTATTTTAGCCTAGCACAGAAAAATAATCGTTAATGGTTATTTCCTTTCTTCTCGTTGGAGATGCAATAATTGTTCTCTGAGAATTTAGTGGTGAGGGGGGTTTCTTGCTGTTTATTTCAATAACATTCTCTGTAGCACCAGTAGATAATGGCTAGTACCGCCAACGTTAATAATTTTTCAGCTATTTACTTTCTTCTCATACTTCAATTCGGGGCTAGGTTAGCCTGTTTTACTTTGTAATTGGGATAAGCTAAGAGTGTACATTTAGTAAGTTATAAGAGCTCATCTCTCAGTCATAAACAAATAAACTACTCTATCCTGATTTTGCTGTGTCATGTGCTTATTCCCTAGTTATGGACTGCATTAGTAAATTTCAGGAGCAATTCTATTAAAGACCATGGAGTTGTAAATCTGGTTAAATGTGATGCTAGATGTGAAATGAGGTGTGAGGTGAGGGTATTGTCCATCTGAGTGGTGAATAAGTGACTTTGTAAGATGGAGAAATACTTTCCAAGTAAGCCTTGCTGAATTGGGTCACATGTGAAAGAAATATAAACTTAAATGTAATGTGCTGTAGATTCTTTCACAGCTATCTGAAATGTAACTGTGCAGAGCTTGCAGCTACCTGGAAATTTTAGGAATTAGGACAGTGTTCTGTGTTTGAACAGCCATCTTTGCGAATTGTCTATATCTGAGTGTCTTTAGCCCAGCATCTTTAGTGCCTGGGAAAGCCTGAGAGCATAAAGTTAATGCCTGAATTGAGTGCTGTACCTACTGCTCAAGTCCAGCTGTGTCAACAGCATTGATACGATCCCACATTTCCCTGTCGAACACTGTGCGTATTTTCTCATAGATTGCTTCTTGCAGTGCCTATCAAAATTACTGAGTAGATAGTAATACTACTGCTGTTAGGGAATTTTCATGGAGATGTTACAAGTTGGTATCAGCAGAGCAACCCCTTCACCCTTAATGTCAGCCTGCCAGATTGCTGTAATGAAGAGAATTCTCACACCTTAGCAGGCGCAAGGGAGCTGTGCTGTGCTTGCTCTGTGTGGGGATTGCAAAACCTTCAGCAAGACTGCTTCAGCTTTATAGGTGGAAAAGGTCCTCCCTTGAAAGTACCTGCCTGGGTGTGAAATCAGTGGGAGCACTGCATGAAGTCTGTGAGGGAGTAAAAATGCCCTTCAGCTGATGCTGAGGAAGATCCCAGAAAAATTTTGCTGCAGAGAGCTGGCCTGCCACCTCAGGGGTACGACTGAGGAGGTCACTGTTTGGTGAAGGAGGGTGGAGGTGATTAGAATCGTGGCATGGGTTACTAAAACAGACACTTTTTGTTTTTTAAGCTGTCAGTGGATGGGTTCTGAATGGTTGTAGTGTGACCTGAAGGGAGCTGTGCAGTGAGTTCAGGCATGGCTGGTCATACAATGCTCAGCAAAATCTGGAAGGCAGGAAGCCACTTTCAGGGTGTGAAGCTAAACTAACATTCAAAAATAAATGTGACTGTGTTTTCAAGGTCAGCTTTTTTAAACTTCACAGTCTGGAATGTCAAGCTCTCAATACAAACTAAAAGGAAGAAACCCCCAGTGTTTAAGAACAAACATAAGAGAGCCCCTTGCATTAAAAGCAATCCATTTTAATAGCCAGCTATGATCCTTCCCACTAATTTACAAGTGTGGTATAAAAGCTAGACTGTGCTAGCATACAGCCCCTGTCCTAACAATTTCATATGCAGTTTATTTTGGGGCACAGTACTTCGCACCATGTTAGCTAGCTGTCTGCAATAGCCATGGCAAAATAAGCAAGCTGTGCTCTGTGATATTTAATGTGGTATGACTGCCACAGCGTAAAGCAGAATTGCTGTATCCAGCAAGGAACCTATAAAAAAAGATTGCAGCTATGGAGGAAGAAGTAAGAGAAAGCTGTGCTTCAAACTTTGACTCACCAGGTAGAAAGAAATAAATCAGTGATGGCTAGTAGAAAAGAGAAGTACTGTACCTGTGTACAACAAGAGGGAGAGTATAACCTCATCTTATATCTATTTTTCTTAAAAAAATCAGAGGTTTAAATTTTTACCACTGTTTCTTTGGCAATTTGCAAATTTTTGCTCTGGCTAAAAAGCAGGTATTTGGCTCTTTCTCCGGAAGCTCTGACTGTGAGGATGCGGCATGGTGCTTGTTAGCTACTGATGCTTGCTACTGAACAGCTTGGAACAGTAGCACTAGAAAGTGAGAGTTGTCCTCAGTTGTCTCAAAGTGATGTAACCATCAAAGACAAATTAGGTCAGCAGATATAACTGCTTTAACAGGGAATGCTACGCCAAGAACTTTCAGCAGTCCAGTTGTCCATGAGGAGTGCCTACATTTTCTAGCAGCAGATACAATACATGCACAGTTCAGACCAGATTTTGCTTTTATTTACACCAGAGATTAGCTTGGTGGAATTGATTAACTCAGAACATACCCGTATCTAAGTGTGTACTAGATTGTATTTAGCTTTATGCAAATAGGCACCGGAGGCAGATAACTGAAAGATTTCGCCTCTTTGTCCCTGAGCCAGGTTCATGTACAGACTCTGTCCTTGTCATCAGGAGCAGAGCAATGACTGCTCCAGGCTGGTGGCTGCACAGCATTACCCTTCAGTGCAACACCCAGCAGCGTTAGACACAATTTGGTGTGGAGGTTTTTGTGCAGCACTGACCACGACAGCTTTTAAACAGCCACGTGGTAAACTGGGCATTGTGTTTTTATCAATGAAGGCAAATCAATACTACATTTCAGTGCATCTTTCTTAGTAACTTAGGTTAAACAACCTTTAGACTTTTTTATTTTTTTTTAAATTTCAGCTTTGTTTCTGCATGAAACATCCTAGTACTGCATCCATACATAAGACATAATTAATTTAAGCTGCCCTGGCTAATTAAAAGAAAATGGAACAAAACTTTAATCAAATAAGTTCAGTTAGAGGCATAAATTAAGGAAGTCCATGAATTTCATTGAGTGAAAAATGTTCTTTTCTGTCTATAACTGCCACTTCCAGAAACTTTCTATATCTCAGCAGCTCAGTGGTCTGGAATGACTTGGTGAAAGAAGCCAGTTCTAGAGATCAGGATTAAGTTAATCAAACAGTGGACTGAACATAATCCTGTCCTTAAACGCAATTGTGCCTCTGGATTCTGTTTGCTTGAGGGATCTTAACTCTGGATCTGCTGGCAGGAATGAAATAAATTGTTTAACTACTATTTCAGTGGACCAGCACTAATCCACTTCCCTGGACAGTGTTTTGTTGTTTTCATTAATAAATTTTCTAAATAAAATAATTGAGAGAGTTCTCCTGCAAGATCCTGGTAGTCATTAATGTTCATGATATCTTAACAGTGAAAATCAGCATCACCTTTACTGTTGTGCCTGGCCATATTCATGAACATAATTCCTATACATTTCACTCACTTCATGATGGAAGAATAGAGGTAAACTTTTGAAGCTTCAATGAGTTGGTCTCCTTTTTTGAATTTAGACTGATTTTTTAAATTGAATCCTGCTTTTGTGAATAAAAGGATTTTTGGTATTTAGCTTTCCACTGAGGTTAAAGCTTCCTCAGTAGGACAAGCTTCCTTGTTAAAGACAAGCTGCCTGGAATGCATTTGGAGCAGCTTGCCAGCAGATTGTTATTTGCTGCTTTTGCCACCTTGGGAGGCAATATCTTTCTGACATGCCCAGAACATTTAAGACATCTAGTTCTTCACTTAAGTAAACAGCAGGCTAATTTTAAGAGAAATAACATATCTCCCAGTAAAAGTTGAAGAGACTAAGGCGACTAAGGCTGAAGGAATCTATCCATCTGTCAGACCACAAGCCTCAAAGATGGCTTTAAAGGGAGGAATATTTTTGTTTTTGATATACTTGATATAATGACAAGGATGTTGGCCTAGCAAAAAGTAACCACTAATGCCAAGAAGCTACAGTGAAGAACCTCACTCTGATCTGAAAGGATTATTTTCTCATTCTGGTCTAAACATTTAATTAATTTTTCCTTTCTTTTTTCTGTCTATTTTAATTTTTTTTAAATGGTTATAATTTCTTCAGGGTGGATTGCAAAATCAAGGTTTAACAGCGTTTTGGAAATACAATCAATACAAAAGAAAAGTAGCAATAGCTGACCACGAGGCTGTTCCTTTAGGCTGCTAAATTTTTCTTGAAACATTACTTTCTCTGCCCTTGAATAAAACATTGTTTATTCTTTTTTTACTCATCTTGTTAAGCTTAAACATTGGACAGACTTTGTTTAACCATTCTTTGTGCCAGCTGACCCCCTGAAGTGGAATGGCTGCAGTGCAGGTGACGAGACAGTGATAAGGGTGGAGCTGCATAACTTAGATACAGGGTCAGGATGTCTATGCAGACACAGGTGTCTGTTGAGAAAAGATGATCAGCGTTTTGGGTTTTTTATGGCCTGTTGTGTTGGCTGTGTTGGGTGTTTTAATATATTCAAAGGTAGTCTTATTTGTGATGAAATTCCTTATCCTTGCTTCACAGGGTAATAACTAGAAAATGCCATATCTCCTCAGGTTAAGTCTTCTCTTGGTTTTACCACTGCAGTCCTACTAACTGAGGCAGAACTTATACAAAGTAGCACAATGCTGATAACCCATACAGAGATACTTTATAAAAAATGCTCTGGCTTGCACTGAGGGTCTTGAAACAGAATGAAGACAGAAAGCAAGGTTGACCAAAATGCACAGTTCAATGAGATGGGCACACACACTCACATGCATGAGGAGTAGAAGCTGGGGAAGAGAGGAAAATAATGGGAGGATTCAGCCCGTCAGCACAGTTACACAGAGGTTGTACATACATGCACACAAACCACACTGTATTAGCTAGATTGTGGGTCCTTTACTGTCGCTGCTCATGTTCTGTCCAGCTCACACAACTCCCGTGACTCTGCTAAATCTCTACTTTCACCATGTTGATTTTACTGTGGCAGCCTATGTTCCCCTTGCATATGTTCCCCTTGCATATGGGATTTCCTGTCACTGCCGTGTGAGTATAGAGAAATGTTGACCATCCCTCACATTTTCAGTTCTCAGACCATTGCTGAGGGGCTTCATCATAAAGAAACTCAGCTCCTTCTGAGCTGGTGGGAAAAAGGAAACTCAGATTCAGACAGTTCTTTCAAAATTTTGGATTTCTGTCTGTGATGTCAGTCCTTTGATCCTAATTTTATTTGAACTATAATTTAGTGAATGACCTTCAGTGTTGCTGAAAGCAGTAAGAACTGTGAGGACCCCCCAGCCCAGGCCCTTGAGCTCCATTGGTTTCCCATTCTCAGGTTTGAAAGGAGCCTTTGCTCCAGTCCAACACTCTGTAATAGGCCTCTGCAGACAGCGCTTTTTGTAACTATTCCTTAAACCCTATGAAGGACATACTTGTTCCCCCAACATTTAGTTCAATATAACATGAAGTATGTTCATAATTCCACCCTTAGCACGTACAGTGCTACAGTTCCTTCACTATGTAATGTTAAAAAGTATTTATTTTCTTTTTTTCCTGTTTCATATTTCCTGTATGTATGTTTTGCCTCAGTAGGACAGTAAATACATATATATTTTTTTTAATTTGTCTGCCACTGATTATTAGAGTTGCAGAGGAAAACTGTTATCTGAATTGAAAATGTTAATGATTTGCAATGAGCATACACTTCATTAGGTGAGGACTGGAATATTTTTAATTGAATAACTGGTTCTAATTATTTCTAATTCTGGGGGAAGCAACACTTTTCATTGAGCAATTTGTCATGGACTTGAGGAAATATTAATTCATGTGCTGCCATTGCTGTGAACATGCTGCTTCTTCTGTTAAGCCACTATGTTCTTCATGCAAGTCTAAGAGTATGCACGTTATGTTTTTGAATTTAAATATTTTTCTCCTCAAGTAAAGGATAATTCTTTGTATAGTAGTGCTGTTCTATTATTTTCTTGCCTGTGATTTACTATTCCTTCTTTTTATTTTCTGTGGTCTGCCATCACTGAGCTATGTTTAGGTCATGGTTACACATTGGGATTTTCTAATACTTCCAATATTAAAAAAACCTTTAAATCATGAATAAGTGATTAGCCCACAAATATGTGCAGGTAAGGAGCTCTGTCCCATGAAATTTTGCTTAATCATGACTGTCCAAGTGTGCTGTATTATAAAATGAGTGGTCACTTGTAAGCATTTTGTACCACTGCCTCTTTGTCTATAAAGTGACTTAGCACTTTTTTATCTAATAGAAAATGCATGAATAGAACCTAGATACAGAGGTTACGAAAACCCCTTTGCTAGTACTGTGGGAACCTTCCTGATGAGTGTAATAGAAAGAAGAAAAATGTCTATTGTCTCAGATTAAGAAAAGAGCATTCTCAGATTGACGCATGTATGCAAAAAGTAGGAATATAGGAACAAATCTTGTTGCTGGCAGATCATAACATGTGGGTCAACACTTAGATCAGCCTTACTGTGGCTGTACAGCAACTCTGTCAAAAGCTGAATATGTAACAGGGGGTCTACTCCAGTTTATGGATGTGCCCATTGTTGCAACAGGCTTGACTTTCTCAGAGTATCAACTGGTTTTTAATGAAAAAAAGACAATCCCATATTATTCAATATGATTGTTTAGTTCTTAAGTATGTGTTCTACCTATTCTTTGCTCTTAGCTCCCTTTGTTCTAGACGCTCAGCTGATGTATGTCAATTTGCTATTATCCATTCCTGGTTTTTTAGAGTTAGCATTTTTAGATAGAATTTTAGTAGATCGTTTCTTTTCACAGCAATAGTCAATGGAATTTCTCTGTATTTATATCTGTGTGACAGAAATCAGGATTCAAACTTCAGCATTCCCTGTGACATGCTTCATGATTGTATTTTTCAGAAAAAGAATTGTCAGTACTCTGCAGTGTCAGAGACATTAGAAGGACACTCTTCCTAATCTTATCCAGAGGGCCTTGGGTACACATTTCATGGATCTTCAAGGTCTTGGCTTTTTGAAAACCACAGTTTTTCCATATTTGTTCCCAGTAAATTTATAGGTTTATATTTTAATCACACCAGTTCTACTTTGATGCTGCAAGAGGCAATTACACAACACAATCTTCTGTGCTGATTGTTATCCTTGGTTAAGTGTCTTCTGTTTAATATTATCCAGAGCCTTTGGTCCTGTATGCTATTCTTGGTTATGCATTTTCAAGGTGTGACTGAGTTAAGGATCTGGTCAGTCCAGCAAAAACTCTGACATTATTTTTCCTCTGCATTCCTGAAAGGAAATAATTATGATCAGAAGTTACCAGACTGCCTTTGCCCTGAAATTTCAGTCAAGTTTGCTTTTATCTACTGTGTTTTAGCTGAATTTTAGCTACCATGGCTGAAAATGGGTATGTAACTCTTTTCTGGAAAAAATCCAAACCAAACAGGTTGGGGGCTGTCTGTTATATTTTATGCGACAACTTTGTCCATTCAGCATGGCTGAAATCTAGCTTTTGGAAGTCTGAGGACTTCTATCATCTTCCAGGTTCTTTGTACTCAAGGTCAAAATTCTACCCTTATTTCTTTCCATCAAATTCCAGTTACCTGTGGGATTAAACTCGAGTAGCTGCAGACAAAGTTTAAGTTCTTGGGGGTTTATTGTTTGTGTGAAATGTATCTTCTCTGAGTTTTGCTTGTACTTACTCTTTTCCCCCATCTCTGTGTAGCTGAAGGAAGCTTTTACCACTCTGGATCTGCATGCTCTATCAGAGGAAGGTTTTCAAGAAGGTATAAAACTCTGGGTAAATTTGAGTCAGCCTAGGTCTGGAAGAATGCAGTGCTACAAGTGCTACACAGAGTGTGGATGGAGTATTTTTCAAATAAAATACTTCCTGAAGCCTTTATTCCCTCCCTTTATGTGCTGCAGCTGTGCGGGAAGTACAGAGCAGACTTTGTCAAGTCAGGACCTGCAATAGTTTTGTTTAACAGTTATTTCTAATGAAAACAAGTCTTCTTTCAGTCAAAAATATTTTAGAAATCAGTTTACAATTCAGTGGATAACTTATTGGGTTTAAGTGACATTTCTTGGCTTTGGAATTAAGTTTTAAAAAAGGAAGAGAAATGGTTGTAGTAAAGCTTAAGTTACAGGAACAATTGGTGGATAATTAAGTGTTATTTATTGATTCTCTTTAGTGTCTGATCAGACTTAGCTTTTCTCTAAAAATGGACTCAGAGATACATTTCTGCAAAGTCTGGGGTTTTTTCACTTTCCTATATCTCAAAAATATCAGAAGGAAATATCACTGAATTTTCTGAAGTACCCCTGCCTTAAAGAAAGAGATATCAACAATGAAAGTACACTTACATAATATGTTAAGGAGTTCAGTAATAAGAAAATGTCAAGTCAATGACAGTTTAATATCCTTTTTGTTACTGTAATGTTTTCAGAATTTCCCCTCTGAATCATACAAAAATGTACGATGTAAAATGGTACAGATTAAGGAATTAATGCTTAATAAATTAATATATAGTAATAAATTTTAGTATTCCAAAATCATGGCAGAAGTGGGAAGCAGATCACAGCTAGTACACACTAAATCTCTTGAGGTCAAACCATCATTTTAAAGACATCTTATGATAAAGACAAACTTAATTTTTTGAAAATGAACTGAAAGAGATCAAACTACTATAAAAAAATCTTTTTTTCCCCTTCTATTTAAATGAAAAGGAACAAACTGTCATTTTTGACAATTATCTTTTTTTTTTTTTTTTTAATAACAGAAGGAGTTCTGAGGTTAAATAATTTTCTTACTGAGAATGGTTGAGAAGTATTGAAAGTTTAGTCCAAAGTACTTAGGGGTGGTTGGCATGGTAGATGTGGGAATAAGCTCTCAGTTTAATAGTTAAAGGGCCTATAGAGGGACTGATGAATTGCTTGATATTTAGAAAGTGACAGGATAACTAAATATTTATGAAATAATCTCTCTTTTGGAATAAGGACTCAGTGGTAGTCCTGCGCAAAGTCAAGGTTAAAGTTTCAGAAGAACTAGTATTATACAATCCATTTCTGAGAAAGACAGAGAATAAGTGAAATGTGTCAGAAGACACCTATTTATTTGTTTGAAACTCAACCTTGGGAATGGGCTTCTCTTCTAAAAGATAATTGAGAAGCAGATGCATTGCAGAAAATGTCACATGAAAAGGCATGTCACATCCTACATCTCTTTTTTTTCATTTTTCTCTTGTTTTTGTTTTTCTCCTGCCAATCTTTCTATCTGAAGTCAGGCAGTTCAACACTTTCTATTCCACTCACTGCCATTTTCTGGCACTTGATCAAGTTCTTAAACTTTTCTGATAATTGTCTGTCAGCCTAGCACAACATTTTACAAAATTAATTGCATTCTTAACAATAACAGGCAATTTGACTCACATAGCATCATGCTAATAAAACCACTTCACGTTAATAATCTGCCACTTGCCTTCCTGTTCCAGGAATATGTATGCTTTTGCCACTGAATATATTTGCCTTAGACTGTTTTCACCTCCTTTTCTTCATTTTTTTTTTCTCTGCAGTAGGGTTTTCCCCCCAGTACACCAGCTCCTTTTGTTAAAAACCAAGTTTCATATATACTTAAAAATTGCAGGAATGTTTGGGGACGTTTGTATTATTGATGATTGGTATAGGCACCCAAGAGCAAGTTCTCAAGCTGCTCTCTCACTGGTGTCTGTAAATCCTACAGCTATTGAGCACAACCCAGCTTGATATGCTCTACAGTATTTACTTCAGAATGGATGAATAATTAATATGACTGTAAAATTTTTTTAGTGGTTTTGTACCCTTAGGAGAGCAGCTGAATATTTACAGTGTTATTTTGAATGTTATGATTATTTTCTGTAGTACGAATGTTTTGGAAAATGTACAAAACCAAACAAAAAGAGCAGCTCCAATTTATTATATGAAAGGTTCTATTTTTCAAAGAAAGGCTTTGCATATGGCAGTGTGGTGGTAAAATATAACTTGCTTAATTGGAAGATAGATAAAGTTCTTGCTGTGCAAGAGTGATGTTGAGTGAAGAAGGAAAAGAACAGAAGGAAGCAGAGCTAGGTCTATTTAGATTGATACATTAATGCCTCTTACTAGAACCTCATCAGGGCCAAAGACATGGCTGAAGGTGATGTGATATCTTGCACAAATACAGCAACAGCTCTGTGGTGGCACAGAAGGGAGTTCAGCAACAGGGGAGTCAGTCAAGTTCTGCCGATCCTAAAGCACATCAGGCAGAAAGTCTGAAATTTTATGAAGCCTGAAATGGATCACTAGGGGACATGATCTGTTTGTTGCACGCTACAGACTTAACTGCATTAGGGATGAGCTAATGTGTCATAGTCTACAGGAACCATATTGAGAGGACTAATTCTCAGTGTCTTTCAGCCTTTTTTGGTTGTGGAAGACTGCCTCTGTAAACATACAGGACACATGTTCAAGCTTGACCTAACAAAATTCCTCATCACATCACTGGGGGCTGCAATAAGAATCCAACAAAATCAGCTTGTTGAATAATTTATGACGATGCAAAAAGGTAAATGGATTGGCCATTAATTTACAATACAACTCTTTTACTAAAAAGTGGCGTTACATAACACATTTGTGAAATATTTCAAACATTTTTCTGAAAAGTCAGGTCAGACAAAATATTTTAGTGCCATGGAAACATCATAAAGCAAACATAACAAATATATAGATACTTAGAAAATTATACAGCAGACAACCATTATGGTCTCCTTTTCATTGGTTTTTGAATGCCAGAAACAGCAGATGCAAAACAAGTTTCAGTGATGGCTTGGAACCAGAGATAGGTTTAAGTAGTGTGCTCTTTGTGCTTCTTTCAGTTCTGTGTCTTTTTCAGGAGACAATGTTGTATCAAAGTTGTGTGTCCAGATTCCCTTGTAAGGTGTCCTAGGGAATCAGGTAGTAACTTTTTCTCTTAGAAATTATTCTAAACATCATTTGACACTGTACTAGTTCAAGGAGAAATGTTCAGGTTTTAGTTTTGCTGTTCACGAGAGAAAAAACCAAGTTTCATTTTTGCTCTTCAGTAAATGCAGAAATTCTTCCCTACTTGGGTAGAAGGTGAGTTAAGCTAGTATTTAGAAAAGCATCTGATGAAGGAAAAGGGTTGGCACTACAGTGAAACCTGTAACTGTTGCATGCATGCAGTAAGTGACAAGAAATAGTATGTCGCATATAGGGTGATCTTTAGAATCATTAAAGCATCAAGCCTCTAACACATCTGCAAGAGTTTCTTACAGATCAAACAGGTAGTGAGGCTTCACAGGACCACCATGGAAATATAATGGCTTAACTTACATGTATTGATACCAATATCCTACTTAATATAAAATTTCAGCACTTCAACTGAAGCACAAAAACCTCCTCTTGGCTCTTGAGATTACCCTTCAAAGCATCCTACACTAAATGCCAACATTGCATAGAGAAACAACTGTTGCTATACAACGCACCTCTATGCACACCTACAATAGCCTTGTGATGACAATGAAATGAGAATGTATTATTATACTTGTACAGATCATGGGTGATTTTTTTGAGCAGATAATGACACATACTCCTACTGTTTCAAATTATGAGGAGGAGTCAAAACGGAGAGGTATGTGAAAGTAAACCTTATGTTTGCTCCCCTTGCAAAGTGAACCTACAGAAAATCTTCTGCTACAATAAGGATTTTGAAAAACTGGATTTCATAAGCAGCAACTTTTATAGATTTTATACTGGTATTGAAACATGGCACCAGCTTCTTGTTCACTTTTATGTTAAAGTCAGAGTACCAATGAATGTCTCAAAGCCTTACATGCTTTAGCCCAGGAAGTTTTGCACTTTTTTGACTCCTATCCTCCTATTGTGATAGCTAAGACAGTGTTAAAGATTTTGGGGTAGAAAACTGAGGAGGAAGACTGTAGTGATATATTTGGTTTTCTTTTTACTTCAGTGGAAAGCAGAATTGTGGAAGACACAGTTGCAACAATACTAGCTCCATTATACATTATTCTTTTTTTCAAGTTTATATGTAATCATGCAAATTTTTCAATTATTTTACAGATTTTCAAAAATTTTACAGATTATACATAACACCATCTGCCTGTCATGAGAAATATATGTGTTATGTGACATTAAATGTCTTCATTATATTTGGAGACATTGAATAAAGGTTATCTAAAAACTAGATAATACCCATAGTATTGAATAAAGGAGAAACTATGTACAGTATTGAGAGCCTGACTTGTGAGCAAAGCACAGTAGGTTTGAAGTCTGAAATTCCTTTTCAGGAGAGAATTGGGTACTGATGATAAATTCCAAACAGACACTCTGGAGAGTTGGTGTTTTTACCCATGCAGCAGGCTCTGTACAGGAAGCACTTGCTCAAGTGGCTTCACCTTGCTGTATTTTCCCTTATCTCAAAAAGAATCTAATTGTAGACATACTGAAACACTCAAACTTGTTTTCCTGGTTTTGGTTGGGATAGAAGTTACCTTTCTTCCCAGTAGCTGGTACAGTGCTGTGTTTTGGACTTAGTATGAGAATAACTGATATCACACTGATGTTTTGGTTGTTGCTAAGTAGGGCTTACCCTAAGTCCAGGACTTTTCCGTGTCTCGTGCCCTGCCAGTGAGCAGGTGCAAAAGAGGCTGGGAGGGAGCAAGGCTGGGACAGGTGACAGGAACTGGCCAAAGGGATGTTCCATCCATAGAAGGTCATATCCAGTATAGAAACTGGGGGCAGTTGGCCAGTGGGGGGGCGATCACAGCTCAGGGACTGCCTGGGCACTCTCCAACTGGTGATGAGCAGTGGTATTGTGCATCACTTTTTAGTTTCCTGTTCCCCTTTGGCTTTGTCGCTGCCTCTCTTTTTGTAACCTCCCTTTTCTTTACAATTATTATTCTGTTTTTCAGTATTTCAATTATGAAACTGTTCTTATCTCAACTCATTGATGAGAATAGCTCAGTTGGTCAGAGTGTGATGCAAATAACACCAAGGTGGTGGGTTCAGCCCCTGGATGGGCCATTCACGTAAGGGTTGAACTTGATGATCCTTATGGGTCCCTTCAAACTCAGAATATTCTGTGACCTGGAAATGAAGCTTCTTCTCCCCATCCCACCAGAGGGGGAGGCAGCAGCTGGTACTTGGTTGCTGGCTGGAGATTAAACCATGAGACTTGCATTTCAGCTGGAACCATATTATATTAGAGGGAAACCCTGTATAAGTTTATACACTGAAAAGATGGAGTCTGTCAGAGCTCTTGACAAACTGTAGTGGATAGTTACATTTTCGCTTACAAATGGACACCTTACTGAATTTCTCTAGGGTCAGTATTGATACTGACCTTTTCCATTTGGCTGGAAATGTATTATATCCCCTGGGTGATCTCAGTGATAATATTACTGCTAGAGGCTCACAGTGCAGTGCTTTGTAGGCATGTTTTAAGCTCTACCTTATTGGCAGCATTTTTAAAACAAACCAGTATATTAAGCTTTCAGTCTTAGAAGATTTTCTTTGAATTATTCAAAAGTCGTTGAGCTAATATATGCCATCTATAGATGTCGATATATGCTTTCCTCTGGCTCTTTAGCTGCTTCAGAGTAACTTCTTACCACTGTAAAATGGCTCACAATTATGACATCTCTCATATTGGTATAGAACTTAAAATACTTGAAGTGTATTATTACATGGAATAATATACATGTAAAATCCAAGTTCTTACTGTTTCTTACTTAATTTTGCTTTTCTGTACTGTGATAAATTCTATTTTTTTCATTTTTGCAATAATAGCTACTAAAAATTTACAACAGTCTCAAAACATGTATTAAATTAAATGTTAATAAACAAGTACATAGCTTCATAGCTGTACTGATACTAATTATAATAAATAGTGTTTTGTGTCACTTTTTCTTGAAGTTAACGGATCAAAACTGAAGTTGTTGATGTCAGTGAGACTGGTAACTTTGCTTTTGTAAGACCTGGTTCAAGACCTGTATTTCTTGATTTGACTTGCTCTTTATTTTTCATTGGAAGACAGTAATTTTTTAGTGATGATGTTGGTGGAGGTGTAATAATAACTGTGCTTGTTGAAACACTTTTTCAGCTTCCAAGACAGTGTGCTGTCCTGTTTTGGAAGGAATAAATGCAAACTGTCTTAAGACTCTGTACTTAGAATGTGTTCCAGTTGTGTTTCCAGGTAATTTGTTGAGCTCATGCTTAAAATACAAGGGATTTCTGGCAAGATCCCCAGCTCATAGTTTACTTAATTCTTCATCCCTGTGTTTACTGAATGATCTATTTTAAGGTTTCCCCAGTTCCAAAGAAGTTACAATACAGCCTTGTTAACTCTGATCATCTTTGTTAACTTCAAATACTTTGTCGTCCAACATCGAAAGCTTTATTTATTTATTTATCTTTTATTCTAGGTTTTCGGGATATTGTTATCATCATCATTATATTCTCCTAAATTGCTAATGTACAGTTTCAGACTATGTTAATTCAAGCATCCTTCTGCAGATTGTAATTGCAGTTCTTGAATGACTGAAATTTACTTGATCATACATGAAAAAGCTTTGGTAATAGTAAATAATATTTAAGGGTTTTGACAGTACTACACTACTGTGTGTAGTACTTACGGTGAAGAAACATTTGACAGTCAAAATATTGAATTACACAGGATTTTCCAGACTGCCAAGTGAGGAGTGTAGGGGTAGGTGGGTTCACACATAGAATGCATGGGCTCCTCCTGTAGATTGAGTTATTATACTTGTGACCTGAATATACAGTTAAATTGCTGAAAATTTGTTTGTGTTGCTAGTAGGTTAGATTCCTGTAGAAATTATCCTATAAACAGAATGAAAATATTTATGACAAAAGTTATATCCACCAGAATTCACAGAAGAAGGCTTTTTGTAGAATGGATGGAAAAAGATTTCTTTGCATTTGGGACTGCAGAAATTGGGAAGCATATAGAAGAAAATTGTATGGAAAAGATGTCTGTTATTTGTCACTCTAAATCTTGCAAAAAATACTGGAGGACTTGCACGAACATAATATGCTGAAAAAGGGACAGGATTTTGTAGAACAGGTTATAGCGTGATTGGGGTTTTTTTCGTTTGCAGAAAGTTGATCACAAGGTTTGTATGAAGAACAGAGTATACATAAATAGTGCTCTTAAGACAGTTTTGTCATGGCTGGTACATTAGGGATTTCAAAACTTGAGTGTCTGAAGGATTAAGTGTTTAGAACCAAGTGCTGCAACAGCTGCTTGGCACAGAAGAATAACAGTAGCGAACATTCATATTTTCTATTTTTATAATAAAATCTTTGCACTAATATCCAGCAAGAGTGAAATCTTGAAAATAAACGGAATGATAAAAGATACGAAACATTACCAGAAAGAAATGTGGATTCTACATGAACTGTAGCTGTAATAATATATTTGCAGTAACAATTATACATTTACAGAGGGCTTTGAATTGAAAACCATACTTTCTCTGCTATAAAAATCTTAAAAATCTAAGTAAAACCAGATAAAGTACGTCAATCTGTAAAAGTTAGGTAAGGTTTTGTAAGGTACAGAGAATAGAAGCAGATTGTTTCAAATCCAAGTTAAAAAAGGAAAGAGGAAGCTTTTGTGATAAAGATGAACACAGGAGTTGGAAAGAAGGGTTCAGAGATGAAATGAGAAAGGGAACAGAAGCTGGAGTAGATAGGCTGGATTTGCTCTGCTGTGGACATAAAGCTATAGCAAGTATGTAATTTATACATACTTGCTATATAATTTATACAGAAATTTATACAGAAATTACATTCAGGCCAACTGCAGATGGTGAGTGATGCTAGATGTGGACAAATGCAGATATTACAGTAGTGTAGCTAACTGAGTTTCTTTCAAATGCTTGATCCTGTTTTATTTGCCTCTTAAAGGGAAAGTTACTGTTCTACCCTAGATTTACACTATGAACACCCCTGTGATAGTTAATAAAACTGTTCCTTTAATTTAATTTTAGCATAGCTGATTCTTCAACTGGTAACTAAATAAAAATGTTGCACTATGAGGATGTGAAATGCGGGTTTAGTTTCTCCTTGGAGCAGTAAAATTTAACAGCTCTGAAGCTTTTGTGTGTGGGCAGAGGGTAGACTTCACTTTAGGTCAGAATTATGAATGTCTTTTTTTTATACTTATGGGTATTTTGTACACTTATAATTCATTCATTTGTGTTTAAGTACAGTAAAGACTTATGTCTTCTGGGTTTTATGTGCAGTTGATACAAACGGAAAAAACCAGAATATTGGCAGCTATGTCCCAAAAGTAACGTACTTTTTCTGTCTAACCACCTCATACTGGTTTCATATTACAATTGAGCTAGTTAATTTTAGCCTGTCTATCCTAAAATGCCCTCATTCTTGTTCTTTTTCTTCTGATTATTTTGTTTTTTGATGCAAAAAATTCTGGGAATTATTTTCAATTCTAGGTCTACTTGCAGACTTGTCATTTTAATAGGGAAGTTTTAATTTTAATTTTTTTTTATATTTTCTTTTTTTAAATTTTGGTTTCCAATTTCTTTTTATGAAGACAAGGTAGCTAGTATGTATCAGAAGAGGCACAATCATAATAACAGCATTTTATTTCATGGTCATCCTTAACACTTCCACAACAATTAGCTCTCATGTTGGAAACCGAAGGGCTCAGAAAATGAAGGTACAGCTCAAGGAATGTGACCTTGCATGATGCTTGATAAAATGATAATGGCTGACTGACTCTTTAGCCTGCCTCTTGAGTTATGATGTGGATACCACACCAGGGAATAGTGGTGGTCAGTCGTGGTGCTGGTAAGACTGTCATCCTCACCCTGTAGGACTTCAGTTTTGGCAAACTAATATCTGGAAGCTAGATCCCTTAAAATAATAAAAAAAAAATTTAAAAAATTAAAAAAACCCACTTTTGGAGCTCTAAAATTAGTCTGCTTTGACTAAATGTTGCCCTACATCACTTTGTGAAATCCTGTACCATGACTCAGTCAATCATTACCACAGTAGTCTCAGTTCACATTTAGTGATGTTATCACCTTTTATACCACTGATTTTCTTTCTTGGCTTATGAGATTTTAAAGTTCTGGTTTTTTCTTTTGCAGCAGCATTTTAAAAATCTTTGCCTTAATCCTTAGAGTTTCTCTTGCACAAAAAAAATATAAATCATGGTTTAGATATATTGCAGTTTGTGGAGAAGAAAGAGAACATGAGAAATTAACATCAGGACATTTAAGTAAAAGAAAACTTGAATGAAATTCTGCGCAGAAATAAAATTATACTGTTAATTGCACAATTCCATGTTGTTTTAGTTTTGATATGTAACTACAATGAATTTAGCAAGGAAGCATATTGGCATAATCTGTCTTTTATATAATTGTAACACCTACAGAATTGCCTTAGAATGAGACGGGGTCTTCCTTGTGGAAGGCTGTTTTCAAAAAGTAGTGGAGGAAAAGATGTACTTGCTCCAAAGAATTTCATTGTCATGGTTTAAAGCTGAGATCGATAACATGGTATAAAGGCTTTTGTTACTTACTCCTGTGCACAATGAATTGTACCTTTTTTTTCCCATTACCAGGGTGGAATGTCACTGTTCCACTACTGTTAGACCAAGGCTAAGACTCCACATATCTGTCAAGCTTCCTGACAAATATGAACTGACTTTAGCATCTGCAGTCATCACTTTTAGATTCTGTTGAGAGATGAAAGAAATGCTTCCTTTTCCCACTCCACTCTTCCAGTTGCCCATGCATTCTGCATTCAGTAAGCTGCAACATACTTGCCCCACAAAACCAGGTAAGGTGCTGATGAAAACAACCAATAGTACTCAAACCAGTGTCAAACAGCCCAGGAGGCTCATGTAAGACCCCAGACAAAGCCTTTTCTTTCTCATCAGGAGCCGGAGGTAGCCATTTTCTGAGTGGGCTTTTACACCCATACAGAGGTGCATTATTTCCTTTTTTTCTTTTCTTCCAGTTGCTTGTGAGTAGTTTGCTTGATAAATTGCTGTATTTTTACAGCAACTGAAGTGTCAATAGCTGGCTGATAGTCCCTAAACTTGTTCTACACCCACATCTTCCTCTTCATTTAAATATATGGAATATATTGCTTTTTTTCAGATTTGTTTACCACAAAGCTCTGATGTTTTCAGGCAATCTACCAAAACAATTCAAAAGCCAAATTTTTAAACTGGAGAATCCTTTATCCACAAAAGTACATCTCTTTATCTTCTCTTGACTAGACTGCTGGAGCACTTTAAATGCTAGTGTTGGTAGAATGTGTGGCAAGGCCTTTCTTCATCAAAGTAATATTTCTTTTAACACTGGAATCAAAGCTTTCAGTGAGAAAAAAGACTTGGAAAAAAATCTTTTTGCTAGCAGGCCTACAAACCTATCTAACCATAAATTTCACCGTGAACAGATGATGACTTTGGCAGGTGAAGCTTTTTTAATGGTCTCATTAGGATTCTGTATGTGAATCTTATTCACAGAAAGAACTACTGCTTCTCTTTGCTGGAGAGTAGTCAACTTTGAAGCTGTGCTTCAGGTCTTTGGGAATCTTCTTTCTTGAGGCTCTTTATACAAAAGGAGTTTTGTAGGCTGACTATAAATGAGAGTTCTGAATGTGTTCCTTAAGAATACCGTGTATGGAGATGCCTGTCTTGAAACAGGCATTTTCTTCCTGTCTGCTTCTCCAAGCAGGACCTCACTGAATTTATTCAGACCATTCATCTTCCCTGTAGCAGGTCGACATGAAGTATTAATATATTATTTCAAGGCAGCTGCAAATCCATCACAACAAGAGAGGGAATGTAGAAAGAGGAGAATGGAAAAATTGCATGATGTCCTCAAGGTCATAAGCAGAGCATGAGATAGAAACTGGGTGCTCTGGGTTGCATGTGGTTTCATCCAATCATGTTTCTCATCAAACACACTTGCAGCAAGTGAAACAACTAAACCCAAACTAATAAAAAACCCTCAAAATTTGATTTGATTAATATTTCTTTTTAAATCTTCTATTACGGCTGACACTCAATATGTTACATAATTGGATTCGTAGCTTCTGCTTTCCTTGAGAATTTTTCAGCTGGAAAAATATGTTTAATAAGTTATTAAGGCCTATTTTTCTCTTATATGCTTCTCAATTGAATTTCAGCAACCCTGTTTTAAATGATACTGAAGAGGTGGAAAAAAGTTAAACTGAAGAAAGACTTTAAAAAATAAAATAAGATACCACAATAATAAAATTAAGAGTGTTAAAATGCCAGATATGCGATGAAGGCAAAATTTACAGTAAATACATGTTACTTCAGTTATCCTTTAGTGATGAAATGAGAAATCTGATCATGATAAAACTGAATATAATGGTGAGACCAAATCTTCAGGAGGGATAATGAGATTCCATCATCGTTAACAGAGTTTAAAATCCTGCTAGGCAACTGACACATGACTTTGCTTCTGACTCCATTAGGAAAAGATGCCATTTTTATCTAGTGAATTTAATAACAACTTGGACTGAAAGTGCAAATAAAATGTTTGAAACATCCTGAATTGGAACGTGCCAAATACAGAATGTCATATCTCAGGTTATATTGTGGACCATCCCTGTTGTCGGCACTGTAGATCATTTTGCTTTCTACCCTGTCAGTATAATATTTTTCACAAGTGCTAATGCTCTGGTGTTACTATCTATGCTCCTCATTTTCTCCATAATATGTATATTAACAGATGGGAGAGGAAAGGCAGCTTAATTACATCTTTTTGATCCAAGGAATTTAAATGACAATTAACCTTGCTTAAGTGAAAAAGAGCAGTATATTCATGCCTTTATTCCCATAGCTCTGTTCCAGTTGAAATTACTCATGTATCTTATTTTATGGTATCCACCATCAGAGTTCTTCAAAAAATTACTCTTTTTGGAGGATGCAGTGCACAACATTTTCCCGTTATAGTTTTCCCCTCCTGGAACTGTTCCCTATAATTCTAAAAAGAGCATCATTCTTAAACTCAGAAAGATGGTACAAAGAGTCTTCGGCAAAGGGTTCTATTTTCTTCTGCAAATCAATGGAATGAAATGCAGAACAGTAGTTTGAACTGAAATGCAGAGTGGTATCATTATAATTTTCTTGCAGAACACTGAAAAGCTTGATTTTCTTCATTGCATATAGTTACAATGAAGTGACAAGAAAATCTCTTGTACTACAGATAGCCTAGATTTGTCATAATTCCCAGTGTGTCTCCCTGGCACAGTGGCATGTACTTTATTCACTTTTCCTTCTGCAAAAGGAAAGTAAAAAAGAATAACTATAAGCAGGTAGCAGAAAAAAATGTACCGACCTCAGACATTTTTAAAATTATAATTTTAGAGCTGTACATGAATAGGTGGAAGAAAAACAATTAAATAATTTAAATGAAAATTATATTCATAAAGAAGGTATTCAGTGATGAACTTAAGAGGAACAGATGCTTGTGAGTCTTCAGGTGAGCAGAGATGGAGATGGAGAATCTTTTAGACCTATAACAGCAGTCACCTTTGGGAGAACATAAGACTTCCTCAGAAAAGCATAGTGGAACCCGAAATAGGGATCATGAAGTATACAGAGCTGTAACCACATCCCCTCACCCTCTGCATTATATGTAATCATTTCTATGGCTATATTTATAATTTTTTGTGTTTGCACTCACACTGGGCTGCCACATGAGGACTTTGTAGGGAAGAATCAGAAAAATAAGCTTCTTTTTCCAAAGAACAGCCACGTTTTCTCCTCCATACTGATGTCCCAAATTATTCACCCATTTTAAGCTTTATAAATACTTTCCCCCCTTCTTAGTTTTTTCTGATAGAAAAATATCTCTATGCTGCACTGTTCAGATTGTTTCTTCACAGCATTCCCCACTGTGTTTCAACTGTCCTCAAGTCTGATTTTCCCTAATGTGTAACTGAAATCTGAATAATCCTGTTTCACTCACCTGAGTCATGCATACTTGGGATGGCAAATACAGCCGCCACTTACATGTTTGCAGGAGGTAAGTGATGTCATGTGTAAGAGAAGTCATGGAGACCTGCAAGCAGTGCAGGGAGTTTGTAAGCAAACTTCCTGTTGGCTTCTGTAGGCAGTCTATGAATGCCATGGTAAATCTAGACCCAGATCACCCAAGGACTTCATGGCTGTGCAAGAAAGATGTCAATGCTTTCACTACCATAATGCCTAAGAGGTGACTGAGAAGCTGGTTTGAGAGGTGCACATAACAGAGGCAAATGAAGAAAGGCGTTTCTGTAAGCAAGTCCTCCATTATAAGTGAAAAACTCTAAGTGTCTTTTGTTAACAGATCTTAAAGTACTTTAGCACAGTCAGTTATATATTCTCATCATCATTTGATGGAATGGAAAAGTGAATGTTAACTATATTTACCCTATCTCTAAATGTTGCCATTTAAAAATCTTTCCCTAAATATGTATTCTGTTTTTATGAGATCCTTTCTTCTAAGCATTTTGACCACTAAAATGTAGATTTGTGGGAATGTCAAGATGCTTACTTTTAATCCTTGTCAAACGCAAGTATCCTATTAATCCTTGAGAACCTGTGTTGTATGATGATGGTCAGCATTTGGATGCATAAATTGATTTCACATCCATGACTAGATACATTATGGAAGAATATTCAACTCAAGAATTATTACAAAGTATTTTGATTAATAGTGTTTATAATGAGATTTTTTGCAAGGCAGTAGAACTGCTGCTTGCTCTCTGTTCTGTATGGCAAACCAGTGCTGGGACTACACTGCTAATGTGCCTGCACAGTGCAATACACAGCTCTGTGCCTGTGTGTATGAACACCATGAAACCCTAAGGCTCACAGGGCTACTTCAGCATCTGAAATTGAGTAGCTGTGTAAGAAACGTATTTAAGGAGGGATTTGTATACTACATATTACTTTATGTGTTTTGATTAGTATGCTCCCTTTTTTCTATTGCTGTTCCATTTTTCTTTACAGCTGGTTATATGCTGCCCAATATTTTATACTTCATTTAATCTTTGCTCTATTTATAGGATAATTCAAACTCAGTAAAGATGAAGCAAGCCACACTTTGAGGGTAAGTCTTTTTAAACCTACATGTTTATCTCCATTTAATCTGGCTTCCTGCAGTAGGTAGTGTCCCTTTACGTAAAGTGCTAAGTAAAATCCATCCAGCATTGCAATAATATTCAAAACCCCAATGATGCTGCCCTCATTCAAAGCCTATTGAAACAAATGGAAATCTACTAATTGCAGTGAGCTTTGATCAAATATTTCAAGCCAGTGTGTATATATGTACCTCTTCAGATGTGTTAAAAGTTGTCTGGGCTGACATTGCAGAATGACCAAAAATAATTGCTATATTTTCAGAAGATGGAACAGCGACTATGGTCTTGGTATTTGCATTAAGGGTGAGCAGATCTTATGACTATGTGGCATCTCAAAATCTACTTCTATCTTTGGAAGAGTTGCAAAAATAGTTCTGGTTTGCAAAACCTTATCCATGTTTTAATTTATACCCTTTCCAAAGTGATTAGGAACAAAATTATGAAAACAATATGTAAAAAGGACCTACCAAAAGGAATAGAGGTGCACACAAACCCTGGAAGCTACTGACCTACATGCACTGTTCTGCATTTTCTTCCCTGAACTAGATTGTATCTTTTTACCGCATATCTTGGGTTTTTTTTGTTTTTTCCTAATAGCATTCTTGGTTTTTTTCCACTGTGGTGACTATCTTTTCACCCTGCTTGTTCACTGGATAATTTTTTTAAAACTTCTTTTTATTCTGAATTGCTTAAGCTAAAATATTTCAGATGAGCAAAAAGAATTGGGAGTTATCTTGTTTAGATATCATCTCAGATGATGATTCATTAATTACAGCTAGACTGCATAAAGGTACAAGAGAGTAATAAGCGATGATACCTGGTGTTAGAAAAGACGAAGGAGGAAAGGAAAAGGTTTTTTGCAACATTTTTTGCATTAAAGGAACAGCCAAACTATTTGGCTGTTCATCGTCCCATATTACTATTTTATGTCAACATGTTCATACTTGGTACAGTGTCTCTCTGTTGTGTTCTTGGGAATCCCTGTCGTTATTAGCACAATTCAACCCTGTAATATGTGATTTGTATTCCAGTCATTCCTGCAGGCTACAAAAGGTCAGGAAATAATCTCAGACCTTTCTACATAGGTAAGATCAGCACAAGTACTGACTTCAGAACATCTTACTAATGAGAATGAGTGGTGCAGACAGTATGAGTGAAATTTGGAGAAGAAGAAATGACTTCTGTTCAATTAGGTCATAGATTAAAAGCTGTAAACCCAAGTAAATTCTCAGATACAAAATACAATACCATAATCCTATAATCACATTAAGCAAATAGTAGATTTTTATGCCAGAGGAAACCGTCAGGAATGTTAAATTGGATCTCCTGTGCAGCAAAGAGCTACATTTTCCTCTGAACTGGGCTATGTCTTCTGGTTTCCAGTATCTGGAAACAATATTTAATTTGTGATTTAGTTGAGGCCAAATTAATATTTAATATCTCAGACATTCCACATGAGTTGAAAGTAAAGCCTTTCTTTCCTATACATGAGTTGATCAAAGTATCATGAATGTAGATAATAAAATTACTTTCCTCATCTCGTCAGGGCCACAAAAAGCAATTAGCCACTGTGCTATATATAAACAAAAGAACCATGAAATAGTCTAACTTATAATCACATAAATAATGAGAATATTTCTAATAAAATTATATAAAATAGGAAACCAAACTCTTTGTAGGAAAACCAAAAAGCCATTGACAGGATCACATTTCACCATTGACCAAAAGGAGCACAGATATGTAGACTCCATTAACATATGGTCCCTAATCAGAGGGTGAATAGATGAACAAAATTACTGCCTTGTGTTTCAAAGGAGAGTAATTTCAATGGCTTCATAGTTATGGTATTCATGTACAAATGCATTTCTGAATTGCCCTCTTAAAAAAATTTTTACTAAGATGTTTAGAATCTCAGTAATCAATGAGATGCTTAAGAAATCCAAGTGAACAGAAAGGACAGCATGGGTCAGGGTCGTGTTTGCTTTCCCTACTTGCAGTACAAACCATGGCTGGACAATTTACATGGCAGTTTCCCGCTTCTGTGCCCCCCTGCTCCTGAAACTCAAACCTGAATTTATTGTGGCCACTTAGCTGGGGCTTAAAGTATTATTAGGCACGCCATCTCACTTTTGAGTAATCAGTTCAGACTATTTTTAATTAGAGTTTTGATGTAGCCTTCAATTAGTAAAGAATAAGACTTTTTGTTGTTTTTTCCTTTTACGGTTGTGTAGAAATATGCTGTAGGGATACAATGGATTGACGGATGTTTTTTGCTTCACTCTTTTGAGTTTTTCTGAGATGTGGGTTAAATTATTCACTTTTTTCCCCTGAATGTATAATTAACTATGACTTATACTGAGATTTCATTGCATGGTAACATAATGCTAATTATTTTAATGTCAAACATATGTTTTTCATAGAGGTTTAGATAGTTGAGGGTTGCAGTTAAAGACTTTTACCATGCAGCTATCTCTTAGATTTATGTAATAGCTTGCACAGATTTTTTTCAACTTAAGCTGTGTCAGAAGAGATAAAGCCTGAATTTCAGGTATTACAATTCTTTAGGGAAATCTGGTCTGTGTTGTTCTTCTTCTTGATTTTATTACCCTTTACTGTAAATGTAATTTATATTATATAAAAAATACAATTTATACATGAATTCCTAGGGGTTTTTTTGTCCAGGTATTTTAAAGTGAAAAATAGGTAGCAGTAAAACTCAAGCATAAGCACAGCGTCACTTTTCCATTTTAAAGCTTTTATAATAAAATGGAACTTCAGATTTCTATCCTGGGGAAAAGGTGACCTTTTAAAAACCAAAGTAGGTAAATAGATCTTATGCTAGCTGAAATGAAGAAAGCTCTCTAAAATAAAATGGAGCAAAAATCAGTGGCACTGTGGATATGTAAGTCCAGACTCATGCAGTCTGCAAGTGCTTTCATGCCTGTGTGCTCTGTAGTGCCTTCTCTGACTGAGGTGCAGTGGGTGTCCATGTGACCAGCTGACCACTCAACATGCTTCCACTTTTCCATGAGTCATGAATGCATAGCACTGCCTTTTGAAAGGGGGCATTAGGAGTCTGTGAATATTTGAGAAACTGGGGAAATTGCAGAGAAGGGAAAAACCCAGCTGCAGAATGGGAAGGCACAGCTATTGTGATGAAATGTCGGAAATGTTAAACTTATCTCACAAACACACACATGAATGTTAATTTCAGCTGTAAGTCTATTACCCAGCACATCAATTTATAACCTTATTTCCCTACAAACCTACTTAATTAGCTGAACATTTTGGGCCTGGTGTTGCTCTGTCTATTTATGCAGTCAAAAAAAGGCTCTGTGAGGCTTTTAATGAAATCCTGGAGTTTTTTATCTGGATTACATTTGGTTACCACTGGACCGAGTCTGGCTCAGAATCTGCAGCTAAAAATTGTTTGCAGCTCCTTTTAACTTGGACATAATAGTTCCCTTAGCCTTTAATTTATGGTGAAGGCTTTACACAAAAAAATATTTTAAATTATTTTGTAGATAGAGAAGCTGCAACCAAAGAGTTCCAAGTAATTTGCCTGAAGCAAGATGATGATTGTCAAAGCTAGGACTAGAATGCAGAGGAGCACAGCTCCCATTCTCATGCTTCAACTACTGTATGCAGTGACCCATGTGCATTTTTTAGCACATTTTTCTTATATGTAGCAGAGGAAGAATCACAATATAGTTCTTGATAAATGCACTAAAGTATACTTTTGTTTTTAAGTCTTAATAATCTCTCAATACTGCAGAGTAACAAAGCATTTTATTATTTCAGTCTCATGCAAAGATGTGATGTGAAGTCCTGTCTGCTTGAAGAACTGAAAAAGATGTGTTTTCTGACTGGAAAAAGTTCTTTGATCAGGGAAGACCCACTGTCAGAAAGTCAGTTTAATTCTTCTCTCATGGTGAGGTTATTACAGATGGAAATACCATCTCACTGGTGAGAGTTTTCTAAATAGAATATCACAAAAATGTCTCAGAAATGAATAATCACGCATTGATTTTAAATGGTGTTATTCTCACACAGTTAAGAACTCGGCTGTTATACTATGAAATATTGGCCCTGTTCCCAGGTAAGGTGATTTCAAAACACAGACTGAATGTATTGGCCAGGATCAACCAGCAACAGAACATTTCTAGTAATTTTCTGTGGAATAGTCTATGTTTTATTTTATTATTCACCTCCAAAATGGGCTGGAATAAGACACCCCCTCTGCCCACAAAAATCAAAACAAAACATCCCAACATAAACGCACAAGAAACTCCTAGCAACCCACAACCAAAAAAGAAGCAAGATAAATGGAATATTGTTAGGAACAGGACAATATCTAGAACATCTGTGAGAGATTAATGCAGAAGTAATGACAAAGATATAACAAAAATACACAAAAGTACATTCTATATTAGAAGATGGATGTACACGATACTGCAGTTTACAAGTTGTTTAGCACTAATACAGAGCTCTTTGTATTGGGAAGATGTTTTTTTTGTTAGTCTTACCCACTAATCAGGAGATGTCACCCGCTCCTCAGGAGCACCCCACTGAGACAGAAGTTGTTTTTCCCTGAATGCTTACAAAGCTGTGAGAAACAGACCAAAACTGTATAGTACAGTGGAGTTACTTGCAAAGTTCAAGGATTGGAATGAAACTGCTGAATCACCAAGCAATCATATTTTTGCTCTGAGATGCAATCTGGAACACAGACATAATATGAAAGAAGTGAATGCTTAGCAGGCTATTTGGAACTTTAAGTGGATTTCCAAGCCTGAGGTAGATGATGTCTGAAATAATTAATCATTCATTTCAGGTATAGAAAGCAAAGAGCATAAACTCTCACTGATAGTTCTTCTGGCAGACATTTGGCTGAATAAAACTGAGAGAAGGAATAGTCCCCAAAGCAATATGAAGGCAGCATCAGGCTGGATAAAGAAGCTGAAGTATACAATGATCCGGTTCAAGAAGCAGTGAAAAGAACTGCCAACTCTCATAAGACTGATGATTTTTCCCTTCAATCTCCCTCTCTGAGCTCTGTGCTTGTCACTCAGAAGAGTTCAGCCTGCTCCACATCCTCTCCCGTGACTCTCAGGTGTGTTCATGAAGTGGGGGGTGCCAAGATCACAGGGCAGGGCTGTTTGCTGTTTCTCACTTTCTGTCTGCCAGTGCTGCTCACCCTGGCTCACTTGTGAAGCTGTAACTGGGCTTAATGCCCATTCAGGAGGAGGGTCAGGATATAGAACCAAATATACAATGACATTCCTGCTTAAGAAAGTAGGAAGTGGTTTCTATGTTATTTTTTTATTATTGCTGCATGCTGTGATGGTGCCAAAAGAGGCAGGTTATTGTTTATTTTTGTTTGCTATTATGATGAATTAGTGTTTGCAGTAGCTGTAGCTCATTTTGTAGCCCTTGGTGTCAGTCTGCCTTGCACAATTTCCTATTGTCTGCTTACAGTGTCCTGTTTCCATTTCCTGTTTATAGTTTGTAATAAATACTCGTTTCAGGGCCCTTAACCAAACTGTATCTGTAATGTCCCAATGTGAAACAATGTCAATACAACAGAAGACTGGAAAATCAGATCTGGATGCTCTAAGAAATTCTCTTGGTAGAACTTGGACAAAATACAACAGATGGTGTATAGACAAGCTTTTGGGAACTAATCACAAGGATTTTTCTTTGAAAGCTCCAAGTTCCTCAGTAGGAAAAGGACCGAAGCGTATAAATTTCTTGTTGAGTTGGCCTCTTTAACCTTCTTTAGCTTAAAAAAAAAAATATAAAAAAATCCCAAATTGCCTAAGAACAGATATTTCCATCTGAGATCAGTGAAATTTAATTGTGGTTAAAATGTAATTGTGGTAAAAGGCACTAGAAAGATTTTACTTGGAGTACTGTTGGATAGGTAGGAGCAGAGTATGTACTGGAAGGTCCATCTGGGGTCAACAGAGCATTTTATTTAAGTGAAATCTAAAAGAGTTTGAACTTTTTATTTCAGCAGATTGGAAGCCCCAAGGGCCTGTGATTGCACTGTCTGATTGCTGTGAGAAGTTCAGAACAAGGAAGGAGATTTGCTGTTTCATTAAAGGCTGATATATAAACAAAGATGTAGAAACTAGTCTTGGATGAATTTAAAGTGGAAATTAGAAGGAATACTTCGGAGCAATAAAAGGAGTTTAGGTTGGACCTCGGCTATTTTAATAACATCATCTGATGACATGTATGTGTTTTTTGTGGGCAAAAGAGCTACTGTATCCCTGCTGGGATGTGCGGCTGTTGGCACTCAGCAAGCAGAAAATGGCTTTAGCTCACCAAGAAGTTCTCTAATGCTTTTGAACCTGTGCAGGGAAGAAATAAAATTGAAGATCGATACAGTGCTCATTCCTAATTTCATCATTTAGAAACAGTATGAAGTGCTTCCTCATGGGACCTGTTAAGGAATATAATATATGCTGTGAAACTATATCCTTGCTACTCTTGAGAGGATTTTCCATCATATGACACTAAAAATATCTCTGAATCCACAGTTGATGGGTTTAATTACTCATCAGCTCTTTACATTACAATTCATTACCCTGAGGTAATAAAGATAAAATAAAGCATTTAGATGCCATTGTGCCATTGTTACAATGTGTTCAGTAGATTGTCTCCAATCAGTGCTGCTTGTGTTTATGCAGCATCATTAATAGAAACATGAGAGCACTGTCCTGAACGAACCAATTTTAACAGGTGCCCGAGCTGGTGCTTGTCTTTCATTTTCTACTACTTTTCTGTAAGGATGGCTAGTTTAATTACATAATTTAATGAATTATATTTGTTGATCTTACATTCTAAAGTCACACTGTAATTTTTACTTGTGATTATTTTATTATATAATAAAAAAAAATGCCCTAAACCACAATAGTTCTGGCTATAGTCCATTCTGTACAACGCTTGATACTAAAATTTTGCCACAAATTATATTTCAGATAATAAAACTCTGAAGAAATCAACAAGCAGTGAGTTCTATTTCAATATATTATACATAACTAAAAGACTTTGTAATTGGCAAAGTTATTTTGTTTGAGTGTTGGTGACACCTGTGTAGTATATAACAGCTGAAGTGAAAGGGCTTGTATAAATGGTAACCCCAAATCTTTCCGGATTACTAGTGGAGTTGGACTCTTTAGTCAAAATCGTAGATGATTGCAATCTATAAATTAGTTCTTTTCAGCCCCATTGCTATCATCCAACACATGGAAGTTGCACACCAGCTGTCAAGTACCCCTAGCACAAAACTGCCTTTGTGATACGGGCCACTGAGCCTATAAAGCCATAACCCCAAATGATTTGTTCTTATTTAGCCCAAAACACTATTTGTGATCCTTGGTCCTCATTTTCAGAGCAATCAATAAATCAAATCTCAAATGTATAGAAGACAAACATCAATTTGAGAAGCACAATAGCATCTATGGACCTCTGGGCAAAAGACCAGCACAAAATACATGAGAACTGGAAACAATTTCTACCATTACTAACACGGTTCAAACATCTCTTTTGTGATGGAACAATGAAGAATTTTTTTCCACTCTGAAAAACAAAATTAAAAAATCAAATGCAGACCAGCAGTATCTGATGCTCAGGGATTTAATACTGTTTAAATAATCTATTTTAGTAAATAATTTAGACTAACTTACTTGGTTGTTCATGCAAGAGAAAAATATTTTTAATTATAATATTAACATAACATATAATCTTATCATTTATTAATAATTGTATCAATATTTATGAATTACAATCCTTTTCAGTCAAGAGATCACTTTTTTTAGATGTTAACTTCTTTGTCATGAAAAAAGTCTTCATTTTTTTAGGGCAGTGTTCTTGCTGTTGCTCTCAGCAAGCATGTGCTTATCAATTAAAGACTGACCTGGTGTATTGGTTTGGCACGGCCTGGTTTTGGGCAGCAGGGGGCTGCAAAGATGGCTCCTGTGAGGAGCTGCTGGAAGCTTCCCACCATGTCCAGCAGAGCCAATGGCTCATGGCTCTGAAGATGGACAT
>VWZT01001215.1:93361-148045 GCA_013397055.1 Pachycephala philippinensis
CCTGTGTTGTCGGTGGGAAGGAGGGAGGGACTGGGGGGGGGGGAGAACGGGCTTTAAAGGCTTATTTTACTTCTCATTACCCTCTTCTGATTTTGTTAGTAATAAATTTCACTTAGTAATTAAGTTTTGAGCCTGTTTTGCCCTTGAAATATTTCTTCCGCAATCCTTATCTCACTCATGAAGCCTCCGTTAACTCTTTTTTTCTCTTTTCCCTCCTTTGCCCAGTGTAGTAGGGGAGGGTGAGTGAGTGACTCTCGTGGGTGCCTGGCATTGGGCCAGTGTCAAACCACGACACCTGGTCTACCCTTCTTGCTGTTTCATGCACAGTTGTTATTATATAGCATTTATTCTCTCACTTTCAGCACTGGAATCAATAGCTGTGATCACAGCCAAGGATGTTACATGACTGTATGACCCAGCTATACAAGTCTAGGACAAAAAAAGCCCTGACAGTTTGGAGAGCCTCATATTTTGATTTAAGAAAAAATATTTTCTGGAACAAGTTGAAGGCATTGTAAATTTCCTGTGAAGTCATGGGATAGTTGTTCTAATCCAGGCTTCCAGCTCCCTTCATGGTGAGCACGTGTAAGGGGGTTTCATTAAAACAAAGGGGAAGAGTCCTTATTGCAACAGACTGGAGAAATCCCTAAGAAATCTATTTTTCAGGTTTTTGCAGCATGGCTGAAGGCTGCAAAACACAGCCTTCACATAGCTGATGTATGCTATGGAAAATACTGGACCCAGAAGTGAGCTGGCCCTTATGTGTCCTATTGTATTTGAAAGATGAAGGGGATGCGTGGCCAGTATAGATGTACTAAATACTGGAGATAAAGAATTTATTATAAAACATTAATTAATCTCTTACTGATCCTAGCCTGTTTCATTTGTGTATTGTAAATTGTGCTCTTTCATTAAACATTTTCATTGTAAACAAGAGATAAGTAGTTCTATTTGAGTTACATAAAAGGTGGTGACAAGAGTCTTTGCCTGTGATGTACTCATGCTGAAAGGCCATTATTCTGAGGTCTGAAGTACTGTTGCACATGGAGAAAATCTGGAATATACTTGATGTGTCTGACATAGAAGTGCTATTTTGGGACATTGTTATGGTTTAATTTATGTAATTTAATTTATTTAATGGAGTCAATATGCTGACTTATCTAAGCTACATCTCAAAGAGCTCTGCTGGGCACTGGAAGTGACAGAGCTTTGTTCCTAGGGTCATACAAACTGAAGGGAATCTTCCTCTTCAAGTGCCCACCTTTCAGCTTAGTCAAGTTCACTCCTTTGGATATTTCTGTAGGACACTGAACTTTTGCCATTAAGCATTTACTGTCTTTTGCATAATTGACTAGTTCTTATCCCCAGGATAATTCTGCCATGGTCCAAGTCACAATTGCAAAGGGCTTAAAGTGTGGGGATCCTTCAATTTCTAGTTCAATAAGCTCCAGACTTTGCTATTTCAGTTGTCTGCCCTGCTTCTTGCCTTAGCAGTAATATATGTGTTAAAGTAAATTTATGCAGTCACTGTAGGAAAAAAGTTTTAGAGCATGATGAAATGCTAAGATTTCATATACTGGCCACTAATATTATCAGGAATAGGATTAAAGCCTAGTGAAACTCTTGAGTTTGTTCCATGTGGTTTCAAATACATACAGAACTGAGTACAAATGACATAATTTTTTCTTCAAGAGCAGTATCTCGAGTGAATTACTTGTTTGGAAGTGAAATATTGCTTAAACAGTGCTTCCAGAATACAAGGACTTAAAGTTTTTGGCACAAAGATCAGGGCAAATGCAATGCTTTCAAATTGTCAATGAGCTCAGTAGTTCATAAGTTTTGTTTACTACAAAGGTTAGATTCTCAGGCCTAACAACATATCAATTGGCAAACAATAAACATGTTTACATTGAATAATTCTGTCCTCATCAACTGAAGCAAAAGTACATGTCAAGTCTCTTTCAACCCAAAGAAAATCCATAGACCCTCCATCCTAGCCAGACGGCTACCTGGAGAAAGAAGTGGAAACAACACTGTGAATTTAAACTGATTTGGGGAGGTAATTTCCCTGTTTCTATGATTGCTGTTTTCTAGCAATGTCTTTATCCATGTAAAGTATTTTTTGTTCCAAATTACGTTACAGACTTTTCCATTTTTGTTTTATGGCCTCTCAAAGGCCTTCAGAATTGAAATGTGCATCATGCTGCCCAAGCACTCAGGATGTTGAGACACAGGGACAAAACTGTGGATACAACAATTATTTCAAGTTTTATTTTCTTTTATGATTAGAGGATACAACTTACCAAATTATTAACAACAGAGAGTTACATGTGGCTAATACAGTTTCATTCCTTCATATCTGAATGAATTTTGAATGTGCAGATAGGTATCCAGAGGATTCATGCAGGAAAAGAGATGATCCTGGGACAGGGGAGAGAACCCTACACTTGCAAATAAGGTCTGCTATATGTGTTCATGTGAGTGTGATGTATGAAGGTGAAAAATAATTTTTTTTTCTTCTTTGGTTTGAACTTTCTGCTGTAGGAAAAAATCCCCGAACAACAACTTAAAGAATAAGCCCAGTGTTCCTATGTCTGAGCACTGTTTTTATTGCAGAAATTCTTGATTTGTTGATATCTTGAAATTAGTATCCTTCCAACTGCAAAAGAGCATGGTGTTTTAGTACAGATACTCCTTTGAGCAAGAACAAGCACAATATTTAAGAATGAAATGGAGGAGGAGCTCCTTAGCAAAAGAGCAAATGAATGCTAAATGCTAAAATTTGTATGAAAGCAGTACAAATTAGCTAATATTAGACTGCACAATCACACTTTCATTTTGGTTGCTGTGTTGTTACAGTATAAATGCTTCAGGACATGCGTATAATGCAAAGCCTCTTCTGTAAATTCATTTTAGGCGACAGTGTTTTTAGTGACGCTTCTAAATATAGCCTGATGAGTAAAAAGACATTGCCCTTAGGATGGGCTGATCACATTGCCACGGCTTTTTTTCCTCTTCTCTATTACCATTACAAATACCAAAAATAATAAAAAAAACCCGCAAATAAAAGAAAGGCTCTTTCTCCGGAGGGCTTCTCTTGTAAATAATGATGAAGCCTTATGTGAGTGCGACATAGTTTTGTTTCAGGTTATTTTTGCTCAAGTTAGTGTTCATCTTTAGAAGCATGATTGGATAGGAAGTGCATAGTACACACTCAAGTGTTGTACTGATGATCAAATGCACATATTTACAGTGTCCATGTTTGCTATGTCACTGATCAAGGGAGGAGGAACACACACAAATGGGTGTATTGCAGCCCTCTGAACAGCATGGGCTTTAAAATGGATAGGCTCCAAGGGAATGATTTACAGAAAGGATGTTTCTAACCATGCAATTAATTCCAGCTGGACAAAAGTGAACAGCACTCACAGTATGTTGGGTGTTGGAGAATTTTCAAGATACAGCGTGTTGTTATCTTAATTTGGAAAAAGGTTTTATAAAAGACCATTCGTTTAAGAGTTGGACTTGATGGTCCTTGTGGGTCCCTTCTGACTCAGAATATTCCGTGGTTCTGTGAAAAGAAAAGAAAACTAATGTGATTAGTGAAAAAAGCTCTACAGTTTTTTTCTGGTAGCAATTTGTAATTCCAAAAATTAACACTGAATATAGTCTAAGTGGAAAAATAGAAGAGACCTCATGTTATTTGCAAAGACACACGAGTATCTTTTCACAGTAATTATTTGTTATTTTCATTATAGAAGTGCTACCGAATTTATAAAGTTCCAAGCAATGAGGGAGGAGCTGGGCCATGCCACAGATGGACCTGTGGTAAGCACTGTAAATCAGAAGGTTGATCTTATCTACCTTAGAGACTGCCACTGCTTACGATATTAAAATCTACATCCTGTGTTCCAAGCAGCACCCCGTGGCTTAAGCCTTTCCTGCCTTTCAGATGCTTGCCTCTGCCAGGAAGGATGTGCCATGACTAGGAAATAAAACTCTGCCTGGACAGGCATATTGTAGTGAGGTCTCTGTATTCTGAAATGGTTGCACTCACTGGGAACAGCAGCATCCTCTTCAAACTTCCAGGCTCATTTCAGATTCTCTCCAAACTTCACCTGGACTGGGATTTTGGTTAAGCATTTGTGTTCACACAGAGGTAAGTGGATTGCTGTATGGGAAATTGAGAAAATACACTGAGGTTCAGCATCATGTATCACGTATTGCTTCCCTGCCCTGTCCCACCACTGATCCCTGACATTTCTGCAGAGCCAGTGACTGAACATGGGGGCTATGTTCATGTTAGGATCAACTAAATGACTTTCCTAAGCTTGGCATTTTCCTTTTTTATGTCAGATGTACCTTGTGACTTGATGTGTTAATGTGTAGGCTTTCCCAGGTTTGGAAAATGGAACTGGACTTGTGTTTAATCTCTCAGGGGTATGTGTGCTCTGGTTTGCAATTTGAACAGCTACATTTCAAAACTACTTCCTGTTTAATTGTATTCCAGCATTTAACTATAATCCTCTGAAGAGGCTATATAAGAAGACAGATTTTTAATGAAAGACAACAAAAAAAACTCCTTTGTGTGTTCATGAGTGTGAACATATGATGTAATCTGGCCTCCACCAGTCTGCCTTCTAATTATGTGTCCGTGAAGCTCAGAGATGATGCCAGAAATAGTAGTAATGATAAACTATTTCAAGTTCATCATCCTAAGAGCAGGAATTTGGGAGCTGTCACAGTACATTTTTTATTAAGTACCCAGATTATCCCAGTGAACTGTAAGAGAGGCTCTGAGGAGAGACTTTCTCATTCCCTGACACAGCTGAAATGTGGCCATTCCCTTCAAGAGCCCGTCAGAGACATTTGTGTGGATACACAGACTCACTTCCACATCCATTTGAAGTCTGTACCTCCAGAATTGCAGCCCCATATGAAAATGTTGATATGTGGCTTACAGAGGAGGGAAACCAGCAGCTCCTGAGCTGGCGGGATTATTCAAAAGGAGTGTAGGCTAGGTTGTGGAGGTGATTCTCCCCCTCTATTACTCTCTTGAGAGACCCCACCTGGAATACTGTGTACATTTCTTGTATCCCCAGCATAAGAAAGACATGGAACTGTTGGAGCAAGTCCAGAGGAGGATCATGAAGTTGTTGAGGAGACTAAGAGGACTTCCCCTCTGAGGACAGGCTGAGAGAATTGCAGCTCCTCAGCCTCGAGAAGAGAAGGTTGCGTGGAGACTTCTTAGCAGCCTTTCAGTATCTGAAGGGGCCTACAGGGAAGCTGAAAGACTCTTCATCAGGAACTGTAGTAATAGGACAAGGAGTAATGCGTTCAGTCTGAAAGAGGGGAAATTTAGGTTAGATATCTGGAAGAAATCCTTGGCTGTGAGTGTGGTGAGACATTGAAACAGGTTGCTAGAGAAGTTGTGGACACATCACCCCTGGAAGTGTTCAGAGCCAGGTTGGATGGGACTCTGAGGATCCTACTCTAGTGGAAGGTGTTGCTGCCCCTGGCAGGGGTGTTGGAACTAAAGGATTTATAAGATCCCTTGCAACCCAAACGTTTCTGTGACTCCCATCAGCAGCAAGTCTTGCACAGCTCCCGGGGTTTCGCCAGGATGTGGTGTTTGGTTCACCTGGGAAAGGGCCTGTCCACAGCTCAGCAGCTCCGGCTGGATTGTGGCAGACACAATTGCGCTGACACACCCCGCACTGTCACTGGCGGCCGGGGGGAGCCTCCGGTCCCCTCACAGCGCCTGTGGTTCGGCAAGGGACCACACCTGGCTGGGCACGGACATGGCAGCGTGCTCGGCTGTCCCTCCTGCCCGTTTGGGGTTTGTTCCCTCCAAGTTCTCTACCAGCGCGAGGAGAGATTCCTGTCAGCTGCCAGGAGGGTCCTGCCCCGCAGGATCCCGAGCTGCCCTGGCAGGGGCTGCCCTCCCGTCCGGCCGCCCTTCCCGCCCCTCAGGGCCGCTGGCACGGCCAGGCCTGCGGGTCCCTCGGCCGAGGCGCCGCTGGTAAATCCCGGCTGGATTTACAGCTCCCTGGGGAATCTCCGATGTGTGGTTTGGGACAGCGAGGCCTGTGCGGGCTCTCCAGAGCCGTGAGCCGGGTCTGTGCAGCCGGGTAGCTGCACTTTAACTCAGGGGAACATCACAGGGTCATTTCAGAGACCAGGCAGTAATGTGGTATCTAAATTAAAACAATAAAATTGCTAAATATGCCTAATCAATTTTGCTGTTATAGAAAAGCTATTTGGGATTTCAGCTGACTTCAGTCCATCAAGATCAATAAGTCTACTCAATCCAAATGCTCCAAAATACTAAGGGTAGCAGAATGTGTTCTTGCAAAAATATAACTCACAACAGAATATTTCACACCATTTTTTTGTCATCCTGAGTGGTGTTTAGAAAACCCACAAAACTTTCTTCCCTGTATTTTCTTTAAAAAGCCTAGCTTTATACATCTCGCTGCTGACAAGCTATGTTGTGATGTGTCAGTTTATGTTGTGTCAATTGCCTCTGGTTATATAATGTGCCATGATATGACTAATGCAGCCCAACATGAGTCACCTGTCGTGACAACTTTACGCTCTCAAAAAACCTCTTTGCCTTCCCTTTAGAATATTTTTTGTTGTGTTGTTTTATTTTTCCTAAAGATGCTATTTTATCCAATTTACCGTTCATTGTTTTAAATTTTTACAACAAGATGGTTAGTGGGCACATACATTCACTATTAATGTATATGACTAAATGATTACTGAGACGTGTAAAAGCATGAGGTCCTCCCACTGCCTGCTGTGAAGGGAGGATGATTATAGATCTGCTGCTACAATGCAGCACTGTACCTGAAGAAAAATGTTACAAACAGAACAGAAGTCCTAAGTAGCAGATGGGAATCTAAATGTGAATGGTTATAATCAGGGCTTGTTTGTACCAGGAAATTGTATATAACATTACGTTGAATTATTAACACCAGGCTATGATTGCGGTGTTGAACTGATAACAGCATAAATGCTCAGCAGAAACATATGTAACATGGGAACACTGACATAAAGGCAGAATTTTGCCCATTTTTCTTTTAGGAGAGACACTGAGTTACTCCCAGCCATAGCTGTCTTAGCCACTGTGATAACTCAGTTGTTTAAAGCATGGTGCTGATACTGCCAAGGTTGTGGGTTCAGAACCTGTGTGGGCCATTCACTTAAGAGCTGGACTCAATGATCCCTGTGGGTCCCTTCCAGCTCAGAATATTCTGTGATTTCTTCAAAGAACAATTTGCAGTGTTTAAAGGAAAACAGGTGGAGATTTGTTACTTCTCAAGGGTAGGTAACCTGAAAATACAAGTTAACTCATGTCATGCATTTCTTTGTAATCTTTAACATGTTTTTTGATTCAGTGGTGGTTTTTTACTATGAAAGCATGAAGTGATTGTGAGGTTTTTCATTATCTCTTTCCTCCTCAGATAAAACCAGACCTCATTTGAGTAAATGAATATAATATTTTCCTTAAAACACTATCTTTGTATCATAACAAATTATATTATTTTTTTCTTGACGATTGAATGATTGGTATAATCAGGAAAAGAACTTGCATTGTTGCATGCTTCTCAAGTTATACAGAAAAGTAGGGTTCAAATTCACTAGTCTTATTCAGATGATAAAGTATAATTGCAGAAACTCATGTCTTTCCTATAAATAGCCTGAGAAAGCACAAGTAGGTTCCAATAAAGAATCACTGAAATCAGTTCAGTTATCTTACAGCAGGTGATGAATCAACAGCAATTTTATTGACTACAGAAGTCTGGGAGTATATATTTTTACAGATTTTTATCATGTACTTATTAATTTTGCCATATCGTATCAATACTGTTCTTTTGTATAATCTTTCAATAAAATGCCATGTTTACTCTCCAGTATCAGACACATCATTTCATTACCCAAGAGTGCTCGTGAGTGATTATACAGTACTGCTCTCTAAAGGCATTATATCCATGTACCTTTTTCTATTTTTATTATTTTTTAAATTTACTTTTACATAGTTTGTGATTGTGTGAAATTATTTCAGATGTTGAAAAGATACACAATGGAGGAATAAGCTTTAAAGCAATTTTGATTATTAAGTCTGTACTAAAATAGACTTAGACCTTGCAAATTTTGTGTTGTGCTGGCACTGTTCTGAATTTCCTTGTGGCTAGATGTGACGACAGACAAGGCTGTAAGTACAACCAGAAATCTGTCTTGTACATGATATAGATATCAAATTTTCCAAGTGTGCTGCATCTGCAGAAGAGTTTTTCCCCCACATCCGTGTTGAACACAATGATGCACTGTCCTCTGCTATGTTAAATAGTCTGTGAAAATGAAGCGACACAGCATGACAGCTTTTTAACTCCAATGCAATAGCACCTCTAGATTTACTGTCAATGGAAAGACATGAAGGGGAGAAAAATCCCAAGATGAACTAACTTATTTATGTAAATGCAACAGTTCTCCATTGGTGGACTGTCGCAAGGTGCCTAGTCTAGTGCATTCCTCTCATCTTCTGTTCCTAGTTTTCTTTCTGTCTGGCACAAGGCAGCTACAGCCAATGTTTTGAGTACTGCTTTCAGAAACTGATTGATAGCAATGCAGTTATCAGTTCCCATTCCATTATATGTCCCATTCTGTCTATGATATATTTTAGTGTTCAAGTCCAGTCTCTGCCTTTTGAATAGAATGAGCAGAATATGGACACAATCTCATTCATTATTTAGATAGGGTGTTTAGTGTTGAAGCCTATAAAGCTTAGGATTTTCATCCATTTTACATGGCTTTTAGGTCCTGCATTGGCCCTTGAAAGAACATTGCTTATGCATGAATGTATTCAGCCCCTTCTTTCTGCCTTTCTCATCTATAGATATAGAAATAAGCATACCTACCTAGTCTTTATGGTTTCCTTGTTTGTGCAGCAGTTAAATCTTTTCCAGTCTTACCATTTTTGTGTGGTTAATAACAAACTATAATTTACAATAATAAAAATGTTATAGGTCGTAATTTTTCTCTGTAAGTACTAGGAATCAAATTCCCAACAGTAGGAGTGAGATTTTTCCCTGCCCATATATAAGTGAGTTGCTCATGTAAAATATTAACTGATCCTTCTGGTAGTCTCCTCCCCAACACCACACTTACCTTTAAAGAAAAGAGCGATGCTGTTAATTCACAGCAGGAAGAGAGTGTGAAGAGCAGCCAGCTTAGGCAATGTACTTTTTGTACTTTGACAAATATGCTGATAAACCTGAACTCACAAACCAGTAAAGTCTTCACTGTTTTTTTCAGCCATTGGTGATGACTTGGCATTTGTTTTATTCATTCTGGTCACTGCTGTCTAACTTAATCTTCATCCAATTTACTGTTTGCAATTGCTGTATGTTTACTAAGGAACTGCAGATTGTGTTCCCCCAGCTCTTTAAGATATAAAACTGTTGTGCCTGACACACAGTCTTTTATTCACTAAAAGCGTACAAAAGAGTAAAATTTATGGTTCAGACATAGGCTCCAGTATAATTATTTAGCCTTTTTGTTGGTTTTACATTTCTGTAACATTTTCTCCATGAGGATATACTAAGGAAATGTTTGGAATGGCTGCCATGGACTTATTAAGGTATGCTTCATATGCAGCACCTTGTACCAGTGCTCCGGGAATGTATTTTCACCCATGTGTTACTTTTGATCTGTGTAGTCTGAAATGCTCATCTAAGAATTTCCTTCTGTTTCCTGTGCATGAACAAAAACAGGAACAAAACAAAAGGTCTGAGCTCTGATTCTGTTCAAAAGCAGCAGATGTGTTACTCTTACTAAACGTGCACAATATGGTAATGCATGGTAAAGATGAAGCATGTTGATAGGATCTTTAGTCTGAGGAAATTCTGATCATAGACCTTGTGAACTTTTCCCCTTTTTGATTCTGCAGCAGTCAGGCATGTCCTGTATCCTTAAGTGTTTGGGAGTACTTGAGGCTGAGAATAGCAGATCTTGGGGCAGGTACCTTTGCCACATCACCTAAGGAGCAGTGCCGTCCCTGGCAAACAATCCCACCTCCTACGGGGAATGAATAGCTGTGGTAGAGTAACAACCATTTATACCCACTAAATGCAGGGAAGTGTTTCCTGGGACTCACAAAGTAGCCAGAGGCAGGCTCTGATCCTGTGAAAACTCCACTCTTCAATTTCACCCCTGTGCTTGATCACAGAGAAATGGCACATTGGTGCTGCCTTTAACTCCTTGGTCAAACGTTTAAGACAATTGCTCTTGTGCAGCAAACCCAAAGTTGCAGACAGAAATCCTATTAGCTGACAGAATCCTGTCAGCAGATAACATCATTATTTAATGCATCATGGTTTGTCACAGATCATTTCCGATTATGTCATTGACTTAAAGGGGCTTTAGACTCAAAACTTCAGCTGGTGAGCAGCCAGGCACTCTGGAATATTCATGGCATATGTGGCCTAGTATGGAGAGAGCAGCAAATACTATGAGTGGAACAAATTCTGACTGCAGTGCAGATGGAGAAGACTGCCTTTTTTCTAAATCCTTTTACTAAAGATACTCTGGGAGCCTAATCTTAGGAATCCTCCTGTTACTAATCAGAACACCTGCATGCTTTGACTGTAGCAAGATGCACGGGCAGCAAGCTGGGTCTTTAGAAAGCAAGTATGAGAGGAGACAATTGGCATAAAATTTGTCTGCAGGAGTAATACAGATTATAAACTCTTGGACCTCTCAGGCCTTTTAAACAGGGTCTTGCCTCAGGCTTTTCAGCAAACATTAGTAGCTCAACAACATACAATATCTTCTACAGGAAAAAAAAGCTTTTATTGATAGCTGGACTGCTGTGCTTGGGAAAACATCAGCACTACAGCATTTACGAGCTAGATGTGTCTTCAGTCTTCTGTCCAAAGCGGCTGCAGACTGATGTTTTTGCATGCTCTTCACTTTTTGGTGATATCATTCATATTGTGTGAAGGGGTAAAAAAGGCTAGGAGGGAAAGAGTAAAAATGCTTTAAAAAATAAAAAATGCTTGCCAAAAATCAGTGGGAAGGAGTGCGAAGAGTTGCCATGACAAGCTCCAGCACTGTACCTCTGAAGAATTGCTTTACACATTTGACACCCTTGCAGTTTCTGCAGTAAATATGGTCTAGTTTCATTCTTAGTTTAATTTGTATGTTTGTAGATACAACATCACAAAGGGATACTCTTTTGGAATAGAAGCCTGTTTGCTTCTATAGCTGTGACAAATGCAGAGTTTTAATAATTATCAACTAAATTCTCCATAAGCTTACATGATGAGTGCGCGGGGTAGTTTCTCTGACATTAATAGAGCTACTTTCTGCTGCTTTCTTTTTAAAAAAGTTTCAGAAGGAAATATGTCAGTCTTGTGAAGAAGTCTTTAAAGAAGAAGATATCAGGAGGAGAATACCTGAGTTTGGCTTTATAAGTTTAGAAGTTAATCCCTTCAGTGCGGAGAACATAAACTAGGAGAAAAAGGAGAGGGACATCCTGAGACTGACAATGTTCAGGAGGTTAAAAGGATAATGAAAATGATGAGAATCTTCTAAATATAACTTTATGCTTATGTTGAATGAGAGTACTATACTTCAAAATAAATTTTATTCCCTCCTTTTTAATTTTATCAGCAAATACAAAAGAAAAATTAATTCTGGAGTACACTGAATTTCTTTTTTAGCATTGCAGTTTGGCCAATTAACTATAGGAATAATTATTCACAGATCCCTAGTAAAAACACCTTGCTTTGACTGCAAGCATGAAAGATCCCTGTAGCTTTTACAGGCAGAAGTAAGCCTACAGGACAGGTGGCAGCAATTTACTTATGGATACAGACTGGAGCTTAGTCCTCCAATATCTGAAACTCCAGAGAACGTTGTAGCTGTATTCTGCTACTGTAGAGCTAGGGACCATCGTTATGATATTGTTAGCAGTTAATTTGGCCCATGATATTTTTCTGCAGCTTTATGCATAGGAATCATTGGAGCATAATTGTTCCTGGTCTCAGTTATGGTTACCTGTTCCTTATTTCATATCAGATCCATGTCAAACAATGAACACTAGGGTTGGATGTTTAGGCCAGAAATTGGCAGTTTTCTGCAGATGAAGGGCTGAATCACTGGTTTTTTTTCATTATTTTGCTTATTCACAACTCTAATATGTGTAACTGGCTTAATCCTGAAATATAATTTGATTTCCTTTTCCTTAGAGACTTGCATGTTATCTGCAGTGCAGTACAGTCATTCACTGGCTCCAGATGTGAGTGTATATTAGCTATCTCTTCTGCCTGATTATTCCTGTTAGCAGTCATTCAGTGGATTCCTCACTGAGCTTTACATGGAGATGTTCAACACCATATGGTATTTACTTTAGTAACTGAAGGATCAATGTGTGTAATGCACTAATGAATGTGATGGATGAACGTGTAAGTGACTCCTTTGTCTTCTTTCTCCGATCATCTGTAGAGACCATAATGTTTTTCTTTTAGTTCAAGTAGCTAAAGTTTAATGATACACATTCTGTTGGTTTACACAAATTAAAAGATTGAACTATAATCTTAGTTAATTCCCAGAAAAAGGCACAAAATTCTGCATCCCTTGATGGGGTAGAAGCAAACAAGTGCCAATTTTGCAGCTGTACCAGTCCAATGAGCTCTGTGCTCAAGAAGTCTGTCTTTGTTGGTCACAGGATTGCCTTTACAACTTTGAATATCTGCCTTGGCGGGGAAGCACGGTCCAGGCACCCTGTGACACATGCATCACTCTCTGCATTTCTGGTCAGATCTCAGGCTGTGCAGGTTATTCTGCATGTGTTATTCAGCAGTTCTGCTTGCTGCTCCTGGAAGCACAGCTGGAGTTACACTTAGTGGAAGGAAGTTGGCATTTTGGAAGGTTTGGTAGGGCCTGTCATCCCTCCTTAAAAATTATCAAAGGATACATAGTTTCTATTTTCTTGTCTGTTGGTCCTTGTTTTTGAGCTAGTGATTAGTCTAATTAACAGAAGAATAATCTAATAGGAGATAATGATGTTGTCTTTTGAGTTGATAGATGACAGTATTGAGGGACCAAAGTTCAAACTATGCTTTTTAATTTGTCAGGCAGTTGTCACGGAAAGCATGTATTTAGAAATTTGCTGCTGCCTTCGGCATTCAAGGGAAACACGGATAGCTGGAGAAAGAGTTTCCACACTAGCTAAAACATGCTAGAAGCTTCCTTTAACTAATGAAATTGTTCCTTTATGTTCATGATTTTAGTCAGGTGCTCAAACTCCCCCTGTTTTAGCTCAGGCTTTGCTAATTATAGTTCTGAGAACTCATTTTTGTGCTTCTAAAAGGCAGATTTAATTTCATATTTATAGATACATACAAAATGATACATTATATAATATATATAATTTTCACATTTTTATATGTTTATATGAGTTGGAAATCTGTTGCTCCCAAATTTTTTGCTCACAGAGGAATTATTAGTTTTGCTTTTCAAAGATGATTGCTTTTAATATTGCCCTACTTTATTTTGAAAATCATAATGTCACATGTAAATTTTTGGAAACTGTTGCCCTTAAAAAAATTCTTTTGCTCATAGCTATTATTGCTAAATTTCAAGGCAGGTGAAATATTTTTAAGCAGTTCTTCCTTATGTAAGAATTTTCCCTAAATTCTTCTTAGACAATGAGATCTCTTCTGGGGAAGTGAGCTGGAAATATCATAGAATTATAGAAGAAGAGGAAACAATTCAAGTATGTGTTATGTTGTGCTGAGTTAGAAATGTCATAAAATCTGTGGAACTGTCTAAGTACTATCGAGTGGAAGCAGGGTTTGCAGAAACTCTCTCCCAGTCTGCATTTCTGAAAGTAACATGTTAATATAAATGTGAATATATGCTTGAAACTTACCTTTGCTACTTGGAGACATAAAGAAGAATATAATTTTATGGAACCAGGTAGCTTTTGGGGGTTTTTTTGGGGAGGCCTTCATATATGTTACTGCTGAAATACCAATAGTTTGGTGAGCTTCGTGACCATAAAGACTTAATAAGTTCACCTGTTTTAATCTATTTGAAAAACTGTTTTGCAAGCGTTTTTAAGATAGGTAGTTGTTTCTCAGTGTCTGGGAGGACTGTCAGTTGAACAAATTATATTTGTTAATTAGGCCTCTTAGAGTAAATACAGGAGATAAATTTACTGTGAGAGACAATGTAATATTAGTAAAATACTACTGGCTATTTGTAAAATCCAAGTATAATCCCATGCAGGATTTAATAGTACATAACTGATAATTATTCATATTAATGACCTATCCTATATCCTCTCATAGTAATAGCAATGTAATAGAAATGAAGACCCTTAGAACATGAACCATAAGAGACCACAAAAGTATAAATTGAGTATTATGTTCACTAGCCTTAAATACCAATATCAATGAAAGATATTGAGGCAGTTTTCATTCAATTAAAAGAAATAGTCTGCATAATTCAGAAATCTGTGCATGTTGTTTTGGAAGCAACAGAGGTGATCATATAATTCCAGAATTATAGCAATACTGGATTAATACTGTTAAAATTTATAATGGCACAATATCTGTGCAACAGAATATCATAGGAGGTAAGGTTGTTAACAGCTTGCCTCACCTTTTGCTCAAAAACCCAAGAAATGCTTCCTCTCTAGCCAAAACAAATAACACCACATATGCTTACACTCCTTTTTCTCCTCACTCTCTCTAGCCAGGTTGTATTTGTGACAGTGCTCCTGGAAAGAGGAATAGAGCAAGGAGAAACCAAATATGGTTACTCACGTCTTTTAGTGGAGATTTGAGATAATTAAGTAAGAGATGTGGTGTAAGAAGGTGTGCATGAAATAAATGAAATAATGAATAATGAAAGCTGTGCTAAGGACTGTTTACAATAAACAAAGCTACTTAAGAAATCAACTTAAAGCTGCTGTACCTTTTTGAGTACAAACATACTTGACCTGAGACTCTCAGTTGACTAGAATGTTTCCCTTGAGAGCTACTATGAATCAGTTTTAGAATTTTATATTGCACTCATTTAACTTAAAATTGCTTGGATTTCCTACATGAAATCTAAGATGAATTCATGAGTGTTGGACAGCAGGTGTTCATGCTTACCAGTGTGTAGCTTGAGCTATGTCACAAGTCTAAGGAGATTGAGTTAGCTGTTAAAATGTAAATAGCTTCTGAGCTGTGGAAATGCAAAACATTTTTTCTCAGCCTTTGAGTAGAAATAATTTTTTCCTCTCACAGTGACCCAGCACTAACACATACACTAATGCCACTCAGGAATCTTTCTGTATGATAATTGTCAAGATATCAATTAATATTCATTCATAGAGATGTCAAATTTTCCTTTGTCCGTTTATTCACCTTGTACAGTAGTAAAAAACTTCTATAAACAAAAAATATATTATGGGAGCAGAAGGCATTATGAATACATTTATGAAAGCATATTTTGCTCTGTGTGTGCATGCGTGATTTTTTACATTTTTCTCTGTCAATTTGGGGGTCAAGCAGTCAGGAAAGAAAAGAGCATGTAATGCACATCATTAGCCATATTATTTTAGTCTTTGTGGTTTTCTGTCCTTAGACATTTCTAAGACGTGAGTGGATCAAGCCCTGAATAATCTGATCTGATCTCTTAGCTTACCCTGATTTCAGCAAGACTTTGGACTCTCAAGGTCCTCTCCAACTTGAATTGTCCTAAGATTCTATGATTATGCCAATAATAAGACATGTAGAGAGAGAGACTCCTTATATCTCTTTTAATCAACAGTAGTTGAAAGGGTCTGTGAATATACATGAACTAATTGGATACTAAGTAAGCAAAAAACCCACTCATAAACTACAGAATAAATGAAAAAGATGCAGAAAACCTCAGTTGTAGAAAGAATTCATGCATTGTTTCTGATTTTCAGCCTAAACAGTGCAGTCTGTTTATGCTATTTTCCACATATTTTTCCACCATGGTGCTGAAACTTGTGCTGGTGTTCAGCTTCATTATATTGTAATCCACAGATTGAAAGCAGGGGAGGGTTATTTGGGAGCTGAAAAGAAGAGTTCATATCATATGCTTCTGGTGCTAGGAATCTGCCTGCCATTAACTGCAATAAGGGGAAAAATTCAACAAGTTTTTTGAAAGGAGATAATGAGAAAAAAAGCCTTACTTCCACTGACTGTTTAAACTAATGATTAGTGACAGTTTAAAACTGGCACTAATTAAATGACTAAGGATATACCTTTGTCTTCTTATGTATTTAGCAAAGCCTTCTTAATAAGAAGGGTGTTGGTTGACCACATTTTAGGAATAGAAAACATGATCAGAAATTATCAGGTTGGGCCATAAATATAGAAATAAGGGCAAAATTAGCATTCTCATTTGATGAACACAAGATGACAGAATTAGAATATTTTATCCTAATCTATATACTCTTGTTTACCATCTGGTGCTTTTTGAAGTCGTATACTCTGATTCTTCTGAACTGATAGATTATGTGATATTTTAAGCATTGAATAAGCAGACTATATAAAATAGATTGACCTTCTTGCATTGAATTTCTCAGGATAAAAAGTACAGCCTTTATGTTTCCTTCTCTTTCCACCCCCAGGATAATGTTCAGAGTTTCAACTTACTCCAACCCACTGCTTGAAACACAGAACACTTGCTATTATATAAGACACTTCAATTTGATGTGATTTTTCTAGTCATGTTATTTTTCCTATTAATTTTCACTGCTTTTAGATGACCTTTTGTTGAAAGTAACAGAAGAAGAAGATATCAGAGGGATGGGGTCACTGTGAGCTCTTGCAATAGCATTTGCAACAGATGATACAGGGCTTTGCAGCACAACATTTTCAAGAAGAATTTGGGGTAGCACTCAGTTCTTGTTAATAAAATTATCTACATGTGTGTTTTGGTGGCTACACTGATGATTACTTTTAAGGGGGACTCTGAAAAGATGGGCAGGATGGTCATATTAAGAACGAAATAAATGTCTCTTTTAAAGGCTTTGTTTGAGAAGCAAGTGAATAATGTCTGTGGATGTAAACGTAGCTAACTGTGATTTATGCATGTGCATATCCTTTTAAGTCTCAAAAGACATTTCATAACCAAGCAAGGATTTAAGAACCAGCTAAGCTGTAAGATGACTGCAGACTCTCCATTAGGTATAAAAATTTTAATTTAATAAATGTAGAGGACATTTCTTATCTTTGCAGCTAATACACACTAAAATGCTGTGTTAAAATGTGATTCTTATTCCCCATTGGATTGATGTCCACAACTTTTGTCCATGCACCTACAGTTGCACATGCAACTGACAGTGATCCTGGAAATGATCCTTTTGCAGCTTCCAGCACAAAAGTATTGCAGTAAAACAAATGGACACTATGTTTTAGATATCCTCATTCTTCAGGGTGTGCACAATGTAAAACTAGAGCATAAAAATTATGCAGAATCCTAAGGTTTTGCCACTGGATGGGGCCTAAGACCAGTGGCTTTTAGCAATCCTTGAAAAGTTCTCCCTTATGGTTCTCCCACCAGTCATAACACCACAGCTGAGGCAGCAGCTACACTGTAATTACCTGCACAGTCTGCAGTTGAAGAGAAAAGAAAAATCAAAGCGCATGCTAAGGATGCTTCACATAGGATTAACCTTACTTGTTTTAAAAAAGTAAAGATCTTTGAATGATGTTAATTAAAAAAAAATACCGGAAAAACCAGAGAAAATGGCAGTCTAGGAAAACATTCTTTTCTCCCCTTTTTCTTTCCTTGAGATGGAATATGTTCCTTTTTTTAATTAGAATTATCTTAGAGATGAGATTGGTTGAAAAATATGAATTATGGTAGTAGCACTTTTATTACTCCTTTTCTTTTCCTATTCATCTACTTATCTGCACCTTCCTTATTTTTCATTTCAGTGGTGACCAAGTAAGCTTAATGGTCTGCAGCTTTTCAGGCAGCAGTGGCTTCCATGACATCTCAGTATCTGTGATGTCAGCAGGTCTGTTGGATAAGGTAAAAGCACAATTGTTTGAGGAAAAAGGGAGGCAAAAGCTGCAGTTAGATTGCTGAGGAGGCTTCTACATGCCTATTTTTGCCTGATTCAAAAATTCAAGAATGACACCCTATAGGAGCAATTTTCATGCCCAGAATCTCTGGAGAGATAAGCTGCTTTAACAATGGCATTAAAACAAGCATCCAAGAGAGGCTTAAATTTTGTTATAAACATTATAGAATAAAATCTGAGTAAAAGGCATGTGGAAAGCTATTCTGCAGCTTTTGCATTTCATGGTTTTTCTTCACTTAAATGTCCCATTATGTGACCTCAAAAAAATAACTTTTTATGTTCCTTTCTCACAGGTGATTGTCTTGGCATTTGTTTCTATGTCTTAAATACCTCTTTCGGAGTGTGATGGGCTCACAGATAGAAGGAAAGCCAGATGATCCAGAAATTTCTGTCTTTTTCAGTTGAGCTTTGACATAGTTGCCTGTCAGCCTGAGAACCCATGAACATGTTCTCTGTGTGTTGTTGTTCTGTCATAACCCTTCCACACCTCTTTAGCATCACTCCAGTTTACTTTGGCCTACAACAATTCTGCATATTTGTCTCTAAAGGCACTAATATAGACGATGGAAAATACCAGATTTCTCATCTGATTTTTCCTTGTTGTAGCTCCATTTTTCATCCTTGCCTCTCTTGCATCATGTGCTGTTTAGCTTCAGGTCCATGCTTGCAGTATCACTACACATTTCTACTGACACACCCAAAAGCAAAAATGTATGTTTCAAATCAGTTGAACTTAATCTAGTTGCCTCAAATGAAAAACCAAACATTTCACTTATGGTTTTGGCCAGAAAAATAGATCAGCTTGATTCTGTTCATACATACCTCTGAATACTGAAGGAGAACTCTTGAGAATTCAAGTACTGGTACTAACTAAGCCATTGGGGCTTGGATGTTAGAACTGATTCTGTAATACAGATCACCTCTAGCTGTAATAATGAGTTGCTTAGTTTCCTGCATGACTCTTAATTTAGCTCTCATACCTAAACTCCAGTTTTCTTGCAGCAGTGGAACACGCAATTCTACTTATCTTTCCCAGCTGCATTCTTTTCTTTTTCTAACCTTCATTGACTTTACTTTATTGTGCAATACTGAGACACCGACCATGTATCCCACAACATAAATTATTTTCTATGTTTTTGGCTGGCTTTTGGGGAGAAGGAAAATGTCATCCACTAAGGGCAAATTAGCTAAAAGCTCTACCTTTCTGGGATGCACTGAAAAACTCTTCACCATCTGTCACACAGATCCAGGACCAGACATGGAGAAGGAAGCAAAGTAGCAAGCAAGGGTATAATTACAGCTTGGAGGTTGCTACTGATACTTTAAATCTGGAAATTTAACTAGAGATTCTGGATTCTTTATTTAGAAGTCTACAGTTACAAGAGGTGCCAATTTCTTTCTAGCTATCTTTCTCAATTATTTAAACATATAAAGAAGCGAAAAACTGTCTAGAGAAGACATATGCCATGTTTTTCAATCTAAGTCCTGAGAGTATCAACATGTCCCTTGGTCTTTACAGACCTACAACTGCTGACTGACTTAACATTCATTTAACTTCTTCTAATGTACCTTTGCTTTACCTCTGCTTCTCTTCCAAGTTCTTGGCTACATTCTGCCTTTTGTCTGTCAAATTTTCTTCATATCCATGTACACTGGTATTATGCCTTTGGCTTCTTTTTTAGTTTATTGTACATCAGACTCAAATTTGTTTGGGTTGTTTTTTTTCTTTTTTGCTGGCAAGTATCAGCCCAGCACACAAAATGTATAATGATTCAGCAATTTCTATGAGCTTTTTACTGACTCAGTCTTGATTTGGTATCTTCAAGTGGTGCTATTTTGTTGGGTGTGAGTGACAGGTTTAGCTTTTCCAAACTTCTGTCACCTGTATCCCCTGACATATTTCTTACTGAGCAGCTGTTTATTTCTGACTGGATTCCTTATAATTCTAACTCTTGCAGGCAGCTGCCAGATAAACTAATTCACCATGGAATACTCAGTACTAGCATAAGATCTTCTATTTCCACAGTTTTATAAAAAATGGTTCCCAGGATCTTAAAGTAACAAATTCTGTAAAATAGGGGAGTTGCGGCTCTTTTAATTTCTCCTTCACAGAGCTGATGTGGTTTTCTTGTGTTTTGTTTTGTTTTAAATCTTGTGAGAAAGCATAGTTATATCTAAAACTCATGTAAATCAAATCAAGAACTAGAGCCACTGAAATGAGTGATTACTTGAACACAGTACTTCATTTCGTGTGATCAAGGCCTTCTGAAATCAGTCCTGACTGGTGTTTATCAGCGGTGCTCTCTGTTGTGTTTGTAAAATGAGGAGGCCTTAGTGAAGCCAAGGGCTGTGTGAGCTGAACAATCATAGAGCACTCTCTCTTGTACTGTGGATAGTGTAAGTTAGCAGGAACATAAACACCTGAAAGGTGTAGACTTGTTCAAGATTGCATATTGATAGCAGAGTTGGGAACAGAGCATCCTGATTTCAAATCCTGACCTACTGTGACTCTGTTGTGTCAGCACATGGCGTCTAAATATCATTGTTTTCAGCTACAGGTTCTTTTGAATTCAAGTAGATCCATGTCCAATATAGTTTAACTATTGCTTTTACTGTTACATTGCTCACCCAGATTTGTGGGGTTGTTGTACGACCTAAGCGGAATATTCATCCACGTTTTGAGGTGCAATATGAAATCCTTACTAACACCTAGGGGAAATTCTTACTTGATACTTTCTTATAGTTTTTTTGTAATTCCTGTTGAAACTCTGTAGTTTCTGGTTCATCTGTTTCATCATACCTAAGGGTTAGAGCAATTAATTTATCTTTTTTGGGTCATACTGGGCCTGGAACCCACAGCTGAGTTTTTTCTGTAGTACCGCAAGACAGTGTTAGTTCCCTTGTGACTGCTTTAAAAGCACATAGTCTGCCTGCTTACCAATAAGAAAAATTTTGAGATTGTTTTGCTTGTATATTCAGTGGCTTAATGCAGACTTAGCTCTAAGCTTCTGTGAATTCCTTAAGATAAACCGAACTCTCTCCTAATGATACAGCCTATATCAGATATAGGGTATATATAGAGCATCTCTGGAATGGTGAGCTAGTGATATCTGAAAAAGCTGGCATTTTAAATGTTGACATGTTGAACATGTTTAAAGAGAGACATGAACATGCATGTGTTTTCTCAGACATCTCTTGTTTGCTTTATTTTTCATCAAATCCCCATGGTAATATGAAGGACTATCTGTCCCTTATTAATCTCCAGGAAATTAGTGACGGCTCTAATATCCTATGTTATGCTATAACCCAAAGACATTATTTGGGTTTTGTTTGCTCTATATTGGTGCTTTACAAGCACAGATGACTGAATTCTAGTTTATAACTCTTTTTTTGTATTAAAAGGAGGGGTGGCTGCATTTAAGCATTCAGGAATGTGAGCATGGGTTGCTCTAATAAAGGCATGTTCTGTTGCTTTGTTACAGCTTTCAACTGACTCTGCCAGCAGTAGAGGAAGAAGGCAGGAGGCAAACAGACAAGAAAAAGTGTTGCAATTCCTCGTTTACCAGTCATTCTAATAAATACTCTAAAATGCTATGTATTCAGAAATTAATATGGTATATGCCTGTTGAGTTACTTATGCCATATTTTCTGTATAGTGAAAGCATATTTTCTCAAATTGAAGAGATTTTGTACTATCTTTTTTTCTATACCTCTGAAATTTGTGCATGAAATCATGCCCTATTGCTCAATTCTAAGCAACTCATTTTTAGCCCTAGCTTATTTCCTCATGATTTGGCTGGTAATGCCTCTTAGAAAGTGCTTACACTATTGACTTTTCATGACAAGCTTTGTTTTGGTATACAAAGGGCCTGATAATTGCACAATGGTATGAGAAGGGAGTAAATTTGGAGTCAAATTTAAATAAGTGAGTCTAGCTTTAAGCCCCAAGTAAATTCATTCTGTGTTCCTCTATTTTATGATAAATCAGCTCTTCAACATGTTAGTCATGAAACTCTGATCGATATTGTCATAAACTGAAGTGCTGTTTGCTTTTTTTCCAGATCAGTAAAGCCGATTAAAAAAAAAGCTGATACAGTCATTTCAGATCCATTGCCAGTTTTGGTTCGTTGATCACAAAGGTGAGCAAATGTGATGGGCTCGCAGGAGAGAACAAGCTCTTAAAAAGGCACACTTTTCCTGCACATAAAAGTAGAACAGTCTGCCACCTTACAAAGAAAGAAGAAACCCAACCCAATGTCAAAACAAAACAATGAAGGGTTCCACGTGCCAGTAACTGTCATTTCAGCGGGCAGACAGGCAGCTTCTAAGAATAACAGCTTTTATGTTAACACTTTCAAACTTGAATGTGGTCAAAATCTTGATCCAAACCAAAGCATAGTGGCTTGCAAAAGCCTCTTGCCTTTTTTCACACATACATTTTCTTTGATATGAGAATTTTTATTGTATTATATATGAGTTAGCTAGTTAATTAGTAAATTATTCTATTTCAGGAATAATCTAATTTTCTAATCACATGACCAATTCTAAAGTTTGACCCCTAAATTGTCTCAGTGGATACATGGGATATTAAGTGATAGCCTTCCAGATACCTAAAGGACCTATGAAACACTTTATAGACACAAATTTACAAGTATAACTAACAAAAATATAAGTATCCAGAATATTTGTCTCATTTGCAATTTGTTACATGCATATAAACCATGGCTTATATCATAAGCATGCTTAAATCAAGCAAAATATAGCTTGCCAGAAGCCAATTTTGGTATTTTTATCAGTAATTAGTTAATACTTCCTCAGAAAAGTGCCTTGCCTCAGAACTTGTATTAAAAAGTATAAGGCGTTTTCATACTGATTTGTGAGTCATAACTTGTCTCTTAATCAAGCCCTAATGTTGACTTTTATGGACTGAGCTGTTCCTAAGCACTTCCTACCTGCTCCTGTCACACAGTTCTTTGTGACTGTGCAGGGTAGTACAGTCCATGATACCAAACCATGAGATAATGTCAGAACTAATAGTATTGAACACAGTGTGCGTTTTCCTTTGTCTTACATAGTCTCTGGGCAAGCTATGGTCTTTGACAATGTTTTTTTGGTCTCTGTCTCTGTAATATGGTATGAGAGTTGAAAAATCAATGGAAAAAAGCATTAATTATTGATAATTGCTTCACAGAACTTTCTGTATTTAATTTCCTCCCATAATGTATTCATGCTCCAATGTGCCCTGGTCCTTCAATACCCTTAGTAAAACCATGGCCCATGCAAATCAAGAGATAGTTTCCATGGCTTTAATAGGATCATGGATTCATTTTGCTCAGAGGAGTTTTCATAATCACACCCTAAAGCAGGAGTGTAAGACTCTGTAAGCCTCTAGTGACTTTAGTTCTTGTGGCTTTTCCCCCCCTTTCTTTACTTTTTATTTCTGTACTTCTAAAAAGGAAAATCTGGCATGTGACTTTACACAATCTGTCGTGTAGGGCCTATAGCTTCCCTCAAGCATTCTTTTTTTTAGCATGATATAGATATATGCACTCACATACAATATGATATACCAGTATTTTCTTTCTTCTGTTATTCTGTATTGCAGAAATAGAATGTGTCAGGCATATGTTCTTCTGGTAACTTCAGCAAAGGGTCTCTTTTTAATGAGAAATATCAACACATGAACCCAATTTTTTAGGTCCCTGAGAAACTCCTTTCTCAATTTCTTCTGCTGGTAGTTTTTTTAATCTTTTATCTTGTATGTGTATGTTCCTTGGGGAAGGGCCCAATTTTGTCTTGTTCTGAGGTTTTTTACTATTAGAGTGTATCAAGCACACTGGTTAACACTTCAAATTGTTATGGACATGCACAAAAGCAGCAATAACCCTATTCCATGACTTGTAAAGGGGATATATTCTCAGAATATGAATATTGCCTTGAAATGGAAGGTTATCCTGTACTTTATTTCCTTTTTTTCCTGCCTACAAATATGTCTTTTCTACACTTGAAATTCCTGTTACAGGCCATAAACCATACAGCATTCCCTACAAGGTTTCACTGTTGCCAGTCAAACTCCACAGAGTTTGCCTGAGACATTTAAAATGTCTTAGGAAAGAAATGGAAAATGTGCATGAGCAATACTGATGTACTTTTCCTTTTCTTGTTGTAGGTTTTATCTGGAAAATAGAATGAAGTGCTAGCTGAATTGATACATTTTTATGCAATAGAAAAGACATAACAAGGAGAAATATTTTAAGCAGAATGAGATACAAAGTCTGATGAGCAACTTTATTGTATGTGGTTATTTATTTCATAAATATCCGGTTTTGATTTGAAAGGGAAAACCATGGTGGTGGTTCCCACTTTCCATTTTAGGAAGAAATGATTCTCTTTGTTTTTCCTACCAATATCGTTCAGGTACTCTGAGAACTTTGCTTTTGCAAGTATGGATTTGGAGGTGTTTCTGTACTCCACTTGATCAGACGCACTAAGTATTTTGCAGTGTGCACTTTAAAGAAATGGTCATTTTTTTAAAATTTCAGTGTAATCTCCCAGGATCTTGGGTGATAGCATCTTTCTTGAGAGATTATTCTGTGTAAAACTGTTTATTTTTCAGACAGCAGATACATAAGGATACGTAAGTGTTATTCTTCAAGTTCTGAATGCATTTTGAAGAATTGTGACTGGTAAGGAAAGATCTTTTAGGTTTCCATGTCCCACATCAGTTTGATTAAATACTGTTCACATTTAGAGTCCTTAAAATCTGTGAGGACGTCCACTTTAGTTTTGAATTATGTAGCAACTGGAAAACTGACCTATGTGTATCCAAATGTGAAGATTTTTAAATTATACATACTTACCGTACTTACATGAAAGAACTTTGTCTTCAGAAGAAAAGGTTGCCTAAAAGGTACATGCAACTTGTAATTCAAATCAAGAACAGCAGAAGGTCTAAAAATAGATATTTTGTCAGTTTAATTTTAGTCGTAATTTTAGTTCACTTGGATCGTGATTCATTAGGAAAAAGCTGTTTACTTTGGAAAATAGAGATAGTAATTAACTAATGCAAAGGGGTTAGTAAATCATAAATGCACTTACAATGTGTGCAAAGCCTATCTTTATCTGCTGTGTAACTGTAGAATGCACTTATTTGTATCGGCCTGCTTGGCTTACCTCTGATGTTGTCTCCATGAATAGTTTTTATTTCTCATGATTGTAACCCAAGACTGCCATCAGACAATGTCTTAGCTCTCATTTCTCTTCAACCATGCTAAACTGTTTTTGTTGCTGATGAGGCTGAGTTTCCCACAGCAGCATCCCACAGGGGTTCAGGGCACCTTGTGAGTTTGCCAGCCAAGGCAGCAAGATGACAGGTGTAAAATGTCTGCATGGAAACTATGAAACCAAGTACTTAACTTTAGTGTTGTGTTTTAGTTCTTACTGCACAAATGTTTTTAAGTGGTGTCAGTGCTATATATTGGGAACTTTTATGCAGATTTTTGTTGTTTGTGCTGTGGCATTGTGTTTGGTATTTTGGTATTCTCTCCACTAGATCCTTTTGCAAGCCTTGCAATTTCTATTAATTTATGTCTATACAAAGAAATAAATATTTTATAATGAGGATGATTTTCCAGAGTAAGGTATGCAGCTGGCAAGTAACTGTTACACTTTTCATACACATACTGGGTACCTAATAGGTCTAGATGTTTAATATTCTTGTGGATACACTAAATAATTAATGGATAAAAAGTGGCTCTGTGGTAGTACAGCTCATTATCATCTCTCTCAGGTATGCATTTCTCCTTAGTAAACACCTATATTGTGAAAGAGTCCACAGTTACAACAGACAGACGTAAGAGATGCCGCCTTCTGAATGGGCCTCTTCAATTTTAATGACTTGAAGGTCATCAACCTGCAAGCACACAGGTGGTTGTTGTGACAAGCCACATTGAATTCGTGTCCCAAAATACAAAAAGACATTTTATAGGTTTTGTATTTCCTTTTAAAAATCCTTTTAATTTTATTTCCCTGACTATATGAGAAGCAATAAGTGAAGTCTGTAAATACTTTGTTAAAGGAGGTGTTAATGCTTACAACTTGCCAATTTAAGGTCAACACTATGACACAGAAGTCTGTAGGCTACAAAGCCTGGCCAGTATTAGTGTTAGAGAAGTTGTTATTATAAGTATATATTTTTTCCTTTTGGGAGAATTCACTTATGACATGATTCAAGATAGATGATGACTGGTACATTACTGGTAGACAGCCAAAGTAGATGATTGCCCTGACACAGGGTGGATGGGTTGGCACAATCCCAAACTAAATACAGGCTGGGCAGATCAAGGTCAAGAGCGGCCATGAGGAGAAAGACTTAGGGTTGTTGGTTGACAAGAAGCTCAACATGATCTGGCAATGTGCACTGACAACCCAGAAAGCCAAGCATATCCTGGGCTGCAAGAAAAGCAGCGTGGCCAGCAGGTCAGGGGAGGGGATTCTTCTCCCTTCTCTATTCTGATCCGGTGAGACTCCACCTGGCACGCTGCTTCGACCTCTGGGACCCCCAGCATAAAAAGGGCACAGACCTGCTGGATGGAGTCCAGAGGAGGCCACGAAGATGCTCGGAGGGCTGGAGCACCTCTCCTGTGAGAAAAGGCTGAGAACTGGGGGTGTTCAGCCTGGAGAAGAGAAGGCTCTGGGGCAACCCTCCAGCAGCCTTCCAGTGCCTAAAGGGGCTACATGAGAGCTGGAGAGGGGCTTTTTGCAAGAGCATGGAGAAATAGGACAAGGGGGAGTGGCTTTAAACTGACAAGAGGGCAGCATTAGATTGGATGTTCAGAAGAAGTTCTTTACTGTGAGGGTGGTGAGGCCCTGGCACAGGTTGCCCAGAGAAGTTGCAGATGCCCCATCCATGGAAAGGTTCAAGGCCAGGTTGGATGGCGCCCTGTGCAACCTGGTCTGTTGGAAGGTGTTCCTGCCATGATCTTTAGGGTCCCTTGTAACCCAAACCACTCTATGATGCTATGACCCAATGCAAATTGAACAAAAAAGGTTATCTTGTTATAAGACTACTGTTGGGAAGGATGGGAGTATCTCCTGTTTAGTCTATTATTCTTTAAATTTTTCTGGAGATTACTCCCCACAAGTGTGAAAATCATTCTACTCATCAAATTTTGTTTAGCTAAACAAAAATGCCTTTGGATAAGATGCCAACAAGCAAAACCCTATTATAGTGTATAGTATAGTGTGGAAAGGGTTTTTTGTTTGTATATGTTCTAAAATTAGAAATTACTTGTACTTGAACCTTTTATTAGAGTATTTATGAAACAGACTTCCTTAGTTTTTAGTAGCCTGAGGCTGTTTAAAAGCAAATAAGGTAATATCAAGTGCATTTTACATTGTTTGCTGGAAAAAATAGTCTTGACATTTTTGCTTGTCCTAAATTAGATGTTAAAAAATTAGAATAAGAATGCTTTGGGAATATATAAAATACAGAATTTTCTATTTAAAACAAGAATAAAAATATCATGTTAGTAGTAAAACAATAATGGAAATTAAAGTTCAGTGTTTAACATAAATATTTTTAGAATCTAGCCTCTAAATGCTGAACTAATTTTCTTCCCAAACTCTCTGCATACTTCTGCTGGAATAAATAGTATCTAGCTCATCATTCAGCTGAGTCACTTTAAGATTGGTGTTTTTAGTTGGTTTGCTTCTTTTCCATAGCATTTATTTACTGAAATGCTTACACCTTACTTGACACATAAATCAAAAGCCACACATTTTGATATTTGACTGAAAATAAGAATAGAAATGTTTTCTATCAAAAGAATAGAGATTATACTTATTTCTTATCAATAAATCATATGTTATTTATTACTATGATTAATTGGAGGATGCACTCAAAGTAAAATCAGAGAAATATTTCTGGAAAAATAAATATTTGAGAAAGGAAGTTCTTTCAGAGGAAGGGATGTTCAGGAAAGAAGGGTTCTTGTGAGTTTTTCCATCTATTTGTCCACTTCAAGTTTTTCCGCCTGGGTCTGTAGACATTACAATGAAGGCCATACATATTATATACTTCCCCTGGTTCTGTGGGTCCACATTTATTTTTTTATGGCAAGAGAAACATTTTGGCTAAGGACATATTGATGAAAGCAAGGGATTAAAGGGGTTAAAGAAAACAAGGTGTTTTGCCACTTAGAAATTTTAGTGGTCTAGTAAAAATTGTCAAGGATAAACCTTTTTTCAGATTGCAACATATGTTGGACAAAAAGGTGTCACATGTGAACCTTTGATCTTCAGCAGAAAAAAAAGCACAAGAAGAAACTAAAGAACAGAAAACTTTAATACCAGTACTAGCTATGTGTTCTTTTTAAATATGAGTCTTATTTTGGGGGGTTTTTTTCTATTTTCTTTTTGCCCCAAGCTCTGAGACTAGGCTTTTTAACCCTGTGGCTCCAACAGTTAGTAAAAATTCCTGAGGGAGATTTTCCCTAGAATATAATGCAACCAGAAACAATTGCAGAGCTGCAGGCAGCTTCTTAAAAAACAAGACAGCATTTGTTAGTCAACTGGAATTCAACGTGAGAAGCCTCTAGGGCAGTGTCACTTAGTCAGTCGTGAGGAGATGTAGATTTCAGTGGTGTTGGCACACCTGCTAAGTGCAGAACAGTGCATCTCTGGTAGAAAGATCCAGGAATATACATAAATTGACTATTTCTTTCCCTTGTTTTTTTGCCCTGAAGACATAGTCCACATTAAGGTGACAAAATATTGTCAGATTTCTAAAGAAGGAAGAATTTTCAGCCTAATACTATGTAATCTGAATGTAGTGTCTATAAAAACATCTGTGAAGTGCAGTCCAGCTAAACAGCACTTTTGAGTCAGACAACTACTGCTTGCTGTCTGTGAGACCGGAACACCCGACGTGCATAGAGGAAAGATGCATTAAGAAAAATCTTTTCTTCAAGTAGCAGAGTGTCATTATTGTGCCCTGGGTGAATGACATCTAGGAGGCACCAAGCAGCTTGTGATTGAAGTATCCTGGAAGTTTCTGTTCAGGGGTCTCACACCTCTCTGTTTCTCCTACTCATGCTCTTCTGTGTTTACAAAAGATTGTACTGCTGCTGATACTGTTTGAAAACACAGTATGATGTACTGTGGACTTGCTGTTTAAACTGAGATACTACCTTTGAACGAAGACCAGAGAGGATGTATTTAATGTATTTACATATTTCAGAATATGAATGATCTTGGATCAATATTTTGCTCAACCAATTTAGTATATCTCCATGCAAAACCCCAATGGATTTAGTGCCTAACAATGTTTTGTTTAAGTGTTATCAGACTTTACTATTTCTGCAAATAGTGATTGCTTTGATGTACAGTTGTATGGTGCAAACATCTTTTAATCTGAAATTTACATACAATTAGTGATATTTCATTTTGGAAAGTGTTTTCTACAGAGCTGTTCACAGAGAATATTTTTATTTTTTCTATTGGCAAAAAGTTAAACAGAAGTACACTGAGAAAAGGGTAGTAATAATTGCAAGTACTGTCTCACATTTCCCAAGACTAAATGTAGAGGGGAAAAAGGCTAACGAGAAAGTGTGCTCTTCTGATGGGTCACATCACTTTTCTTCTCAGCTACATGATTCAGGATAAGTACCAGCAGTGTCATTCTTCTACAATATTCTAGGTATTCATAACATCCAGCAGAGCTATGGAGGAACTCTGTCTAACATGACAGAATCCCTTGCAAACTGATTAACCGAAACTTCTTGTCTTCTTTGTGTGTTCCTTGTTCTAACATTGCTGTTTCTCAGATACTGTTGCCACACCTTGGCTGCATCTAATTCTCTGATTTATGCAAATCAGTAATGTTTTGGGGTTTGTATCTGAATTCCTTCCAAAGGTTAAGCCGGGAAAGCCCTCCTTCTCATCAGCATCAAGCTGAACCATGTGGCTAACTCTAGTATATTGTTACTCTGCCAATTGATGTGGACAAGAACAAATTCCTACATAAGCACATTGACTGCAATGTGATTTCCTCAAGTTGCTTACTAACAATATAAAAATGAGTACAGCATGAAAGTGTGTTATTAAAACTGCCAAGTGGAAGCATACTCCTGGCTTTCAAGCATTACATGCGTTCTGCCCTAAAGGCATGCTTCTCTTAATTCAAGGGACCAGCATTAAATGCTGCCAACAAGACTTTTTGTAACCAGTAATTATTTCTGACTTCACTTTAGGCAGCTTTGTATGGGCTTGTTAACTCTGCTAGTTCTATCATTATGTATTTCAGGATATTTTAGCTTTGTATATTTGCTTTTCAATTACTCTTTTAGATGCAAAGCTGTCACTATAGTGTGCCTATGAAATGCAAAATATTGAGCATGAAGTTTAGCTGGAGGATTTTTTGTGTCTTTGTATTTGTTCGGGTTTTTTGCCCTCCTGATTTTAGTTCTTTTTGTTTCTAATACAAGAAATTCTAGTACAGTTCTGGTCACCCAATTTTGATTCAGAACCACTTTTCTAAAGCCTTAAGAATGGTTGGAAATCTACAAAACATTGCCAGCAAATATTTAACAAAGGGATTACTTTGAAAAAGAAAGACTATGAACAAAAATTGTTTGGCATTCTGAACTACATTTTCTGTGAAGCTGTGGAAATAAATTTCTTCCTCTCCCCAGTCGTGTGCATCTGAAGTGCTACTAATAGCTGTTACTGGATCTATCAGGGCCTTTGGGAAAAGACTAAACGTCTAATTTCAGAAATTTATAATATGGTCTAGTTAGAATTTCCCTTGCTTAAATATTCTCCCAAGATATTCCTCAGATGTATTCCCCTTGTAAAAATGGCTATGAAAGCCATTCTAGACAGCACAGCATTCTAGACTCGCCTTTGAATGGTTGGAATGGTGACATTTCAAACAATGGTTAGTGCTCAGTGAGTAATCACTGATGTGGGATGTGGGAGCTCTGCATAAAAATTTTCATAAAGGGGCATTCCACTTCATCATACCCTCAGCACACAGCACAGGGGTCAGTTGTTCTGTGAGAACAGGATGATTTTGCAGCAAGTAGAGGAAAGGCAGATGGGATTAATGCTGCATTGTGGACATGTGTGGTTATGTTATGGTTATATACTGCAGTACAAGGACACTAGATACCATACCACCATAATTTCTTTGCTAAATAAAGGGAAGTGTGCAATAGAACAATTTCATTAAAAATTGGCCCAAGAAACACCTACTTAAAACTGTAGCACATAACACAGTGTGCAGAGATGGATTTTAGATAGGTAATAAAACTTTTCCTTTCCTGACAACAGTGCATTTTTCTTTGGGAGAATGATTCTGTTAAATTCAGCTGTATCAGCCTTTGTCCTTTTGATTTATGTTGCATCCATTTTCAGAACTGTAGAACCATGAACAGAAAAGTTGACAAAACTATAAGAAGTCAAGTCTTTGTAAACATTTAATAATAATAATTTAGTAATCCAGTCTCATTATAACATAGAGATGCAATTCTTTGCTGTACTGTCCTCCACTATTGAAATCCACTCATTGTTTCTCTTAGTCAGCTGGAGTCTTACAGCAATCATACTCTTGGATGCTGTATACCATTGGATGCTTGGATACCATTGGATGAATGGCAGCATTCATCCCACCTAGATTACTACTGAGAATATCACCAACTCTTTTATCTACAACAAGTCTTTCCTGGCTTCCTTTGTCTCCTCATGCCTAAAATAACATTAGTTAATGAAGCCTGTGAACAAATTTAGATGTCATATTATGAGTAAAACATTAAAAAAATCAAACAATGCTGTCAAAGAGCAAAAACCTGACCTGGTGTAAATCAGATTAATCTTACTTAAATCAGTAAGTCTCCTTTAAAGTTGGTTCATTTCTGCTCATTGAAGTATATGTGTGAATTTTAGGATTCCAGCAATTTGCTAGAAGAGTGAAAATAATCTTAAAAGAAATAGGAAGATTTACTTTTGAACCAGTGACTGCCTAGAGCCATAGAGATGTACTATGGATATGGTGGCTGAGTTGATTACATATATGAGTACAATACATTCTAATTTTAGCAAAATATTTTTCTCATTCTAAGTATTGCAGCAGAGTTAATCAGTAAATGGGTAATTTGTAAGCTTGGCACTTAATCTAGTGGTTATAAACTAGGAACTCTTGCTAAAACATATCTGTTCTGATCTGTCTGTCTAGCATAAGCAGTGATTGCCTTTTTGTTTTATAGTGGGATTTTTGTCTCCTTCAGAGTATGTCCCATCAACTTTCTTAGACTGCTATAATTTATTTTCACTGGAAATGTATAGTCAGGATATTTGGTTTAGATACACTTACTAATGCTATTAAAAATTATTTTAGGTTCATGTGGAGATTTCTGAACTGGTAATTTAAATTTTTTTTTCTGTACTTCATTTTCTACACCTAATACTATAACCACATCAGGTTGAAAGGTATGCAAGTAAAAGCTGCTATGGTCAAGAGGTATAAAAATTCCTTTATCTCCCTAGGGATTGAGATATCTGTTGGCAGAAGCAGTTGTACATTTCTGTTTGGATCAGGTTCTAAGAAAATGTAATAACCATACACAGCCAAAAATCTCTGTGAAACATATTTTAAATTCTGAAAACACAAAATAAGATTCAGTCTTGTTTGTTAAATGCCTATTAAAATACATCTTCTGTCAAGTCCACTTTTCCCTGCAACTTCCATGCCTCGAGGGACTTGGCTTGGTTTCTGTCTCATTGCAGTGCCTTCATCATTTGATGACAGAGCACGGTCACACAATGTTGTACTGCAGTACCAGAGCCATTTTATACATTTGGGGCAATAAATGTAGAAGCTGTTTGAGTAAGCAAATCTGTGTGTTTAGACACAGCTAAAAGTGGGCAATATTGGTCCCTGTGGGCCCTCAAGAGAATACACTCAAGGAGAATTAATACACACAACTATTACGAACTCTAGTTCAGGCAAAATACCATGCATTTGGGGTGACAATAGATCTTATGTTTCCTGCTAGACTTCAGTATACTCTGAGAAGATTGCTTTTACTGTTTTAAAGTGTTGCTTTCTCTGAAGGTTAGGGATTAGCATGTTGTAGGAAAGGTACAAACTACATCCCAGTCTCTCCACATAATATTCAGGTGGTTGCCTAAGCCTTTCATATTACTTGCTCAAATTTTTGGCCAAGGCAAGGGAATGAAGATGCTAAAAAGTGAAGGAGAAAAGAGATTTAAAGAGTAGCAGTGCCCCATGTAAAGTCGTGGGTGTTAAGGTTAGATAAATATAAGAATGTGAACAGACAGGATTGATCCTTGTTTCTGAATGCTTCTTTTGGAAAAGTGAATATATTGCTGTACGGGGTTTGATTTAAGCAAAAAGGGTAAAGATTGCTTAAGTTTATTCAGTCTCCAGTTCTGTGATGACTGTTGGCCATCTTCCTAAAGTGCTGAAAGATATGTGAAGAAAAGCAGTGTCAAGAAAGAGATGAGAACACTAGAACAGAGAGGAGAGGAAAAGATCTGAAAGCTTCTGAAATCAGAGAGAAAACTCAGGATTGAAAGAAAAGAGGAGAACTCAAAATGCATCAGAACAGGAAGGAGGAAGAAGATACAGAGTATAGAAAAAGGAATAGAAAAATATAAAGAGTTAATGATGAGAAAATAACCTAGCGAAACCAAGAGGGCTAGGAAAAAGTAACACAGTACATATAGAGAGGTTAATATGCTCATGGCCAAGGGGACACAAAGAGGAAAAGAATGGTGCTGATATTTATCAGGAAAACCTAGGACTTTTTCTAACTTGAGGTTAAGGATGAAGTATATATAATGTATTTCTTTAAAAGCTAGAAATCCCAAACATTTTACCTATTGAGAGTAGTGCACCCAGAAGAAACATTCATTCTACATAAAATTGTGACAGAATGTAGGATTGTGGAAAATATACTGTTGCACAGTAAAGAGTGGGAAGATGGTAAATTGATGGTACTGGAAATGGAACCAAGAGCTTTTTGTTGGACAGGACGGGTAACTTATGGCCACCTGGTTGCTGTACAATTGGCTGGTGGATTTGGACTTGTTTCTAGTAGGACTCTGTTTATATCCCAAGAACCACTATCACAGGTTGTGCTAGTGAATAACAGCAGTGAGCAGGAGAAACACCAATATCGAGGAAATATTAGCACTGCAAGGTGCTGGTAAATTGAGCTATTCCACATCAGAGGAAAAAAGATTGCATCAAGAACTTTTTTTCAGATAACCCAAGTGAATGTAGTAGGTTTATTTATTCACTTGGAGCTACATATGTGCATCTGTACAGGAGGTCACATACACACAAAAACTCTAAGCAAAACTTCTGTCATTAATAACAAAGAAATTTAAAACTGCTATGCATGATAGAAAATATCTTACAAAGTAATTGTGAAACAATTATCCAATAACAATTATGTTATTCTCAAGGATTTAACAGTTATATTACTTTTTAATAATAATTTATACCATTGTGAAAAACTTCATGCATTCTCTGGGTGCATAATTACATTTCACATTTTATAGCACTTAAGGAGGGATTGTAGTTAGAATAATACTATTACTACAAGAAGTGAGTGCTGTTCCCCAGGAGTCAAGGAATATCCCTAAATGGAACATAAGGAACTAAAAAAAGAAGTGTTAAGATTTTCACAATTCTGCAGGAAATCAGATTTGGGGCTCATGAAGATGAAAAAATCTTGAATGGTGAAAAAAATTTCTGCAGTGTCTCTGCTTCTTCAGAGATAATCTGTGGCAAATATTGACTTAAACTGTCTCTTTATGTTTGTGGGACATGATTACTTTTCAGGATAAAACTAATATTGGTAGTTGTGTTACATGAAATAAAAACCAGAGCTGTCTTCTTGTGATCACATACTTGCTACATTTAGACTTTATGGTCAGGCTGCAGTCAGGCTAAAATTCATTCCTCAGACTGGCACAGAGCTGTTCAGTTTATGGGGAACCTAAGCTACCCTCAAAAGCTGCAATTAGCCTTTTTTGGAAGCAGAATAACAGTCTGGATGTATTATTTTCTTGTTCTGATATGGCAGTTCTGGTTTTGTATTCAACAGGATTTAATTTGTTCCAACGTCATTCTTGCCTAGAGTTTGCTTTTTCCATTAAAGCTTGTGTGTAAATCTTTTGTGGTTGGAAAATAGCAAGTAACTTATGAAGAGTTTTCCATGAGAAAAGATGTATGCTATGTTTATCTTGTCTTTGCCAGTGCATTAGTGAACAGCTTTTTGTCCTTTCCAGAAACCTTTCAGTAAGTGGAGTGTCAATGATTTCAATGCTGGCAATGTCTTTTTAATGTCACACAACGTATCTTAGGCCCAACACAGAGTAGTTGTCACTTGCACAGGGTGAGCTTGTGACATTGTAATTTGTGAGGACAAGTTGAAAAATTATCAGATAATGTCTCCAAGGCTGTGATCTCACAGCTCTTCTCTAACCCTTCCCTCCAAAAAGATTGCCCTGCCAAAGCCCCCGCCTTGACATCACCTATACAGCCTTCGAGTGAATTTATTTCCATTTATGTACAATTCCTGACAACTTATAAAAAGGACATTCCTCTGTAAAGTTCTTTCTATTAGGATTTCAGCTTGGATCTAAAATATGCTTTTGAATTAAATCTCATAATTTTTCCTGCTTCCAATGCTTTGGTTCGTGTTGTGGAGTGGTTTCAGCATGCATGAACTAGATTGTCTCAAATGAAGCTAAACTGAAGGAAACACACAGAAATACATATAATGCATTCCAGCTGCAGGTAATAATTCATCCAGGTTACCAGACCAAAACTTATTGACGCAAAACCCTATTATAGTGTATAGTATAGTGTGGAAACTGGCCCATCAGCATCAAATGCTTCTCTGTGTAGATATGGTTTTATTAGTCCTCATTACTTGCTAATTTAGATGTAAGTAGTTCAAAAACAGTTTTAAATATAGAAAAAAGACTAAAAGTTGATCCATGTGAAGCTGGGGATCTGATCCTCAACTGAATGAGGAACAGAAAAAACAGTGTTTGGCAAATATATCTACACTTCTGAGGCAGATGGCTGCTGTGTAGGTTGAGTTCTTGTGGACACTTGATCTTCCTTTACGTCTGCTGTTGTTTGTGTTGAGTTTGGAGTTCTCTGTTGAAAAAGCATTTCCTACAGGGGAAGGCAGGATCAAATTTTAAGTGTGAAGGATCCATGAAAACATAAATATAATCTTGTTTTTTTATTATCATCTAGGCCCTTTTATTCTATTTTAACATACTACGTGGCCTAGGTCCATAATCTTCTGAAATTAATAAAGAGTTGCTGCTTATTTGGGCCTAATAATACTCAAGAATATTAAAAAAATTAACAAACCAGAAACAAGAGAGAACCATCATAGCTCTGGATAGTTCTGTGTTCAGTGGTGATCGCTGGTTGTGAGTTGTTGAAATTCTCTTTGGATGGACTTGTCAGCAACCGTTAGTCACTCCAGTATTCACTTGTTGCAGTTTAGTTGCTTTTCACCAGTTGCTGGTTTTCAATTTCTTTTTCATTTTCTCCTCTGGGAGAGGCGGATTGCATAATGACATCTGCACTGTACGTGCTGGTTGATATAAGTATTTGTTTCTACCTCATAGGTATTTGTTTCAACCTAGAAAAGTTGCACATTTCTCCTTGTTCTGTTGTACATGCCTAACATTTAAATACAAAACCTATATTGATTTATAGAGAATTTTTAGACTTTAGATGCAAGGAATTGCAATTTTTTAGAAGTAGGTTCATGACTAGTGGCAAGAAATAAGTTTCAAAATTACTTCGCCTTTTGAAAATTCTCTTTCAATAAAACCCTGTTGGTTTAAGGAATTAAGTGCCTCTAATAAATGCCTGGGGTTTGAGTTTATAAGTGCTGGACATCAATAGATGGATTGTTATAAAAGCAATTGCAAGTTCTCAGCCTATTTCAAACCAAATCATTATATTCTTACTGCATTATTAAGTATAAATTGTACAATATTCTTGAAAAAATAGGATATAGGCAATGAAAAACACGAGAAGATATGAGAGTTTTCTCGCTGAGACGGGTTTTTGTTTGGTTGTGCAATATGCATCCATGTAGACAGTATTAAAACAACACAAAGCTGGAATCAAATATCACTTACTTAACAAAAAGCCCAGAATTAAATTTTCAACTCCCAAATCTGTATGGGAAATCTAGGATAATGCATTTACCCATTCTAGAAAAGATTCTCTGTGTATTACTAGAAAAATCTTGACTGCATTGTGCAAAAAGTAGTGGTTATGTGTACTATGCAATGCTCTCCTGTCTAATTTATTCATGTTTATTCTTTATTTTCTAAATTATCTGTCAGCCACCTAAACTAAAAAATGAGTATGTTCAAGACAAAGGAGAATCTGTTGTAAAGGTGCAGCATTTCCTTGCATCTATTTAATGCAGGTTAGAACTTTAAGAGTAGAGATCTACTCTAGACCTTATTCTTCTCTACAGTGCCAGAGTCACTGCTCTCAGGGGTTTAGATAAAAACGTTCTCATCATCAGTGGAAGATAACATTCAAAATATTCCTTACACAAAAAAAGTACAACTAACAGTTTTTGAGCTCTTGCTGTCCTCCGATAAATCCATGTCATGACTGTGTACTGTCATGCCTTGTCTCTGTGGAAGCCCTGCTCAGCCCATGTCACTGTCACTGATCTGATGATGCAAAACGTTCTGGCCGTGCATCAAGCCATAACAAAAATGTCTCCATATTATCAACCCTGTGTTCAGCACAAACCCAAAACACAGCCTACCAGCCACTGCAAAGAAAACCAACTCTACCCTGGAGAAAACAAGCACAGTACAAACATCAAAATCAAGTTACAGATTGGTGTTACTTCAAATAATGTTTCTTGAAAACTGCTTGTATGCCTGTTTGTATGCCTGGAATATTGTGATAAATGTAAATTGTTCAGAAGTTCTATGAAATAAAGTGTAAATTGTATTAGCATGCGCTTGCCATGACACCAAATGGTTAATAATATTAAACAATATCATACATATATTATATATATTAAGCAATAACTCACCATCACTCTACTGGTGATTGTGCCAAAATTTAAAAAAATTTGGGTTTTCAAATCAATATTTGCAATTAAGACTTCAAGAAATGGTTTCACTCTTCTTTTGCATCTGTGAAGAAATATTAGGAGATGACCTATTATTAGTAGCAGGTTTCTAGTCCCTTTCCTTTTGGTATTTGTCCCGGTTTTAGAGACAAAATTTTTAGGAGGAGACGCTCTGGAGTGAGCACCTCCTCCCAAGGGAAAGGGGCCTCCCCCTTTCCTCCACCAAAGGGGAAAATTAACAAAAGCAATGAAAGTGGAAGAAAAAACGGAACTATTTATTAACACAAAACACAACTGGGAGAACAAAAAGGGAGAAAAAGGAAAGGATGCCCGGGAGGAGCCGCTAAGTGGTCACCCCCCACGCCCAATCTCTGGGAAGGGGAGTCCACACAGCAGGCTGCTGGAGAAGGGCAGATGGAAAGTTTGTAACTTCTTGGAATAAAGGACCCTCATAAGATCACCCCAGGACAGTATTGCTGTTTGTGGTTTCAAAGATCGTGATGGAAAAACCTTTCCAAGTTCTTTCAAAAGTTTATGTGATTATTTGTGGTCTTATAGTGAGTGTTGCAGAGCTGAATTTGAGGAATTTATTCCCTGAATAATGTGGATAGCCCCATTTCTGTTGAGTTCCACCTGAAGGAAGGCAAAGAGTTCGGTAGAAAACTTTTCCCCTGTGGACATTGCAGTATGTAAGCAACTGTCAGAGTGCTGAGTTCAGTTTCTTCCCCCAGTCTCAAGGACTAAAGTGATGCACAGTCATTTGGCAAAGTAATAATAATCCATAGGCAGTTACTGATCACTGTGTGGAGTGTTCTAAGGTACTCTGGAACATTTTTCAAAATTTGCTTCTGTGAGAAAAAGTAAAAATATATATTGGTGTGTTGTTTTGGGTTTTAGCTGGAGCTAGAACTTATGATTTGGCCTGGGATTTTTAAGGAAAAACAAACAAGATTTTGTACTGCTGAACAGATCTGAGGTTGTCATTATTCTTCAATTTAAAAAAGCTAAATTAATTTATAGTTGTTCTTTTATTCAAAAGAAACACATGACTGCTAATTAAAATTAATTCAGACACACAGTGAATATTCTTCCAATATGGCCATGCTGTTCTGAAACCTGATAGAAAATAGGTGATAGAAAATCTATTCCTATTTGATAAAAAAAAGAAATAATATTGGCCTATTTAAACATAATTTTTTTCTTCTTCTAGAGGAAAAAGGATTATATAATGTACTGAAAATTTTCTTCGAGTATACTGTAGCTAGACAATTTGGTTGTGATTTTTGGGTTTTTAAAAAATCTTAATCAGCTTTCTGATATAACACATTTGTTATGATACAGATTTGGTTTAGTTTAAGACATAATCCCACAGAAATAGATTAATTGTTGACTGCACTTTTTCAGCTCTACATATACAAGTTATTGAATACTCATTAATTTTTTTTTAATTTAAATATTTTTTTAAAAACGCTGATATGCAAAAAATACTGAACAACCACTTCTACTTCTGAGGCACTGCAAACAGATAGCTTTAGAGGGGACATATAACTGTGTTTAGAAGGGGCATATCTGTCACAATTACTTATAAAAATAGGACTGGCTAGACTTTGTCTTTCTTGTCCATTTAGTCTTCAGAATCCAAGTCAATCCCACCTATCTTTAACGTCTAAATCGGAAGCTTAGTCTAAACTGAGAGTTTAACCTCTTCCAGGTGGTGAGTCTTTCCATCTGACATCCTCTAAGGATTTGTCTAGCTTTTGAGGGAATGTCAGCCTCTGATACATGCATGCTAGTTATGTAAATTGTAAGTCCAAACAGGTGAGCAAGGCATCCAGGCCCCCAGTTTTAAGGGTATGAATAAAATGACCACAAAATACTTTTGGGTTCTACAGGCTTCAGTATCAACAAACAAGGCTGACATGAAGGAAAGAAGAACGTGAAAGATGAGTTGGAAACACCTTGAAAAATAGAACACTGAGATAAGAAATTCACTTGTCATTTTAGACCTAGCCACTAATGACTGAGACCAAAAGCTGGGTAACCCAGAAAGACAACACCTAAACCATATAAAATGCTTAACAAAAAGCATTTCTGTTAAAGCAGTGGCAGCGTGGCTCATTCAGACATTGTGACATTGTACCACAGACCCCACAGCCTTGTTCTGGTGTTCCATTTTTTGTCACGATGATAAAACAATGTGCCTTCTGAGGAGTTGTGTTCACACAGATTTGCTGTGACTTTGGAAGCAGCCTACCCAGATTTGTATTGATGATATTGCAAAAGTTTTCTCACATGGTGCTTCCTTTCCCCCAAATAATCTGGCATTCAGCAGAAGTTTATTATGAGATCACAAATGCCAAAGGTTGAATCCCATATGTTTTTCAGTTCTATAGCAACTGTCAGTCAGTCAGCTTCCACTTGCCATTTTTACTACAGGAAAAGCATGGCATGATTTACATGCAAAGGGCCTGTTTCACCTTTGTCTATTACACTGGCTTGATCCAGTAGGGTCCACAGCAGTGGAAGAAGATTCTCCCCACAAAGTTGTTTCAATTGTCTCCCTCCCTCTTGTATTTGGAAAAGGAGGGGACAGCTATAATATAATCTTCTCTAGGGATTCTCTGGACAAGCAATGATACAAGGTCATGCTGCATTGGATTCTGTCGAATTTATCTGGACAGCTAAAATCTGCCATTGAGACCTTGCTGGGAGGATGATCACATACTGAGAGTCTTCAGCAGTGTTGTATCACTGTGTCCTTTTCTCACTTACTTTGTCTTTCCATTTGAAAGGTTTTACTAAGTGAGTGGTGCAGGCAGAATTTCAGTTACTCATTGACGGTGGGGCAACTGCGGTCATCCCAGCACATGAAAAAAGTAGTCAGCTTTCATATTTATAGTGAAAGTGACTTTTTATGGTTTTTTTTTGTGAATGACTCACTAAAAGTGGAGGCTGGCTGTAACAAAAATACATATGGTTCCCATGGCTCATTCAGGCAAAAGTGTGAATTAATTTTACTAAAAATGTTGTTTGGAACTATACTGTACTTCTAAACAACAGTTCTGTGAAATAAATTTTGCTGTCATGTGTAGGCAAAGCGGACAAGAGGAACTTCTGCTATACTAGATGACAGAATAACCTTTCCCCTGAATTAGTTTCAGAAAGCTGGCATGAGCTTTATTGCCTAACATTCCTCTCACATTTAAGCTTTAAACCCTTGAAATTCTTTATGTCTCTTTGATAACTGAATAGACAGAGCAGACTGAGTGATCGCCTGGCACATGCAGGACACCCAAGGGATCAGACCCAGCCAGTAAGTCTGTAGGAAGGGCAGGTCCTGCCTGACCAACGTGATGCTCCTTTTATGACCAGATGACCTGCCTAGGGGGTGAGGGGAGGCTGTGGATGTTGCTTACCTTGACTTCAGCAAAGCCTTTTACACTTTCTCCTATGGCATTCTCCTGGAAAAGCTGGCAGCATGGCTTGGACAGGTGCACCCTTCGCTGGGTTCAGAACTGGCTGGACGGCCGGGCCCAGAGAGTGGTGGTGCCACATCCAGCTGGCAGCCAATCACCAGTGGTGTCCCCCAGGGATGAGTGTTGGGGATAGTTCTGTTTAGTATCTTTATTGATGATCTGGATGATGGAATTGAGTCTGCCGTTAGCAAACTCATGGATGACACCACATTGCTTCAGTGTTGATCTGCTGGAGGGCAGGAAGGCCCTGCAGAGGGACCTGGACAGGCTGGATCAATGGGCCAAGGCCAATGGCATGAGGTTCAACAAGACCCAAGTACTGGGTCCTGTACTTTGGCCACAATAACCCCCTGCAGTGCCACAAGCAGGGGTCAGAGTGACCGGGAAGTGACCCAACAGAAAAGGATCTGAGGGTGCTGGTCAACAGTGACTGAACATGGGTCAGCATGGGCCCAGGTGGCCAAGAAGGCCAGTGGCATCTTGGCGTCTATCAGAAATAGTGTGGCCAGCAGGACTAGGACAGTGGTTCTTCCCCTGTACCTCGAGTCCTGTGTCCAGTTCTGGGCCCCTTAATTCAGGAACATGGAGCAGGTCTAGAGAAGGGTGACAAAGCTCATAAAGGGTCTGGAGTGCATGATTTATGAGGAGTGGCTGAGGGAGCTGGGGTTGTTTAGCCTGGAGGAAGCTCAGGGGTTACCCTAATGCTCTGGGCAACTCCCTGAAAGGAGGCTGTAGCCAGCCGAGTGTCAGTCTCTTCTCTCAGGCAACCAGTGACAGAACAAGGGGACACAGTCTTAAGATGCGCCAGGGGAGGTTTCAGGTTGGACATCAGGAAGAATTTCTTCGCAGAAAGGGTGATTGGGCATTGGAGTGGCCTGCCCGGGGAGGTGGTGGAATCACTGTCCCTGCAGGTGTTTAAGGGAAGACTGGATGTGGCACTCAGTGTCATGGTCTGGTTGACAAGGTGGTGTTTGGTCATAGATCTCTAAGGTCTTTTCCAGCCCAATTGATTCTGTGATTCTGTAAATACAGCATTCATGAAAACTGAGGAAGTTTGTGTTTCCCAGAAGGTAAATTCAGTAAGTTCAAGGTTTATTTCTGTAGCTGCAGCACTTAGCATATTGCTAAAATGGGCAATCTATTTCATGATTTTTCAATCTTTTCATCCTGATTTTTAAGGAAATGTCTATCGATTATGTAATGCTGAAGCCTCCCTTCATGAACAATATTTGTTGCTTTCTGTCTATCCTTTGTATTTAAAATGGCTTTTTTTTTTAAATGGAAAGTAGAAAATTGTATTGATAATGCTCTGCAGTGTACTGTCCCTTTCATGTGGTAATCCAAAGATATTTCACAAATGTAGATATGTTGCACCCTTCAGCTGTAAAAAGGTATTGTTTTACAGAAGAGGAGAATGAAATAAGATGCTTCCACCACTGGAACCCCCCCCCCATTTTTCACTCTAAAGGGAGATAAATCTTCTTACCTGTTGTTTATTCATGTCATCATTTCATGGGATAATAAAGTTGCTAAGTGCTAAAAACACTTCAGTTAGTCTAAGAATACTTGAAAATTCATTCTGCGAGGATACACAATGGTAGGTGCACATGCATTTCACAGATGATTCAGCACTCCCCATTTCTTAGACTTTAATAACAGTACGTCTTATTTGAGTAGCAAAAAGTGATACTGCAGGAAAAGTTGAAAATGTTAATTTGTTTTCTGATAAATTACTTGTATGTGTGTATGCATGTATTGGAACATATCTAATGGCATATAATGGCCAATATTCCTCCTTGGACTCTAAGGATGAAAATCAGGTGACACTTTGTCTCACTCTTATGATGGCATCTCACTAAAGCATTTTCAGAAAAATATTTTGGAGTGGAGGAATTGATTGAATAATTACATATTGAGGAATGCTGTTGAGAATTTCCTAAATTTAGTTACACATACATGGATAAAATGGAAAAAGTGAGATAAGAAGAGTTGGTTACCTGAGTCATTAGCAGTAATGAAGTAACTGAAAGCAAATGTACTCATGCTTTAGACAGTCAATTTTTCTGGCATCATTGTCCTCACTTAAACCCTTGGGTGCTACTAACCTTTCTGGATGTGTATATATTTGAACTGTGAATGTTTTAAAGTGACCTTTATGCAAGATAGATCAGGGGCATTGTAAAAGAATGTGGGTTTTTCATCTGTGTAGTCGCATGCACAAAATACTTGTCTGGGAAGGATGCTGGGACAATTTAATAAATTCTGCCAACCTGATGCTCTGTGATGCTGTTATAGAAACAAGGAGATGAGCGTGGAATTTCATGATATCTATTAACCATTGGAACCAGAGTCCTCAGTGGACCTTTTTTGCAGCTCCAGTGACCCTGAGCTGGTACTAACTTAGGAGTAGGTAAGAGGAAATACCTTTTGTTTTACTGCAGACTCAAACTAAATAACTGAAATCTTGCCTGTTGATCACACCTCTAAATGGAAGAAGAGAAGAAACGAGGAAAAGTATCTGGCATATTGTTTTATGAACCCTGCCACATTTCCTGTCCTGATCACAGTTGGTGACCAGCTATTATTGTGTCAATCAGACAAACCTGTTGTTTGTCTGATCTTGCACTTCCACTAGGCAAAGTGTCTGACCAAAGCACATTTCAAAACAATGACTTCCTTGAATCAGTAGAAGCAGCAACCTGTTCAGCATGAAACTGTGACTCAGAAGGAGCAGAATGGAGTCTGTTACACTCTCTGGGAACACAGCTCCTTCTTGAAGACCTTTCTCTCCCTGCTGTGCATGGGATGGGAGGGAAAAGGGAGAAAGGAACAACATAAAAGAAGTGCCTTCACCCTCCTTAGTCCACACAGGCTGTGTGTATTTAAATAGGAAAAATATGCAAGGCAACACTTCTCTAGTGACTCCTTCTTGAAAACTTGTATTTTCTTCTCAGCCAGGGAAGAGACGTCATTTTTAATGCCACACATCTCAAAGCCACTCATTAGCTTCACAGTCAATTTGAAGTAAGATGCAGAAGATATCAGAGAGTTGAAATGTAGATAAATTTTGCAGTTAGCAAGACTGACATTAAAAGTCCTGCTACTATTTAAGAACAACAGCAAAAAAAGCCTCTGGTTCTGAATGATGAGTGTCACGGCATCAGTTTAACTTCATGTAGAAGTTCAATCAGTCAATTCTTTTGTACCAGGGCTGGTGAGTATCTAAGTTAAAAAAGAACTTTTCCTTGAATAATTGTGCATGTTTTCCTTTCAATTTTGAGAGTTGAAAATTGATATGCTATAGCTAGTCTGTGATATGCCAATATGAAATTCACCATAAAGATGTAGTCTGATGGTAGTTTGCAGATCACCAGAACCTAATGTAAAATGACAAAGAAGAGGAATTTTTAACTTTTTAGCTGTTGTGAACAAAAATATATTTTCAGTAACCTATGGAAGCCTTAGAGGGACTGAAGCATGTTAATTTCCTGTCTAGAAGACTGCTTGCAGTTTTTCAAATGTTACCAAAAAGTTCACTCATTCCGTTCTTCTTTTGTTGCTCCTTTGCAGAAATTGATTAAAATGTTATTTTAAAATATTGAAAAGGGAGCTACCACACTTTCTAATTACCCCTGCAAGCAATTTAAAGTTAATGGGTTCTGTGTGATCTTTCTTAGATTTCCAGCTAATTAAATGTGAAGCACAGTGTTGTGAATACAGCCGGTGGAAATGGCATGCCATAATGTACAGCTTTGGAAATGCTCTGACAGTGCATTTAGTTTGGTTCATTGACAAAAAAAAAAAAAAAAAAAGTTTTTTTTGAATGTCTACTCGAACTGCAATTTTTTCAAAGGAATGGGGACAGAAGAGAGCATATTTTTAAAAGGCTCTGCAACACAGCTTCACAAAAAATAGGTCAGATGTCTGCTCCTTGAATTCTGTCTCACTCCATAAGTCGAAAGTACTTTGGAGTCGATGTTTGTTTATCTGTTTATGGTGAATCTGGCAAGCTGTAGTGAGACAGCTGGAAAAATGGCCAACAGAGGATGTGAAGAAAATTTACCATTCATAAAATGTTTGATACAGGATAGGGTTTTAGGAGCCTGTAAAGCTTTCCTAAAATGCACCTTGAACTTTTATTTCTTGCCTATAGAGCATTATAGGAGTACAAGATGCTGTACGTTTAGCTGAGGGCACAGTCAGACTGCCAAGACGTTGTTTTGCAAATCATGCTGATGAAGAAACATTCCATTATTTCTTGGTAACAATTGAAATGCCTCCCTTTTATTTGTTTGTTTCCTCATCGTAGGTCATACTCTTCATTTGTCATAAAGGTCTTTAATGCTTTTAAATATACTGTATTTGCTAAGCTCATCTAAGAAAAGCAATTAATGTCTATGTTCTGCAATTAATGAAAACAGACAAAAATATTTGTATTTGTTGATGCCTTGTGCTGTTTGCACTATGTCACTCAAACAAAGCAGGTATGACTCAGATATTAGACTGAAGATGGTAGGAGCAGTAACTTTAATACAATCAATATTTTATACATCTTCCATTGCTATCTAACAGTTAGCTTGCAAACACTAAGACCCATGAGCACTGCTTAAATTTTACCAGAGAAAGGGGAATTCCTTCAAGGTAATACTCTTATATAACCAGAAGGAGAGGCATGCAAAACCAGAGATACATGCAGTGAGGGGTTCCTGGTTATTGTGTGGGGTTTAGGACAATTATTCTATTGGTCTGCAAAATACTGAATCTAGGAAGGAAATTGTATATGCATATTCATGGGCGCCAGCTTCAAACTACCTGCAATCATTATTATTTCACACTGCAAATATTTCTACTTTTTGAAGTAATTTCCGAGCATCTGAACATGAATTTCTGAATAGCTTTTATGTAGTTCTACTAGAAGTAAAGTTTTGGAGATGCAAATTACTTAAACTGATGAACAGCGGTTTTTTTGGTTTTTTTATTTCTTTGTCCTGAAGTGTCTTGTGGAATTTTTTCTGTCTTGCTATATATGCACAGTTGAAGTCCTTCACTGCCACTTTGATTTCTTTTTTTTTTCCTTTTTTTCAGCTGTTTCGTGGGCATACAAATGCAACTGTCTTCTTTCATTTGACAGCCATTAGATCATGTGCAGTGTGGTCCCATCAGCTTTATTGCCTCTTTGGTCCAGACTAAACATAGAAAGAAGTCAGTAGCAATTTCTGCACCCCACCTCCCTTGATTAATTATGTGATAAGCTGTAGTAAGAAGTCTGAACACCATTCTTACTTGAAGCCTCTTACATTAAAAAAAAGGTTTTATCATTTAATGCTTAGAGCACTGAAGCGTTCCCCAGTTCAGCTCTTTAGATAAACCAACGCTAATTTTGCCAGACTGATGTTCATGTTTTCACAACTTCTGTAATTTTTGCAAAGCAAAATCTAAAGTCTCATAATGTGCAAAGCAAAATGTCCCATTACAAGGTTGTAGCTGGGTCTGTTTCAATTCACAAAGCAAATCTTTTGTCCTTGTTTGTTAGAAGCCTAAGGAGAATATTACAGTATTCAAGACCAAACAGCAGGATAACCCCAAGCAAATACTGACCTCTCTCCTCTTGAGTAATGAGCAAAAGTAATCTTTGCAGCCTTGTTCAATAGTTATTGGTCATGACTTTGTATTATCTAAAACCTTAAAACTATTCTTGCAATGTAGTTCTGATACAGGTCCAGAATTTCTCGGATCATAGGACATATTTTGATTCTGGATATTCAATAGTAGAGTTATGATGATATTAATTTTTTTCTACGATCATTTTTGTGTGCTGCTTCAATTTTTTAAATTTAAAAAGTGAAACAGAAACTCTCTTACTAAAGAATTGCATCTGAATTATAAAGATACATAGTGGAAACTACCTCCTTGAGCCTGTGGATTCCTGAACTATGTGTTTATTTCACTATAACATGGTTCTTTTAAGGTCTTAGTCTCCAGTGTTATTTTAACATGTAATCTGCTTGTCTTTTATATAAAACCAAACCCATGCACCCATCATTCCACTGTGCCTGAGTTGGAAAAGTGCGATATGCTGTGCTTGACATGATCTTAGGTAAGCAATTTTTTCTGGAGTGTACCTGTACGTATTTCTTTCTTTTAGGTTCCTACATTCTTGTTTATTTTCTTTAAAGTTCTTTGATATGTTGTAAAATGTGTACTATAAAATGCAATGTACCAGCTAATGGAAACTGGAATCTTTTGAAGATGTTGGTCAGGATGATTTTCCTCAGTGTTAGACCACTCTTGCTACTGCTTCAGTCCACCCAAGGCACTTAGACAACTCCTTCCATTTTGGCTGTTACCTGTATCAAGCTTGTGACTGTTCCCCACATTTAAGGGTAATGCTGCTCAGTTCAATCTGAATCATGGTAGAGATTAATGACATTTGACAATATTTGAGAATAAATTAAATGCACCAAAGAATAATGTATATTTAATGCCCTCAATGAAAAACATAAAGCTGCCCTTACTGATGTCAGAAATACAAAATTTTAAGTCTATGAAATTTAACAATAATTAAAACATCTCATTTCATCAGTGTTTTATCAGTTATAGAGCACAGGAATATATCCACTAGCTTTCAGTGATGTGTTCTTCTAAGCACTGTATTTTATGTAAATCCTTAAAAGAAAACCCCTCTGACAGTTCTGAATTAAGATTTCTGAGGGTAACTGTACCTTCTTCAAATTTTGTTCTGAGTAATGTAGCCTAAAAAGAGAAAATAAGTTATTCTCTTGTGTGGAGTCTGGATTGACAGTTCTTAAATTGGCCATATTGAAACTCTTGCCATATTGAAAATATTGTAAGACCTATGCCCTGCTGTTTCATGATTTGTAGGATACAAGCGAGATTTTTTTAAAGTAGGTTCCCTTTTCATGGACATCAGTGAAAACTTGAAACTATGGCCTAGTGTAGGTTGAAAAATAAAAAAAGAAAGCACAAGCTTTTTCTGCATTTAAGAATTCCCAAACATACCAAACATGATCTATGGTAGAAGAGGCTTGGTTTGTGCCTTCTTCACGGATAGGATGGCACTGGATATCACCACTGCTTCTGAACCCTGAAATTCAGAATGTCAGTCTTTTACTTGCCTTTGTGCAATGTCACAATAAAAAAGCCTTGCCACTGAGCATTGCAGAGGTTATTTCAGCTACTATGATGTTGTGCTTTGATGGTTAAAACGTGAGATACTCTTATCTTTATCACTTCAATGAGATTGTTCCAGATGAAAGTCATGTGAATATAATGGTCTGTCTCATGTGAGACCTAAAAGCAGAGATTTTGGATGAGCAGAGACATCACAGTTCGAGCATTAAAATGTCTTGGTCTTAATGATTATTTAGAGCAGCTGGATGAATACACAAAAAAAAAAAAAGGAGGATAAAAGCAAGGGAAATTAATTTGGTTTATAAGTTTAGAAAATCTGCAGGTTTATTTTATTAGCTTGTTTGCTAGCAAATGTGTACTAATAGAGTAGTGGTCAACTGTCTTCTGGTAAACCACATGTTAGATGCTATGTTTCATATCAGGATTGTCAATATGTGGTCTGTTAACAGGGAATAAGTGTCATATTTATATGGTCATATTTGTATTTATAAACACTTGTACTGCCGATCTGGTAATAGCACAGCAGAGAGATTTTATGCTCTTTCTGTAGCAAACAGACTGAATTTAAGCCAGTGAAAATTTACTGTAAAACTCATGGACAAGTTATGAACTAAGAACTATTGACCTGCTTTATTCTATGAATAATTATAAATAAGAGTATATTAGAGAAAATGATTGTTGCGTGGCAAGTACTTTTAAAATAGACATCAAGTTGTTTATAATTCATTGAGAGCTAATTGACAGTCTATAAGAAACAGTATGTTTAACATAGTAATGATATTCATTATGTGTTGTGAATGGAGAGGGAAGGTCATATCTTAATTACATATTTCATCCTTACATTCAAGACAATTTACTATTTGGAGCATGAGGCCATTAGAATATATTTGATTCATTATAGTCCTCTCCTATCCCTTAAGAAATATCCTCTGTGTGTACATTCTGTAGAGAAATAGTCTCTATTACAGTTAACCCTTTAAACTACTAGATTTCTATATTTGCTGTCTGGTTTGGACACGATAACAATCCACATATTCTTGCTGTTCATGCTGGGCTTGAATTTTTATTTGTGCTCAAACAGTTGATTGCAAGTAACGAATGCCAAAAGCATTTTGTATTCTTTCAGGTTTCTGCCAACAGAGTTTATTTCTCTGGAAATGGCTGCAGGGTATAATTGAATGTTTGCAGACAGTTGAGTCAGAGTGCTGGAAAACAGTCTAAGGAAAGTACAGAACACTGGAAAGGATTACACTAGCAATTATATTCACCTTTATTCTAGGATATCATTGTCAAGCTAGATTTTTCACCTGTTTACTTATTTTTACAGGATGTGGGAAATTTTCTATCATTTGTAGGCTGAGGGGCTTGTTAACTAATAAAAGGAAAGACTACCACCAAGCACACTGACCAGCCACTTTTTTGTTGAAGAAAAGATATTACTAAGCTATGTGTGATCTTTTGCTGATTTTTAATGATCACTATACTCACTGCAGCAATTGGGTTTGCAGGACACAAGAATATATCTGAATGATTTTTCTTTACGGAGAACTGAAGTTGGACTCAGAGTAATCCAGCAAAGTCATATTTGTCCAAATCTTGTTACAAATTATTTTCCTTTATTTCATCTCAAAATTGCCTTTTTTTCCTTTTTCTTTTTCCTTTTCTTCTTTTCTTCTTTTTCTTCTTCTTTTTCTTTTTCTTTTTCTTTTTCTTTTTCTTTTTCTTTTTCTTTTTCTTTTTCTTTTTCTTTTTCTTTTTCTTTTTCTTTTTCTTTTTCTTTTTCTTTTTCTTTTTCTTTTTCTTTTTCTTTTTCTTTTTCTTTTTCTTTTCTTTTTGTTTTTTTCTTTTTCTTTTCTTTTTCCCTTTCCTGCCCATTTCCTCATTCCATTTGTTCAAACATCCTCTAGCCTTGCTTTCTTTTATTCTCCCCAGGTTAACACTGTCCACCCTCCCTATTGAAAAGGTAAGATGATCGTAATTAACATGATGTGATGACACTGCCTTTACAGTGTTGATGCTACTTGATCTGTTACTTGCCCCCCTTGTTTTCATGTCCAGTTTATTTTTATGTTATCGTTAGTTCTTTGGATCTTCTTATTGTCTTTTGTTGTTTTTGTTTGTATATACACTACAATAATTCTCCAGTTATATTGCTCAAGAACAGCATTAAAGATTAAGTAATATACACTATCAGGAGTAAGATGTTAGGGACAAATTACTGGTAATTCTCAATTAGTCACCTGTCAAACAGTAAATTGGAGGCATTTAATACAATGAGGACAGTATATTGCAACACTTTCTAGATAGTCTTCTAGATAGCTCCCTGTTTTTTTAGTGTATTTCAGAACTGTCTGTTTGCTTACTGTTGAAAAATTTGGTTTCTTTTTGCTGAAATAAGTGTGCTCATCTTCTTTATTAGAATAATGGGTTTTTCCTATTTTTTTTCTGAATTTTCCGCATCATTCTAAAAATAGGACTTGATTTCTCTACTCTTGAGTAAAATTGAGGCTCAGGTACATCTCATTTGAAGGCTTTGCAGGAGTTGAGAAGTATCTGTATCCCTATGGAACAAATACATATATCAGAGTGCAGTGTTACTGGAATTAGCTGGTTTTAACATAGAACTAGAAAACTTGATATGGTGCTTGAGAGAGCTTTTCAAGTCATATGACAAGTAAAAGAACATTTTACAGATTCTGTTACTTCTGATAAAATTAGTGTGAGATACAGTTGCTGTTTCGGAAAAATCAGCCTATTCTTCATGGGCATTTGTCATTTTTCACTTTAAACAGAAGGTTGGTGGATTTACACACTTGGGCTTATTAAAACTGAATTGATTCCCCAACGTCTACTGGTTCCATTGAAATTCCAGCCTGAGAAAACAATCTTCAACCAGCAGAAGACAGAATGGAGCCAGATTTAGTCCACCCTACATCTATATTGTCTTAAACATATTATAGGAGATAACCATATGACTTTATATGTCTCACTGGACTTGCAGTGATGCCACAGAATCACAGTTAAGAGAATGCTTTCTAACTAAACAAACTGGTGCAGAACCCTGCTATTCTTTTGTTTTTGATTGCAAAAGATTGTGTTAGTTGCCAGCTTGAATTTTCTAAAAATTTATGGCAAAATCACATTTTTATGCTTTCACCATACAATAAAATGAAACTACTGCAATTTGCTTTTCTAGCTCATGCTTACAAATACAAATCATATTTAGAAATCAGAACTCCAGAAAGGTTCTTTCAACTTTAAGCCCTGTTGAGAGGTAGATATATTAATTCCAGCTCAGAGTCATGATGATGTGGCTCTGTTGTTTTCGTTCTGGGGCTGGCTCATGTTCTGGCACATCTCAGCTTGGGTAGAGTGCACATATAGCTGTCTGCACCCATCCAGCAAGGCAAATCCCACGTTAGTCCTATTTAGCACATTCATGAGACCTCTGTGAGATAACAAATAGAAGTCTATTTTTGTATTAGGAGAAAATACTTAAACTGATTCTTAAGTGCCAAGCCAAGCATAAAAGTGACTTTTAAAGTTTGAAAGTGACTTGCAGAGAATAAGAAACTGCAGTGCTGAAACTTTTTTTTCCTTACCTCACATAAAGCAAGGCTATCCTTTTCTCATGTATAACTTGTTTTGTGAGAGTAAGTAAGAGGAAAGACAAGTATTTCTACGCAAATATACACTGATATGTTTCACAGTTTTCGAAATATATTCAGGAGATTTTTTTTAACATTAATTTTAAGTATGTTTATCATATGGTACAGAGATGTCCCATTTTGAACCTATTTTCATGGGTAATTAGTGAGAAAAGAACTAGGCTTCATAAAAGATTTTGCTGTTGGTTAAAGTTACTGGTTGTTCATCACTACCGTCTTCCTGTATATCCAGGAGTTTCAGAAGTATATGTTGCTGATGAATATTCTTTTCTTGACATAATATTTCCCTTTATTAAACTAAAAATACCAAGTGTTAAAATTCACCAGTCATTTCTAGAAACAGTGGGGATGCTTCAATTGTTTAATAGTATTCCCAACATTAATGCCAATTAATGTGTGTATCCACGGAAGTCCACGATTCTGTGAAATTCATAAAGAATGAGGGTCACTGAAATCCATGAAATGATGTGTGAGCTTCTATTTCCCATGATTCAGCATACTAATTCCTTCATGAAGAGAAATTTAAAAATGAAATCAAGACTAAAAATAGATTGTTACCCATTCTCCCTGTGTTCTGAGGTGGTCCCTGAACAGCAATTGATATTAGATATCCTTTCACAACAGCCTCTTAAGGGAATGAAGCACAGGTAGCTTTCACTGAGGTTTTCTTCGCCCATATAACTGTTTTTGCAACACCCTTGACATGACTATTATATTCTGCAGCATTTCCCATTGTCATGAAAACTCATTCAAGCAGAAAATTTACCATTAGAGACACATGCCCTTGGTTTATTTTAGGAAAAAGTATAAATAATTCTAGGTCTACATGTGAAATTTTTGTCTGGAGGCCATTTTTATACTTGAGTTATAATAAAGACTCAAAATAGATCAGAAAATATGATGTCAGCTTGCTATTACTCTCTTTCTGCTGTAGGATCTGTTGGCAATCAGACATACCAACTTAATATTTCTTTTAAAGACTGATAGTGAATTCAGGATTTCTTTAGACAGTGAACTATGACCTACTGTCAGGTAGAATATGTGGACTACATTTTTTCCTATGTCTCCTTTCCTTTCCTTTCCATTTTTGTTTTTCCTTCTTTTGCTCACCATGGATGAACTAACAAAAGATGTTTTAGCATGACTTAATGCCCCAAAACGGGAAGAAGGGCATTTTTATTATTTAATTTGAATGTTTTACATTTCTGCCTTGTCCTCAAGACAACTTAAAACAAACAAAACATGACAGTATGGCCTCATCTTCTGTCCCAGAAGATGCAGAATAAAAAGTAGGGAAGCTGTGAGTCATCCTTGAAATGGGATTTTTCCTCTGAAAATTCTTAGTGATAGTCTGAAAAATTGCTTATAATATAGTAATAATTAAATGTAAATTAATGATTCAATTATATATATGTAAAGTTGGAATGAGCCAAGGATTCGTGTGTAGATTCCTGCTCTCCCAGGGCAACAACAACCATGCATGTGTGTGTTTTACAGATTATTGCGTAATGTCTTCTTAAAGCCTTTCAACACTTAAAGCCTTCCAATACATGCTACAAGTCTTCATAACAATTCATTTGTCTTATATCTTTCTAACGTGAAAAGTTTTACACAGAAAATGTAAGTTTAATCCGATATTACTTGCTGCAATTTAGGTCCTTGATTTTTCTTCTTTCCTTCATTATATCTAGAAAACAGTTTTTTAGCCTTCTTTTTCTAGCAATCTTTCATATTTGTAAAATTGCTATTGTGTCTTGTACTTTGGTTTTCTCTTCCCTAGATCAAACCATCACAGTCTTTTCAGTCTTTACTCACAATTTGTGAATCCTACAATTGTAATACTTTTTATCCTTTTTATCCTCCTTTGGATTGGATATTTTCTTATTGATTAGGATGTCCGTAAGTCGTTTCCCATAGCCAGTTACAGAATTTTAGCTAGTACCCTTCCAGAGTCAGCCAGAAGACACAAATTTCTTTCTGAGCCTCATACAGAGAGATTATATTTTTTTTCTTTTTTTTTTCTTTTTTTTCTTTTTTTTTTCTTTTTTTTTTTTTTTTTTTTCTTTTTTTTTTTTTTTTTTTTTTTTTTT
>VWZT01001215.1:148074-210610 GCA_013397055.1 Pachycephala philippinensis
TTTTTTTTTTGCATTATATGGTTTGCTTTTTTTTCTAGTCTCCTGATTTGGATGATATGTATTCAGATTAATTGGTTGAAACCCAGATTCTCTTCTGAGGACCCTACAAGTCTCAGTATTGTTTTTTTGTCTTACATTTATGCAGTTGATCAGTTTATTCCATGTGTGATACTTTGCTCTCCTCGTGTTTCCTCAGGGCGCTTATTTAATCAAATGATTTTGAGTTCTCACCATAGCCTTAGAAGAGCTAGCAGACTCTTCCAGTTTTATTTTTGTCTTCAAGTTTACTAGGAACTCCACTGACGTGCCTTATCTTAGATGAGCTGTCATAGCCAAGAATATTTTTTTTCCTATTCCTTAAATTTCATGCCAACTTGTGATCAGCACTTTATAGAAGTACTCTAAATCAGTCAATAAACACCACAAAAATTTTTGAAGACTGCAGTAGCTATCTCTTACAACCTGGATATCTTACTCTTTCAAGCTGTCCAGAAGCATCTGTTTTGAATGCTTCAAGTAGAATGAATTTTATACTTCAGATCAAATCATACACTTGAAACAATGTATTTGTATTGGCACCTGGATAGCAAATAGAGGGAAGGCATTGATATTTCAGTGGTCTAGCACTATAGGAATACTGGACTAAATGGGAGCTTTGAGAAATAGGCAGCAGGAATGAGAGATATGTGTTTGTTTCATACAGTGATAGGCTTCTCCCAGAACCTGAAGAACCACCGGCTGAACAGTATAGTTCCATCTAATGCAGTGTTTTTGGTAAAATACTGTGATACTTGCTGAGTGAGGCAATGGTTAATAGCACAAGTGAAGACTTATACTTTCTTTTCTGCCCCCCACCCCATGTCTCTTAGTAGGAAGAGATGATTGAGGGGCTCTTACCAGTGAATACAAATATCTTAAGGGCAAGTGTCAGGAGGGTGGAGCCAAAGTCTTTCCAGTGGTGCTCAGTAACAGGATAAGAGGCAATAGTCTCAAAATAAAGCATAGAGAGTTCCATCTGAATAGGAAGAAAAATTTCTTTGCTTTGACGGCGACAGAGCAGTGGAACAGGCTGCTCAGAAAGGTTGTGGAGTCTCCTTCTCTGGAGAAATTCAGAGCCTGGACATGATCCTGTGCAACCTGCTCTAGGTGAGCTTGCTTTAGCAGGGGGTTAGACCAGGTGATTTCCAGAGGTCCCTTTCAATCCTAGCCATTCTGTGGTTCTGTAGTATCACAGTAATAGCTGACTAGTCAAAATGTTCTATAAATCCTGAGTGAAGCCACAGACATTGCTGTGATCACCCCAACCTCAATAAGTAAAAAGAGTGGATGTAAACACATAGAGATCAAAAATCAAAGCTTATGACCTAGACTGTGAACCAGCTGCAGATTAAATCAGTGCTCTCAAAATACTGGAAACGTAGGAGCATTAACACAAATATGAGTGCTAGCATAAATAAGCTCATCTCTGTGTGTTCTTTTAGAGTGGTTTCAAGAAAGTTCAAGGACAGACCAGTAAAGCAGAGACAATAATGAAAGCAGCTGATTGTCAAGGGACTCTTGCAATAAAAATACGTGTATTTTATTGCATGTTGTGATTTATTATTTCATCTTTAACTCCTTGCCCTTCACTCCAATTTTAACTCCAATCATCCTTTAATTTTCTTATTTAATAGCATCACCCTCCAGTGTCACTGTGTGTTCTCCCACAGGAATCTGAGATGGGGTTAGCTCTCAGGAAAGGACATGAAGTGGTAATTAACACTCTTGGTGTACAACTAGGCTGTCGTCTCATTGGTATTGATCATATTTTGTGGATGTCTCTTCTGGAGCACATCTACTGCCATAACTATCTGACTCTATGTGTTTCTTGAATAAATATTGGTCATGCTCTCTTGAATGTGCCCCTGATCTCTTTTTAAAGATATAAGAATAAGTAGAAGGAGGATCCCAAGATCCTTGTTTAACTGTTCATGAAAACAGATGTACATCAGTTTTGAGAGACATGCATAAGGTTTGCTGGCAAGGAAAAAAATTATCTTTACTTTTCCTTTTCCCTAAATCTACTAAAAGGTGTTTTTTAACCTGTTACATGATGTTGGTTGGATTTTCCTTGCCTGTAATTACTAAATGTCTGTTGACATCTGGGTTTCTAATGTCTGCTTGTCAGAATATTCCAGGGTGCTACATTAATTCTATCATATTGTATGTGAAGCAGCAAATCTCAAGTCTTATCCTCCATTTCATTAACTTCTTGATGTGATCTCATAGACATTATGTAATCATGGAAATAGGTTCCAGGCCATTTTCTGAAAAAATGTCAACTGCAGCATGAGCCCAAAACGTTTTTCTTTAGCAGGGATGTGCTTGTAGGATATAGTGGAATGATTTATACAGAAAAGATTAAGTAATTAGGGCTGGAAAAACTGTGCGCAGGTAAGCTTCAGCTTACATCTGCTCTCAGCCAGGATGCTGTTCACAGCATATCGTCAAATCCTGCAAGAGTCCACTGAATGATGTGTGCTTTTTTGTAATGAAACACAATGCTAAGTAGCAGAACTACGATGAAACGGTAAGCACAATCTAAACTTGTGTTCTTTGAAATAAAAGTAACTTTTAGACACATTTCTATTCTGAGAAAAAAGAGGATATGTCTAGCTTTCCTAAAACACTGGGACCTGTAGATAATATTAAGTTCTGTCATCTTCAGCGTAAGTCATTTGTCATAACATTCCCTCTTCTTAATTAGGTGGATATTGAGTGTTCTCTATTGGAACGATAAGTTACAAAGAGACAGGGATTTTGTCACTGATAAGTTGAAAAGCTTGTCTGCTTTTGGAAGGCTAGCTGCTAAATGAACAAAAAAAGAAACAATTACAACTCCCCCCTATTATAAAATGCATGCATAGTTTATGGCTTGTTGGCTTGTTTCTTGTTCTCTTTTTTGCCTTTAGATGTTGAACTTGTTCTCAGAATAGAATAAATTAATGGGACTTCTGTTATTCCAGTTTTTCATTCCTAAAATCATAGCAATACATAGTGATTTTTTTTTCCCATATTTTTCCCTGTTATAATTCCTGGGCTAATATGTAGCCTTTGATATATGACTTAGTTTTGAGTAGTCTGAGCAGTATCTCTGGGGTTTCACTAGAGGACTTTGTTAGAAGAGATAATACTTTTGAGGCCTTAGCGTGGATGCCAATTGCTCTACTCTGCAATCATGGCTTATGCAGGATAAAGGACCAACAGTGTTAATAATTTCTGTAAAGAGATCCTATTGGTTACCCATTTCCTGAAGGTGCATTGATCCCTCTGGGAATAAGTACTTTAAAATTTGCTGATCTAGTGTTGTGGCAGCTGAGCCAGCAGCGGTGGAGGCCGAGGAGCCAAAGAGCTCTGGAGCAGGAGAGGCCCCTTGGTGGGCCAGCTCCAAAGTTTAAGATCACCCCCTGACTCAGGGTGAGAAGCCTCCCCCATCAGGCTTTGTGGTTCTATGCAGATTTGGTCTGTCTGGTTGGCCTGGTGGCCATATGCCCCTTTTACTCCTTAAAAGGTTGTAACCCCGCCTTCTCTCCACCCCTGTACCCTCAAACCATTGGTTACTGGTGCTCTGCCGACCTCCTTTCTGTTCCCCTAAATAAGTTTGTCACGGCCCTCAGTTCGGGTTCTTCGTCCATGGATCCCTTCGTTGTGGTACAATAAGCCCTTGGAACTCTACATGAGGAATCCCTCCTGACCCTTTGCCTCTGGTAACGCATGAGCTATCCAGCTTAGTGTGAGTGGGTGCTTTGTGCCTCCATCGGCATGGGTGTGAAGTTGGCCAGCTAGCGTGCTAAACGGCACTGCCAGAGCGATCTCTTGCCAGGGATGCTTTTGGGAAAATGTGGCTACTTCTCCACCATCCACCTGCACCGCGTTAACCTAGGGTTATAAGCTTCTTAAGAAATTTATAGGAGCGTACAAATCACCGGCATCACTGGTTCCTAAATGATACATATTCACTGTTCTTCATGGGAGAGGAAGAAAGGATTTTGGGGGAAAATCTTTCTTTCTCTGTTTAGAAAAAAAAAATCTTTAATATTTATTGAAAGATTCTGTAGAGTAGAATGAAGTGAGGAGGATCTGACCTTATTCCATGTGTGCTGTCTTAAAACAATCCATTATGACTATAACATTTCATATAACTAGACTCCTTGATTGTTTCTGTGCTTGAGCCTATCCCTTCCCTTGTTTGAAACCCTCAGGATTTTAGTTTATTCTTTATCTTAGGACAAGGACAGTTGTTTGGGGTAGATGTTAATAGCTCTAAATTTTGCCTGTCTTAAAGAAACAGGCATAATCTCAGTTCATTGCCCTATTCCTTATGAATTTATTGGAAAGGAATGGGCACTTCCAAAGTGCAAATGATCCCACCTAATCTGAACACCTCCTAGAGGTGTCTGTCGTTATAAGGAACCTGATAGCCCAGACTAGCAGAGAGGATGTCCAGCTAGGCAAAGGTCACCTGGGCATTATTTCAGGAGTGGCAGTGATGATATTGTCATGTTGCACCACCTCTTTTGTCCCCAAGAAATGGTGCCTCATTTGCAGTCACAGGGTGAAACCATTTTCCTGAATCTAAAGAATACTTGTTTAGTGATTCCCCCCAGATTCTTGCCTAGATGATACCGAAATTTTCAATTCTCTTGGTGATACTGGTGTCACTAAGTTTTTTAATTTGACTTACCCCTTACTGCAGATACTCAAGTAGACACATTTGTTTCTTCCACAGAAAAGGGAGCAGCTGCGACCCTCTGTTAGTGAGTGTTTCTCATCTCTGCTGGTTGTATAGGACAATCTATTGCAACTGCAACTCTTGTTCTTTCTCCACCTTGAGGAGGGAGGTCAGTGTGTGCTTGTCAATGCTGTGTAGACATTACCAAAGTGTGCTCTGCGTGATGGTAGCTCCTGAAGCAAAACAGAAGGTGCTCTATTTTTAGACTGGTGAGCTACTGCTGTTGGTCAATTGCTTGTACTCCATGAAGGATCCAGATGCAAGGTTCCCTAAAGGCAGCTGAATCTGGCTGTCAACGCTAGCTCATATGTTCACATTGCTACATTTAGCAATACAGTGTGTTTCGGAGAAAATGCTTAAAAAACATCAAGTGCACAGTTTGAAAGTGTTTATTTAGCAGAAGTCTAAGATGTGATGTACACTAACATATAGTCAAGTGATGGTGATTGCTCATAGGCTGCCTCACTGGCAGGAAGCTTCTATAAAATCTCACCTGTTGAAAATCAAGCTGTTATGTTTAAAAGAAAGTGAAATAAATTAGTGTTAAACTGTTTTTAAACTGATGTGTATATCATGTGTTTTATTAAAATAATTTTTAAAAAGGCTCAGTGTGATGGATGAATGGTCTTTATGTGCTGTCCAGAATTACTGGATGGAAAGTGACACACTGACTCTGAGTTACCAACCTTCAGTATGGATTTAATAGTTATTTCTTCAAGTAATGTTCTTTATTGCTCATCCTATCCAAAATTAAAGCAACATTCTCTGCCTTAAGGCCAAAGAAATTAGTGGAAAATGTCCTAAATCCTATCTGTTCCTGGGGAGTCACACTAAATTTGACATTTTTAGCAGGTGGGTGTTGAAGAATGAATTACCCATTCATGTCAGATGCTGTAGAAGGCCAAAGAAATGAGTCATCTGCTGCATCGGGTCTGATCTGCACATCACTACTGTGGCTGCTACCTTCACACCAGCTATCCTATTTCCAGCCTGTTTTGCTGTTTACTTAAGAACAGATACATCTCATCATGTTCTGAACCCATCTCTTTTGATAATTTCTGAAAGACAGACTGGGAATCTTCATCTCAGGTTCATTTCTATCCATGTCTTTTGACTTATTAGTAGATTTAGATTTCCTGAGGCCATGTCTGATTGGAATGTGACCTTTGGTAAACTAAGAGTGATTTTTCAGTTCAGCCAACCATTTCAACACCCTCGTGTTGAAATCAATCTCATCCAGCCCTGTGGATTTTTCGTGGAGTTTCTAATCTGCTGTTCCTTCACTGTAAACTGTCCTCCTTTGCAAAATGTGCTGATCCATCTGGAGGTGGACGTAGAGGCTCAATTTTCCTTTGAAGATCATGTGTTTTATTAAAATAATTTTTTATTATTCACTGTGTCCTGTGTCATTTGTAACCATATTGACTCCTCCATCCAGCAACACACCTTCACTTTCCCCAATTTTCTTTTGCAACTGGCAAAATCTTTCTAGCTCTTTTTTCCCCTCCTATTCAGAGTGCTTGAAAGGGATTTTTGATTCACCAAATCTCTTCATAAAAACTTTCTCAGTTTTCTGAGACTGAAATTTCTTCAGCACTGAAATTTTCACTATCAACTTCAAATGAAAATATGACTAATTTGTTCGGAAAATTTTTGGGGATTTTTTTTTGGCCATAGTATGTTGGGGTTTTTTTCCTTAGTGCAAATGTCATGGATCAATTAGTTCAGATATGTAGAATTAAAAAGAAAAAAAATTCCTAAGATCGTTATTTTTATGAAGAAAAATGTCATTATCTTTCAATAAAAACTAACAAAAAACCCATGAGTATTTCAAAAAGCAATTAATCCTTCAAGAATTTATTCCTCTATCAAATTATTTTTTTCAGGATGATGTGCAAAACCTAGAACACATGTTGTAGAATAAACAAGCATTATTAAATATGAAAATAAACACATTTATTTCTTATCTTTTAGAATCAAACTTTTAATGAGAGAGAAAGAGAGAAATAGAACATTGTTTAGAATTATAAACAAGCATTCTTTTAGTGTGTTTTTCCAGGAAAAAGGAGATGCTTGCGTAATGGTTAATTCAGACAGCCTATTCATAAAACCCTTCATTGAAATTTGTTCCTTTTTCTTTTTTTTTCCCCTGAGAATATAGCTCAATGTTTGTTGATAAAACAGCTTGCTTCCCCCCAGATGGTAGTGCTGAAGCTACCCAAGAGCAGATGAGAAATTACACAAATGCAGGTCTACTTCTTTTTAGGGAAAAAAAAACTGCACAAAACATATGCTGACTATTTGTTGCCCTAAACCCTGCTTCATTCACTCAGACAATTAATGACTGTGGCTTGAAAGTATAAATAATGAACTCAGTTTGTTTGGAGGAGGAAGGATATCTTCACTGTGGGCTATTGGATTCTAAATAGCAGGTCTGAAAAGATACATGAATGCATAAATCTTAAATTTAAAAAAATTTAAGCCCAGAAAATTTCTGCTTAGTTCTAAGGAAATAAAAAAGAAAAACTAAGGTATATAAAAAAATAAAAGCAGTGGAGAACCCAGTGGAAAATTTACATTTAAAATTATCTTGCTAGGCAAAGCATCTCATTTGGTTTCTGTTAAATTCTATCTATTTTTTTCTCTTGTCACAGAGAAAGAAGCTTTTTTATGTTTCCTTATGCTTTCATGATGTCTATCTGCATGGTGAGTTTCCTGCTTTAGATTAAATAAAATGAAGTTTACTATCATAAACATGAGTGTTTCCAGATTCAGAGAAAATGGTGAAGAAGTTGGAGAGAAGGGTGTGAATTTGATAACAGAAGGGTGTGAATTGAGTAGATAAATGCAGCTGCATTCCAAGTGAATGGTAAACACACCCAGAGCATTATGTCTTTGGCAGAAGCAAGGGGAGGAGAACACCAGCAAAAGCAACTGCTGTGTCTATACTGAAAATTGGAGTGTTCTGTCACACCTCAGGACTAGCAGAACTGATGAAATATGTTTATTGATATTCAAAGTTTTAATACATAATTTGTGTATAATCTAACTTTTTTATCTATAGACACAATAGGGTTTTTCTTGTCAGTAGATACACGTTTGAATTATTTTTATATCTCATCACTGAACATGGAGCTCCATTTAAGCATTCTACCACAATTCCATGTACTCTAGAAAAACAAAAGTGATTCTATAAACATCTAAAAAATTTATAATATTCATCAAAATAGTGACAAATCAGGGTTTGGATTTGTCACTATTCTAAAACTCAATCTATCTCAAGTTTCTATAGAATTTGAACTCTATTTGATTTTATCATTGTGTATCTTGTTTAAGTAGCAGTAGTATAAAACCAACAGTTTTCTGTTGCTTCCAGCTGTTTGCTATTTCCTAACTGTTATTAGGAATAAGATAGGGGCTACTTCTGCACATGCAAACTAGTCTTCATTTCAGACAGTCCTTTAACTTGGGGGCAGATGTGAGGCTTAGCGTGCCAGGGACGATTTATACAACATGGCTTGATGAGGTGGTGAGAGATCTGAGAGATGCAGAAGGCAGCAAGGTCACTGGAAGAAGTCTTAGGGTGATTCAAGTTGAACAGCTATTAAGATCCAGACTAATTTAATGTTTGTCCACAAAAAGAATTAGTGCAGAATGTTTACACACTACAAATTATAAATTGCCAGGAAAATAAGTCCCAAGAAGGGCTTTGATTCCTGCAAATCCTGTAGGCTCTGGAGTTGGAATACAGCACCACCCACGTCCTGTAGCCTGGTGGGGCCCACCGTTCTTTAGACAAGCCCCTGGCAGTCTAAACCTGCTGCTGGTTTCCCAGTCTGCTTTTCAAAAGTGGATTTTGTCTGTCTGCCAAATCAGTGGCACCTGGAACATCTTGGCCAGAAGCAGATTATAGAAAAGCTGTGAAATATTCTAGACGTTTCAGCTGGCAAAAAAGACACCTTCCTACAGATAAGTTTCTTATCTCTACAGTGTTTAGGTCTAGGTGAAATTTAGATTTCATTAGCTAGAATGTTTATTTCACTTTACTGGCCAATTAGAGAAAACCCCAAATTTTCTTTAGCTTGTACTATTTGCTTGCTCAGGTTATTGCCACCCTGGAGTTCCAGAAGCAATGTAGTCATTATTGTAACTAATTATTTTTAAAAATAAATTATCAGATGTTTTAATACTTTATTGAGAAAGAAAAACCTTGCTTAGCTTTACATATTATGAAAATGAAAAGTTCTACTGGGTCTCCATAACAGTAGAAGAATGGATAAAATTAAATTTGCTAAAACTGGCTCTCATGTGTTCACAGTAATTCCTTTTTTTTGAAAGTAAAATTAATGCTGTTATTAATGCTTTCTAGGGGAATGGTTAGAAATGCACACAAGAGCAACAAAACCATAAGGTCAGGTTTGTATTGTTTAGATGTTCAGATCAGAGCAGTAACAAAAGTTTAAATTCACACTTTTGCATTGGGGAAGAACCACTAAGACTCAATTTCAATTCCTTGAAATAAAATCACTTGTGATAGTGTTTCTTTCTTCCTCCCATTCTCTTTCTGACAGTTTTCATGGGAGCTATTCTCAGAGGGTGACATCTCTGAGGTTCTTTTACAGGATAATTTAAGACCATTGACATAATTTTCTTAGTCTGTAGCTCCAGCTGCTGCAATTTGTCTTTGAGATTCGTGGCTACTGAAATTCACCAAATTTAATTTAAAATGATGGAATATATTTCCATTTATCTAGCAACAAGAAACAACTGCAATAAACAGAGAGGAAAAATAACTGGAAGAAATGGATGGTGTAATCATGCATATGTCATTGCCAGCCTGATCTCCTCAGGCTGTCTGTGTGCTTTTCTGCTGTATCAGTCAATCAACTATTTCTATATTTGAAAGGCTTCCTGGGATATGAAGCAATTCATTTTTAATGACATTTTTTATGACTTTCACACATGCAGAGTGGGCCAATGCAGCTCTACTAAGTTTTGTCAATTGTAATAAGTGCACATTCTTGCAACAGGCCCTACCAGTCACAGCATGACGGTCTTAACAGTTCAGACCCCCAGCAAAAAATTGCAGGCTCCCCTGGGATTCTGTTTTCCCTTTGCCTACATCACATAATATTTTCACTCTCACTTTGTAGTCAGTGAGTATCACAGACTCTCAGACTAGATCCTGAATTCCATCAAAACAAAAGAAGTGTACAGAGCTACTCAGGATTTATATTGGACTCTGCAAATGGAATATTATCTTTAATTTCAAACAGTGCAGAGTACTTCAGACTGGTTTTTATCACGTGACTGCTGAAAGGTTGTATGTTGCATTTTGCACTTGAAGTGAAGTTAGAAGGTGCTGCACTTTTCTGTAACACAGATCTCAGTCTAGAACTCAGATGCGATAACCTGACTGTTTAAAAAGGATTGTATAAATATGGGTGCAGTATTTGAAGTCTGACTTCTGTATCTGGTTCTGTCAAATGTGTCTGTCCAATTTCTCAGCTAGTTAACCTTGTTTGAAAAAGACACGAAAATTAAGCCAAATTAACTCTAGACCAAAGGGAACTTGCTTCTCACTTTCACCGGGCCCACAAGCAAGTGCAGTCCACTAGGTCAGGAAGCAGATCCAGCTGAGGCCCACACTGTGAAATTCCCTTCTGTTGTAAGTAGTTGAGGGGTTGATCTGGCTCCCTAAGCACCAGGGTGAGCTTCCTGAGCAGCACAACTGCCTGGCTACTGGGGTAGCGGGGCTGGTGCATGCTCTGGACGTGGATTGACACTTCGTGTTCTCAAACTGTACACACCCTACAAAATCTCTCGGAGGTTTTCTCCTCTGGTGGTCAGTATTAATGGGACAGCACATGAGGGTGGGCATTGTTTTTTAGTAAGGTTTTTTCATTATGAGTCTGCTTATGGCCATTTTGATGGTGACTGACTGCTCTGTGAGAAAAGTAGGGAGTCAGTTGTGGTCTTTCTTGTATCCAGGTGAGCTATCCCAGGCTGCATCTATAAGTCCTTCTCTTGACTGTATGCTGAAACTGGCAACCCTGCCACCTTTAGGTTTTGACAGTAACTTTTCTAATAAAAACTTCTAATAGAAGTCAATCAGCAAATTCCTTATTAGCTTTGTGAAGTATAATTAGTGAATAATATATGCAAACTGCCTGGGTCAGAGTATGGGTCAGTATGTGTGTCATACTGTCAGATTTGCTGGTGATTTCTGGAGAGCTCAGTTTGGATCAAATTTTGGTGCAATTTCACTTGGCGGGTGTTAGGGTTGTTTTGGGTTTTTGTACTGGTAGGTTATTTTGATTTTTTTCACCACCTGAAATCTGAGACCACTTCCAGTTCATACATGGAATATTCTTGGTAATTGGTAGTTACCTATTTTCCCCTATCATTCTCATAAAAGGTGGAAAATTGTCCTTGAATTTTTTTTTTTTAAACTTCCCCAAAAGTAGAGACCAAGCCTGAGAGGTGTTAACCTGGGAAATGATAATATAAAAATTTAGCAAAATTCTAGGCAACTGTTGTATGTACCACTGCCACCCTCAACAATTATGTAGAAACACACTCTTCAAATATAGGGAACAGCATCCCCTAAATGAGACATAGTGTGCCAGCTGGTTCATGTTAAGCATATTGGTATTTCATTTAAAAAGTGCAGAGAGATTTGGGAGATTTTGAAGTGTGGCTACAAGCTGGCATTTTAAACTTGCACTCCAGATGAAGGAATGTGTTCCCTATTTCATGTGCACTGTGTACTCTGCTCTTAAAAATAATCCCTGTCTGCTAACTGAATAAAATAAGGCATCCTTTCACGACTTAAAAATACTTGTATTTTACAGCAATGCATTCCTCACATGTATTTAAGTGATTGAGATTTAATCAATTTAAAATGTAATTAGATAGCACCTTTATCTTTATAAAACATAGTTTTATAAGAAAATCCAATTACTTTTAGAATACTTTTCTGGAGGCTGTAGCTAGGACAGAATTTATATGATTTCTAAGATGCATCCTTGGTAGTCAGTGAAGCAAAGACAATGATAGATGTTTTCCTGAACTGAAGTGAGAATCTGCAGTATGAGTGTAGACCTCTGGGGTAAGTAATGCTAGATGCAACTAAATCATGTAAATGGAGATGAATTAATTTTAAAAAGACTGAGTAAGAGACAAACCTTACTGTTAAAAGAAAATAGCATACAACCAATTACAGTAGGATCTATAGAATAAAAGGATAGTCATTCTTGATGATAGAATGAAATAATGCTAAATGAAATATTACACATGTCTTTGGAAAATTGTGTTTTGTTCTTACATGGCAATGAGAAATTTGACGGAGAAAAGTATGATCACTGTCTTAGACTCTTATCCCTAATGTGAAAGGCTGAATTTCTGCCTACTTATCAACATATTGAACAATATATGTTTGATCAAAACCAGGAAGGAGCATTTTAGATTCCTTCGATCTTCATCATATGATTTTTTTCCCTACCTGACTAAGGCTTAGACCTTGTCTGCCTGCAAACTGCAGCATTAACAGCAGATGCTGATGCATAGGCAGCCTTATTCAGGGAACTGCTGCTGGAAAAAATGCCAGAATACACAAACAGGAAACTCTGACTGGGCAGATAGTTCCATGTAGCTTGTGATCTTTCTGTGCATGATCAGAAGCTGTTGCTTCCTTTGGCTAGGTAGAAAAGTCTTAAGTAGATGTTGAGGAATCAATAGGAAAAAGAGGCTCCCATCATACTCTTGCAAAATTGTAATAAAATACATTCAGAATTAAAATTTTACTATTACTTGTCCATTGTGTGCACATCAAAATAAATATATAGTTGTAATGGAAACCTTATTTTCTTAAATATTTTTATAGAAGCAAAAGAAGGAAAATAATATTTCTTGGATTCTTATTTCCTAACTCTCCTTTTTCTCTCTGTATTTGTGTGCTGGAATTCAGTTTGTATTGGAACACGTCTGAATCCCTAATGGCCTCCACTATTTTTTTCCCTGAAATATTAAAAGAAGTGCTGTAAAGGTCAGACTGAAGAGTCTGAATTCTCCTTCCACTTGCTTTCGTTTTCGTCTAGTATTATTCCACTGTCTTCTGCGTTTACTTTTGATATAAAATTCTGTATGAGGAAATCAAAACTTTACAACAGAATGCAAGAAGTGAGGCAGCACACTTTGGAACTCAGGCTTTCTCTGCAAATAGCTTCTGTTCCCAGACATTTCTATTTTTTTCTTCTGTGTGCACTAAATTTCAGGTAGCTACTAATGTAGCCAGAATGCAAACACAACATTGTATATTAATTTTTAGTTATAATAAATGTTCTATTAAACAGGTCACTGATAATGATAATTATATGGCTTATGAGTATTTAACAAGAGTGTCTAAAGTCAGGCATGTCAGCAATCCTGTTATTCTGATTTTTCAGATATGACAACAAATATTGTATTGCAATGCAGCAGAAAGTAGAATTATCTGTAGTATCAGAATTCTCTCAGGTCCTGCAAACAGTAGTTACCTGAGTGCAAGGTACCTTGGCTAATTTACCCAGCTGAGAAGTTAATCTGAGCTTTTCAAGTTTCTGCCTTTGCTTACCTTTATTCTGTAGCAACAGGTGTCAGAAGCATCTCCTGTGTTTCCATGAGAACAGTGAAAAGCACCCTAACTTTTGTGTGGAGAAAACCAACTTTGCTTATGTCTCCTTTGCTCTACCCAAGGCATAGTCATTTTCAACCATGATATTTAATATTCCCCTTTGAATTCTTTGACATTATCTAGCAATTCAGTCTGAACACAAGAATCTAGGTGTTTAAAAGATCAAGTAATTAACACTCCGCTACTAGGGTGCAGAAATATCCCCTCTCCACCACAAAAAAAAATACCCAAACCAAAGCCCAAAAGCAATATGACATGGAAACCTTAAAGAAGAGATATTAAGACATGAATTTAGAAGTCAATGTTACAGTTACAAACAGACCTCAAGGTTTAATGGAATATGAGCTCCATGTAATAATCTAGTGTGTACCCCAGTGAGCAGTGATGCAGTTTAGGACAAAGCTCTCCCTGGACAGTAAGGGATACAGGTTCTTTAATCGTACCAGCCTCCATCCCAGTAACTGCATTTGGTAGCTGGAAAGATTTGTAGTGAGAGGGGGCATGCAAAGAATAATTCTGGTAATATCCATGCCCTTAAATTTAGAAAGTCGTATTTGAACAGTATTCCTAAATGCATGCTACTTCACAAAGGTTTTATAAGGAAAGGCAAGTTGGGTAATTTAATTGCTGTACACAGGTATGTGGAAACAGGCTTTTTGGCTGCTTCCTTTTTTATTTAACATTTATTAAATTTGTTTCTGATTTCCAACAATGGCAGTAAATGAGTATTATACTGTTTATGCATTTGTATAGGAAGATGGTTATTAATCATGCTTTGCCCATATTGGTGTACATGGTAAAAGTCTTTTCCAAGAACAAAATTTTATTCTTCCTGCTTGTAGAGTAATTTTTTAATATAAGATTTCCCTATAGTCAACTTGTCTGGTTACCAAATACTTTCTGAAGTTTGTTTGGGTGAGTAGAAGGGCTGGAGCTGTCACACATATGCCAAAAATGAGCGAGACAGAACATCTGGAGTGACTTAGTTGGAAAAAAAAAGTATTTATAAAATTAATTAGGAGAAGAACCCAAGAAAATAGGAAGAAGCCTGTGTGGCTGAAAGAATACACAGTATTTTTTTAGGCTGCTGGAGAACTTGTTCATATAAAATTTTTGACCTCAAGGATTTGGGCCTTGCTATCAGTAATATCAATGCAAGTTTGGGATGTAATAAATCCCTGTTCATGGTCTTATTTTCCATTCAACAGAGTAATAACTGCACTGGAATTGTCTGCCTTCAGATGATGTTCTGCTGGCAAGATTCCAATATCTTATTACATCTTATTACAATCTTACCACAGTTTTTATTTTAGTATTAAAAAGTGTCAAACTCTCATTTTCTTTATTTATCTTTCCATTCTATTTTGTAGAACAGATTCATGCTCCTCCTAAAAGGTTGTGTTATCAGTTCAAATATGCTCCATGGTGATAAATATCAAACCAACCCGATGGTTTAAGTAAAAATAAATTACCTGTTTAGTCTAGTAATAAGTAGTGATGACGAGGCTTAAATAGCTATGGACCTCTAAGTAAGCACTTGCTCCCAAAGAAGGCTCTTCTGCAACTAGGTTAAAACATAAATAATCTGCTGTGTTTGCCTGTGGTGGTTGGGAGTAAGCTGACCATTAATCTGTTTATAGAAAAATGCACATAAATCTAAGGAGATACACAAGCATAAATCTGGAACAATGTATATATGTACTGAGGTTTTATTCTATTTTTGAAGCAAATAGAGGGGTTTGTCCCCTAAAGTTGATGTGATCATAACCCAGACATATTTTCTCTTAAAAAGGCAATACTATCAATAATATTCAGAAAATATTTCTTGCTTCCCTGAAACACTCTCCCCCCTCCCCTTCCTTGTTTTTTCCACTGTTTATAGCTTAAAATAGATGAGAATATTACACAGAAAATCTGTAGGCTTTTCTGGGTTATTTCCTTATCTGAAACTATTTCCTTTCAGTCTCATAGTTGTTGGTACCCAGACGTGTCAGATGTTTCTGCTCCTTGCTCCAGGACTGTGGCCTCAAAAGGCAGCTCTGACATCAATAGCAAGTGTGTCCATGGGAATACTTGAATTCCATCAATTACCTGGACCATATGCTGAATATAAGAGGTGGCATTTCCCTTAGTGCTGATGGCTGGAGTAATTTTGGCTATGGTAATACTTTCATGGTGTATTAAATGCATATTACAATAACACCTTATCCAAATTAGTGTAGAATTATCCTTATGGATATAGAACATTTCTAAACTAGCTGAGGTCGATAAAATGATGCTGGATTTCCATTTGAAGCTTATTATGTCTTAACAGGAGAACAAAACCTCTCATGCTTTAAGTAGACCCTGGTTTTTTCTTGCTTTTATATCAGTGCTTCACTATTTTTACTTCTGGATTTTTTTTCTATGTCTTGCCTGAATCTTGCCATCTTGCAGTGCACAAAAGTATCCTTCTCACTCAGAACACAGAGAACAGACTATTCTAAAATAGCAAAAAAGGGAAGCAGTAAACTCAGACTTTGAGAAGGGAAACACATGGGACTAAGCAAGATAAATTAGTGAGTAGCAGATGACACCTGGGGTGAGATTTTGAGAGGAGAAGCTGACAAAATGTACTAGCCTATAGGGAAATAGGTTACCCACCTGCCTTGTTGTAACTGGAATATCTCTTCTGCTTATTTGCCATCCTTAGGATTCTCTAAAATTATTTTCACTGTTTGCAGTAAGAAACTGCTTAATGGAGGCCTAATTCTAGGGGGAAAAAAAAAAAGCTGATGGTTGTATTTTTCATGGCTAAGGAAAGAGAAATAGCATGTTGCTGGCAGTCCTGCAATATGGTACCTGCTACAACACAAACAGAAGCAGAATTTTGTTACAGGTTGCAAATTTCTTTCTGTGTCCTCGAAAATCTTCACAGGGGTGCAAGCGTTGCTTTTCATTTGTAAATTGTTAAAGTTGTTATCATTCTGGTGTTACTTTATCTTATCCTAATTTCCTTAGCTTGTAGTAGCTGTGGCCTATTTACTTTTGAGGTCTAAATCATCTTGGTTTAGCAGAGGCATGGTTACCTGGGGCAGTTTCAATTCCCTCTAGAAGCATGCCTTTATGATTATGATGTTTCTAAGCCTCGAGCGAATGGTTGGGAGGACAACGCAGCACTCAACTCCAGATGGCCCAGTTTTAAGCTACTAACATGATTCTTCTTCTTTCTTTTTTTTTTTCCCAACAATTATTTATTTCTTATTTCCACAAAGTACATTTCTTACTACAAGTGAATTTTCTATAATTTTAACTTTTTAGGAAAGTATTCCATGGGCTGCTTCACTCACTATTTCTCCTTTTTAGAATGACTTTTAAAGACATTGAAATATATCTCTTTTGCCTTCTGAAATATAGAGATGGGTAAACTATGAAACCTTAATGCCTCTCACTTTTGAAAGCCATGGGAACCATGCCAGGCTATTTGAAAATCAAATTATCAAAATAAAATTATCCAAAACCAAATGATCAAAAATCAACTTATACTTTGTCTGCTGAGCCATCATGGTTAGACAAACCTTCTTTTGCTTATGGAATTCTGCCATTTTATGGATGATGTAGTCAAAAACTAAAGTCTTCAACTTTTGAAGAAGTTGGTATTTTTTCTTCAGTTCACCTCCTTAATTTTAACATTTCATTTGAATCTCAGCTTAGTTGCAGTCCACTTGGACCGTGAAGGTATTGAAAGCCAGTCACAATTCTTGCTGACACAAGAGCACTGTTTTAAGACCCCTGCCTGTGAAGGAAGAGGCTGCAGAAGGAGGACTGGAGAGCTCTGATAGAGTTACCCACTGGCACCACAATCTCTTAAGAGCTCTGTGTCAGTGGCATAGTTACGAGCAGGAAGGCACATGTTCTGAATGTTTCCTGAGGTCCCTCTCCAAATACTCAGGAGTGAGGGGAGCTGGTTTGGTTTAAGGATGTGTTTTAATCTCCTGAAGTTCAATTTCAGCTTCTAACCTATTTTTAGTTTGAAGAATATTGTTAATATTATGTTTTTACCTTTTTAAATTGTATTAACTCTTTATCTCTCCTCTTTGCTAAAGAATCCTTGAAAGTGTCCATCTGAAGGCCTATTTTGACATCTTTTTTAGCAGGTTTCTTCTGCAGCTACATAATGTCATGTGTAATTGATAAACTTGTCTGAAAGATATTTTCTGTGCCGTCCTAGTTAGTAGTTTTGTCTGCAATTGATATAGAATAGATCTCAAATTGATCAAAGCCAAGTTTAAGGCCTTGTTTTTTTCATTGACTTTTCTTATTCAGGGTACCCTTGATTACTGAAGTTGTTCTCTTCTTTATGAAACTCTGATTTGCACAATGTGGTCTTGGAATATTAAAAACTTCTTGCTTTTTATTGTTTGTTTTCTGAATGCCATTTTATAGAATGGATTTGTCCTTTGCTAAAAAGTTAAAGTTTACTAAAACATTTTTAGGAAAGGGTCATGGGGCATAGCTCAAAGAATTCATCTGCTAAATGCCTTGAGGTGGAAAAAATGCCATCAATTTGCTGTAAGCCCACTTCTCTTACCACCTGTTTCAAATAGATGGCATTATACATAACTATTCAGTCCATATTTTCAATGAAAACATTTGTAATGTTTTTGTGAAGACCATACAGTGTTTCAGACCAGACTGTTAGTCATTTGATACTCAGTGATTTTTCATGACTAATGTTCACATTCATTACCCAGCTTCAGTAACAAAATATGGTAAATAAGGAAGATATTTAGGAAGTGATAAAGAGATTAAAGACATGAATTTACTTCTAACTCTGTTCCAAACAAAAGATAAATTAGACATAACTTTTTGAATTCATTATTTCTCTCCTTTTATGTATATGTGTGTGTGAGAGATGCCATTTTTCCTGGGACAAGAATGAAGAAAAATTAAATATATTGGAAATGTACCTGAATTAAGTGGTCTAAGATCTTCATATGTTTCTAGAGAAAGAAAGCAAAGGGTTTGAAAACCTGTCCGTGGCAGCACAGTAATTTTGCACTGTCGGGAGACCCAGCATGTTCCTCCAAGGCATCCAGTACTAGCCACTACCACCGAAAGCTATTGGCCCAGATGGAGATATCCTCATTTTGAAATATTTCTTTATTTCTCTATGCAGAGGCATGCAAATTAATTGAACGGGCATGTTTATGTTAGCATTAGGCTCACAATGGAGTGCTGAGATGAGAAGGGACAGATATACTTATGTAAGCAGATGAAAGTTCAACGTGCTGGCAAACTCTTCCTTTATTTTGGTACTTTGAGACAACATTGCTTTTTTTATAATCAAGACAAAAGTGGTGAGGCTGCTGACAGGAACAGCTGTGAATAAAAGTAAATTAAATACAATGTTGGTAAGTTTTTCTTGGAGATAGAAGGGAAAAGGAAAGCAAAAATGAAAATATTTTCGTATTTTTCCAACTGTATGTGTGGGCAAAATGCTATTAAGTATCTTGTCTGCCTGTATAGCAAGGAGCATAAACAATAGGATTTTTGGTGACATTGCATTTTAGTGGTTGGCACATTTCTATCTGGTTAAATTCAATACATTCCAGGTTTGCGTTTCCATGACCATTTAGGTTAGTATCCAAGGTTTTATTTTAGGTATTTTCCCCGGTGAATATTCTGGCAACTCATCCTTTGGCATAAAAAGGTGTATTAGTGCAGCTGGATTTTGTTTTGTTTTTTTCTGTGCACCCTGATTCCATAGATAAACTCTGAGAACATCTGTTGTGAAGAGCCTTGCAGGTGAGACAGGTAAATGAAAGCTTATTTTTTGAATTCCAAAGTAAATTTTCATGGGGAAAAGTGTCCATGTCCTTTGATCCTATCAAGCTGGGTACAGAGGGAATTCTCCATAATCAAATATTGATGCCTAGGAAGTTTTGATGTTTCTAACTGGAGTTTGGTCAAAATCAAGTATTCAAATATTTGAAAACTTGCTTCAAATTCAAGTGTTAAGTTGACATGGAGACCTGAATGGAGCCTTTAGAATTCACAGTTTGAACCTGGAGTGATTTAAATGATCAAGAGGTATTAAAAATTCAAGTTTTTCTGGAGTTCAAATTCTGATAGTAAACATGATTCTTGGCTGTATCAATGTCATGGCTTTACTTTCCAATGCCATATGATGCTGTCAGTTTACCATTTCACACTGTACTTCAGTGAACTGGGCTCTTTAGAAGATGTACTGACACAAATATGAACAGTTAGAATTCTGCAGAACTCCTGACCACATGCAAATCTTTCCAATTACAATGTTTTGCCAGTCTTTATCTCCCATCATGATCTAAAATGATGCTTTCTTTTTCAGAAGAGTATTTATTTAATCTGCCAAGAATTTAGCCACGCTGATTGAATTCTTAGTGCTCTGGGCTCTTAGGAAGACCAGAGTATTTGGGGCCAGTTCTCAGGTCTGAACACACAAAGAACCACTGATGAAGGCTGGTAACAAAATTCTTCTTCTACTGATGATTCTGGTTTTCTAAGTGTCTTGGTTTGGAGTTCTTACAAGTTGATATGAGAGAGTAGCTCTATCTTCTCAAGCAATTATTCTTCCCTCAGGGATTTGAGAACAACATTAATGTTTACCAATGTTTGGTAAAACATAATGCTCCTGGGAGGGTTATGCTGCCATGTGCTGCATGATCCTGCATCTCTAGAAGTGAGGCTGAAAACATCCATAGCTCTCTCATGTTCAGATTCAAACTTTGGTTCTTGGTAACATTCTAAGACATCAGCATTGGATATCTTCAAAAAGTAGTTTCATCTGCTCAAAATAAGTACCAGGCATTTGCTTATGGAATTTAGTTATCTCTTCCAAATTTTGAAAAAAGTATAAAAGAACCTGCAAATATGCTATGTTTTCAAAAGAGATTGTAATCCTTTAGTCAGAAACTGAGCTCCTTGCTGACTTGGTGAAATTTCGTTGATGAACGTAAGTGCCAGAATACATTCAATTTCTGCCCACTTTTCTCTAGAGGCCTCCTGTGTCTGACATCTGAATGACACCCACAGGACAGGGATCCTGTAGTGGTTGTATCCTCTGTTTGGGACACTTTTTCTGGGGCTGTATCTTATTTCCAATGCTATGGCATGAGGACATAGTGACTTTTACACATTGTAGAAAATTCCTTTAAGGTGGCTTTCAAGGGGTGATTTTTTAGACTCTGAGTGACATCTAAATGGTGGATTTCAGGTACGTTTGGAAAAATATGAATTAATTCAGCATAAGAAGTTTGTCTTTCACCACAAAGCCAGTCTGAGGCTGCAAGGGAAAGTAAATTATTTGCAGCTCTCCAGAGCATTTTAGAAACTATTACTGCATGGCTACAGAACAGAGCAATTCCTAGAGGTCAGCAGAAGCTGTCAGATCTGCTTGCAATTGCCTTGTGCCAGTTAGTCTCCTCTAATTGCAGACAGGACTTGTACACTGTAGAAAAATCTCATACCCTGTTCTGATAGGAAGATAGAATCTATCAGAACATTGTTATTTATTTTCATATTTTTTAATGTTTGAATGCACACCAACCAAAAATTTGCACTTAAAAGGATGCCTGTGTTTTATGTTATGACACATACATTATCATTTACTTGTGCAGTTCTTTCAGCTAAATTTAGAAAGACAGTTTTAGGTCATGAAGTCTAGAGAAACATTTCAAATACAGAAAAAGAATATGTACCATTAATATGTCATGTATGAATTTATGTGGATAACATCTGAAATGGAGATTGTTCATCATTCTCCATCCTAGCAGATTTTATTATAATGGATTCTGACTGGAATGTTACAAGCACAAATGCACGCACAGAGCACTTAATCTATTCAAAAAGACTGGGCACTCTGTAGTGTTTAGGATGGATTTAGTTAATTGAATATTGATTTAAAGAACTTGGAATACAACTGTCCTAAATTTTTGGTTAGAACACTTCTATGGCATCTATGTTGTACAAGCGTTAGTTAGTATGTTCTCAGTCGTTGTGACTGGAATATGACAGAATAGACTACAGGAGAGTGACCTGAATTGAGAATGGGATCGGTGTTGAAATCCACACTGAATTGACAGTGGAGTGAGAAATGCAGAGATCAAGGACTGTTGAGCAAAACATCTGCACAGTAAGATCTGCAAGTAGCAAAACCATAAAAAACAGCTGAGAGAAGTCTGAGAGCTATATAAACTTCACTGAAGATCAAGTTTCTTTTAATTTACAAGAGGGATTCAATAATTTCACAAACTCAGAAGTACTGATTACCATATTTATATCTAGTTCAGAACAGTTATTTGGAAATAATTTCTCTTTTCTTTCACACCAATGTATTATTATCATTTTATTTTGGCTTGTCAGCACCCTCTCTTTATTGTGGAGAATATACATTATCTTTTACAAGTGTATAAATATATAATCTTCTATGCCCATGGGCACACACATAGACATGTACAAGTATACCCGGATACAATTAAGACCTTCATGTTTTTCACAAGGGAATTTTTCATTACCTTGTTATATCATACTAAGACCTGAAAAGCCCTTCGTGTAAGTTGTACATATGTCAAGTTCTATTAATAAGAGTCTTGGACATGAGCGTGGCTTGGAAAACACATTTGCCTTTAGAAATAAAAATGGCGTTCATCTTTTCTGGAACAAAAAAAACCCAATTAAGGCATTTCCTAAAAACTTTTAGGAAAAAAGAAATTACTGGAATTATATAACCACTAAATTTTATGAAATGAGCAAATTAAAGTCAATAGAAAATAGTAGTGGGAAAAGATGTCTTTCAGGTTTCAAGTTCCAAAATGACTCTTCTTCTCATAGAAAGCTTTAGTACAGAAGACCTCTTGCCCTGTTGTGTATTCTCAACTGACTCTCATACCTGCGGCCATAAGATGAATAATACTGTCTTGGGACAGATATTTAGGGGGAAAATGGAGTAAAAATAACCTTCAACTAACATGCTCTGGCAAAATTTTAGGAAATATTTTCTGTGTTTTGTCTACTTTCAGAGGTTAAGTGAATCACATGGCTTTGAAATTTGTTTTTAAAAATGTACGAGCTCCAGAAAGCCAAGTATGGTAGAAGACAACTTCTTCCACACTTTCAATATCTAATAGTGCAAGGAAATGTCCCACATTCATATACTTAGAATGTTGATGTTGACTCATGAAGAAGAATCATGCAAAGGCACTCTGTAAGCTAATGGTTTCTTTATTCTAATAAATTCTAGTTCTCATGTGCATGACTCCCTTTCTGCCTGTCATTCTCTTTACTCAAACTTGCAGCTGTTTATAGTCTAAATATGATGAGTTTGAACTTATCAGTTCACATGACCCACTAAACCTCCTTGTCACTACCAATTATTAGTGTTCAGTACCACACTTAGACCTGTGTCTCTGTTTCCCTCTGCTGTTCTGCTGAGACATTGCTTGTTTTTCCAGTCTAAGCCCTGTGCTTAGGAAGCCACACTTAGCTCACTTTAAAGTCAAATTGTGTTACTTGTTTGTCTACAAACATGTGCCAGAAGGTCGCCAAAACTATTAGAACACGGTTTATGGTGTGTCCACAATACACAGAAACATCGGGATGCAGCTGTATAAAAACCCTACAGGTAGACCAAGACAACCTTTCAGGGTTGTACAGCTGGCAATGACAGCACCACAGATGTCATGTCCCACCTGCTGGATGAAAATTTCTTTGACTGAAGATAAGATGAGATGAGCTAAAAGAAAATCCCCGGGAGGGAAGCAGTTTTTCCACCTGCTGCTTTTCTACCAAGGATATCCAATGGGTTTGCAAAACCCTGTAAGAGCAAGACAGGGTGGGATGGAAGGTAAAACAGAAGAGGGAAACTTCCACATGATTCCCTAGATCTGTTGCTGTGGAAGGAATATTTCAGGTTTTGATTCAGTGGAAACAAAAATTGTATCCGAGCAGAATAAAAATATCTAAAAATATCTCTTAGCTTTATTTTCATTTATGAAACATCTGCAGAGAAGACAGAAACATTAACAGTTATTTTAAATAAGTGTTGTTTTACAAAGATAAAGCTTAGGTTGGGCTGGTTGCTGAGGTTTGCCTTACTCATGTCTTGACTCTTCCTCTCATTGAAATACATCTTTTTCATGTGTTTTGCTCTTACTTTGGGAGGTTTCATATGCCACTTTCCTGTACCTCAGCACCCCTTAGGGCTGACACAGGGTCAGAGCGGTGGAGAGTTGAAGCCAGACACTCTGACTAGAAGGGGTCTGGTGTCAGAAAGGTGCTCTCATGTGGGGAGGGTTGACATTTTGGTTGACATTTCTGCTTCAGGCTTTGAACTATACCTTTAGCACTGGCCAACTAAGAGAGTGGAAGACAACTCCAAATGATTAGTGAATGCTTTAAAGGTGTTTTTAGCAGCTGTTTTAGTGGGTCATGGCCATGGCTGTGCAGCGTTAGTTCTTTCTGAAACACAGGGATGGCTTCAAACCTGCTGGTTGAATCACGTGCAGTCGTCTGTGCCCTCGCTTGAACCCTCAGTGTATGAGGCTCGCTCCATCTGCCGTGTCCTTCCTGGCACGCAGCCGGATGCCTTCTTAATGGAGCAGACAGCTGTACTGCAAGGGCGTGGAGCCTGAGATTGCTGCACTGCAAGGAAATCAGTGCACAGCAAAGCTCAGCAAAGTTTGCAATTACCAGCAGCAGCAAATTTGCTCATACTTGTATCTTTTGGTAGGCGAGCAAATGCCTATTGAAGTCGGAAATCTGGTTCTACTTTCTTTACATAAAATAACATTTACCTTCCTTTAAGGCACTCCAAAGGACCTGATTTTCCTCCCTAATTTAAAAGACTTACGTGGACGTTCTCATGTTGTGGTATTTCCACAAGTTCTTTAGAAATACCCTATGAACAGAAGTACATCATTTTAATAATAATTTAAACACTTTATAACACTATATGATACCTAATAATGGACTTCAATATAATTTTCAAATAAACTCGAAAGGAATGTAATCTTAACTAGTGTAGATTTTGGTAAAAATGCATTTAGATGTTACGTCTTTGACAAGTCAGAAACTAATGGTTCTCTGAAACACGAAGACCTGCTTCACCCATCTTTGACCTTTGCTAACCGCATTTTAAATTACAAAATGGCAAATGTCTGGTTACACAGACTCCAAAATGTAGTTTCGTTTGCTGAGTGGACACGTTTACAGGGTACAGTATGTAACACAATTGGCACACCTGCTCATCTGAAGATTATGAAGCCGCTGATTAGGAACATAAAGCCTCTGTGGTAACAATATTTAACATATGTGTGCATATTTGCAAGAAAAATATATTTTAACAATTGTAAGAGCAATCCAATTAGGAAAGGCAAAAGAACAGTCTGGTTCTGCAGACTCCAGTTCACATAGTCCAATTTAAGCTGTTTGAAGGTGAGTTCCATGTTATTTAGAAACCTCAGTTCTTCCAAGTAAATAACAACAAATGTTAAATATTTTGAACAGGAAGAACTGGAAACTGAAAAACAGGGAACAAAAGGCTTATTAAAGTAGATCTGAGGTTTCTTAGGAATATATGAATATAAAAAATGTGTATCTTTCAAGCATTACAAAGGAAAAAAGTAAGTATATGTATGTATACACAGACACCCACGTGCTTATATTTGTAGAAGTACAAATGCAAAGCAGAGAGAAGTAATGCAAAAGGACCTGATTTTATTGATGTTTGATGAAACAGCTATTCTGGGAAGCAAGAAAAGTATGAGTTGTTTCAAAGCTATATAGAAATAAATGAAACAAAGCAAAAGGGTAAACTTAGGTTGCCTCAGGTATTTCACACAAGAACAGGCAAATATAGGTGCTTATTTTGGCATAGACACCCAGGACTCCCTCTCTGCAGCCAGGTTCTTTTACTCACTCAACACCACCAATTAAATTTGAGTATGAGATATTACCTAAGGTGATCAACCTTATTGAGATTAAGTTAACTCTGAGCAAAGAAAGAAGTGTAATGTTAGCTATTGTAAGTAATAGAAATGTCAGAAATTGGTGTGCTTGCAAACTGTATACCCTTGTTAGAAGCAAGACGTAAAATCAATATGTTAGGTCATAAACTCTGTCTATAACCTGCTCATGGGACTCATTGACAGATTTTACTTTGTCCTTCTTCTTTATGGATGTCTTAGTATTGTCCCTCTTGTACAGGAGACCAAGCTTTAGAAAGTATGTTGATATTGGCTATGATGGTTTTATGTCTTTAGTGCTTAAATAGAAAGCCTTTAACCTCATGAATTTTTAAATTGTATTAATAAATACAAACATTGGTATCCCACACATTTATAAATTAATAAGACACTGCAAAGGGAAGCAATAAATATTGAAAACTAGTGAGAGTGAAATCTAATGCATGTCCTGAAATTGTTTTGACAGATGCAGTACTCATTTTCTTTTGGAATTGTTTTATGGAACTGTAGCTCTTTTAGATTTGCATTTAAATTTCATCTGTGCTGAACCAGGTGTTCTTCAAATCTTGCAAGGAAAGAGATTTCTTTCAGCTCTCCACTCTCCCTGGTATGTATACAGTACTGTGTGTTTTCTTCTTTGAACTTAGGTATATATATTTCAGAAAATGTGTTGCTTACAAACCGTGTGATACATCTGTTCCTTTGTGTCATTTCTGTTGAGAGTTAGGTTACAATAGAGCATCTAAAGTACATTAGTATAAAATCCTAGCACAGCAACAGTACCACTTCTGGTAAATGCTGTACAAATACTCAAATAGGCATGATTCTGATTTCAATTCTCTACAATTATCTTTAAAAGAAGATAAAATGACTGAGTGGGGCAAGCAATAGCTGGTAGCAAGTAGGAATTTTAAAACCCAAACAAAGTGATGTATAATATTTTGCTAGAACAAACAGAGGATAAAAGCAAAAACTAATCAAACTTATTTTAGGAGTGTTTTCTTGCCTCTCTCTAAAGATATTCAGCCTCACTATATATATTCTTGTCAGCTGTCTTGCTACTCAAGTCCGCTGGCCTTCCTCAGGGCCTTAAAGTTGGTGGTTTTACACTGTAGCTAATGCAAAAGTTAAAAAGTCTGCTCTTAAAATATCGTTTTGGTTGTCTGTCTGTCTCTGCCCAAGTACCTCTAGAAATGATAGTAAAAAGAAGTGCTTTCCCTGAAAGCTTTTTGGGAGCATCTTGTTTTCAAGACCTTTTAATGACCTGAAATACCTAAGCAGTACATATTAAATAAACAAAGACAAGTAAGTGGTGGAGGCTACTAGAGCTGTCTGACTGTTGTGCAACAAGCAGCCATGATTTTTTGCTGTGGAATATATACAGAAATATGTCCCCAAGAGTGAAAATTTTCATTCAGTGAAATAAAGTAACCATAATCAAGGCAGATCTCTGCTGAATTACATGTGCTATTTTATAGTGACTGGGACACACCAGTACATGGAGACACCACTGGAATGAATGGCAATTTCATGGCAATTAATGCAAACATTACTTGTGTCTTCTGGCAAGGTTATCTAAGTAAAAAACTGTAAAAAGAAAGTATTTAAATGAGCTTCAATAGATTGCAGTATCCCCCTTGTTTGTAACTGCTTTCATACATGAAATACATAAAAATGGGGTCTTTTTTGCATTTAGTAGATGAATTAAGAAACCACTACATCACACAGTAAAAAGTAAAAGGACTACTGACTTGTGATACTAAAACATTTATTATACAATAACATACTTGAAGGAATGAGCAGATGTTTAACTGTATTAAAATGCAAAGGAAATTTTCCCTATTACTGAAGTCCATAGGCATTTTTGATTGAGGGGGACAGCTGTTAGATTACTCAGTACATATGGTCCCAATAAAACTTCTCTGTAGCACTAATTTATTTTATTAATCTGTATGGTAGACTTTGGACACTGAAAATCACAAATTTGCAGTCAGACTGACACTGAAAGACTGTGCATAATTGAAGATCCAATAATTCAAACTTGATATTTTCCCCAAGGAGCAATTTCAAGGAAAATAAAAGTCACAGGTTCCTTTGCATGTTTGGTATCTCATAACAGCTTTAATCAAAAATTTCTTCCTCCTTTGTTTCTGAGAACATTTATGTGGTGGTATAATCAATCCTGTTGACTCCTAACTGCTTTGCATAAGAGAAGACAATAATAAAATGTCAAAATAGCTGTCGTGCTACAGAACTTGCCTTGCCTACTGGTTACTGAAAGTAGCACTTCACTAATATCTTCATAAGTGACAAACATTTGAGAACTTGGAGGTGTTTAATGACTTCCTAATCAGCAAGAAACATTCTTAAACACAGGTACTAGGGGAAATCTTGTGGGAAACATTTAATGCAAATGTTAGTTTTGGTAGAACACTTCCCTGCTGAACCTCTTAGAACTGTCCAAGAGTTCTCTACTGTCAATGAATGAAGAAAAAAGGAAGTAGGAGAGACATTTCAGAAACTGTATTAGAGCTGGCAAAAGGTGTGCTGTATATTTGATAAGATTATCTGAGCTCCAGAACAAAAAACTTCAAATGTGCTGAGTTCTGAGCAGAAATTATGATAAAAAAAACATACTTCAATTTTTTTTTTTTTCAGGAGATGAGTAATACTGGGGGATCTTGATACCTACACAGAGAAAGACAAGAAACAGTGTTATGGTAAACGTGACTCTTAGCAAGACCTACAAGTCATATTTAAAGTAAACCTTCTGTATGAAACATTCATGACTGACAGAAAAACTACTGCTAGGATGGACCAAATAAATATTGCTGTCATGTTTCTTGACAGTTTTCCCTTTTTTCTTACTGGTTCCATTTTCATAAGAAAAATGAGAAAAAATGTTTAATACTTTCCAGTCTATATTATCTGCCAATCTTAGGATTGTTTTATAACCATGGAAATGCTTCTAAGAATACCATTCTTCACCAGATTAAGACACTTTGAGTTGTATTATTCACATGTGATTTCAGCAGAAGGTGTAATGAAACTGTGGTAGGTGTATATGGGATTATTTTACCTTCTTGCAACAATTTACATGACACTCTTGGAAGTTTGAAGCTGGAATATTAAAGCACCTTTCTTCTGGCAGAGAAGTTTAAATATTTTGTTATGAAAATGGAGAAAGCTAAGATACTGATTTGCTTCTTTTTTCTCCTCCTCTTGCCACTCCTTCCTGCATTTTTCTATTGGAAAATAGCACAATATATAATGATACATAATAAATAAATAATAATACGTATATAACTATAACAAAAAATAATATTAATAAGTATAAACCAAATAAAAACATAGCACCAGCTTGTTCACTTCTAGCACATAAAACAAAAGGGCCCAGGTCATTTGACAGATAACTCTTGCCCCAAGCCACACAAAATAGCAGTTACAGAAACCTTAATCCTCTTTTTGGGGAGTTTTTTTAGGATTCTGGCTTCACCTGACATAACTGTGTTCTCTGTGGATGGAAAAATGCATCTCTGTCAGATTTGGAAACTTGTTTTTTGATCTAGGAAATAAGTCTTAAAGTGCGTACTTGTATTTCCTGATCCATATTTCCACACAGTACCTCATGCATATACAGAACATTGTGGCATGAGTATTCTGACTTCAGCTGCAACATAACTTTCAGGAGGAAAACCAGTTTGGTTTAGAACAGTCATTTGTAGAAATTTGCCCTTTTTTCATATCACTTGATATTGAGTCCTTAACTAAAACTGCTTTGCTCTAGGCAAGGACAATTGTTAACCTCTGGCAGTACTTGAATTCAGTGAGAATTTTGGATCTCCATTCAGAGAGGGCTTTACTTCATACAAATCCATTTGTCTCTTATTCTAATGATCAACTGGGCCTGAATACAAGTTAAAGAACTCTGTGGGACTTTATTGGTAATAAACACCTCCTACCACATGCCCATCCTCAGTTCCACACTCCTGTGCAGAAAGGCTAGAAAGTGTTTGCAAAGGATGAGATATAATTCCAGTAATGATCACCCTATTTGAGAAGAACCAATCCTCAGAAACCGTCTCAAAGCAGCACAAGTCATAGAATCACAGAAACACATAATCACAGAATGGTTTGTGGTGGAAGGGACCTCAAAAGTCATCTTGTTCCAACCCTCCTGACATGGTCAGGGAAACTTCCATGAGACCGTGTCACTCAGATGCCCATCCAGCCTGGTCTTGAACACCCCCAGGGATGAGGACTCCACAAACCTCTCTGGGATAAAGATCCTTTTGAACTTTTCTGGTGGCCATAATGAGAGGCAGAAGGCACAGTATCAATATATGACACTAAACATACCTGATAGGACCTGAAAAGGTTTATCCTTGCTGTCTGGGAATCTGGCATAGGATGGCAGCAATGACTGATGTTGCCATTTTGCTTGGATCTCACTGTTTAATTTTGCTCAGGCTGCCTGGATCAGTCTATTGTTTTGGGAATAGCTAAGACAAGTAGTTAATTAAAGCATGCCTGTCTTTGGGAAAAAAAGGAAAACAAAAGTGGTTAGTGAGACCAGTTCCTTGGTCCTTCAGCACTAGCAAAGTCACATTACAGTGATTAAGACTGGAAAATGAGAAGGGTGGTAAGATGCTAAGGAGCTGTGAATAAATGAGTTTCGGATAGCATGCAGGTTATATCTGGGCTGTATTAAAGAAGGCCACCTGCAGAAATGGCAAAGTATAATGTGTGTTATGGAAGAGTAGCATTAATTTTGCAGGAGAATGGGAAATATAAAAACTCCAGGTGATGAAAGTGAACAGAGATGTCCACTTACATCAGGCATTGTACACAAGAATTAAAATTATAAATACAAAGATCTGAATTTTGTAAGTTATTTCTGACATTTTTTTCTCTGCTGTCATATCAGGCAGTTTTAATACCTCAGAAGTAGCTTGTATCTAGCTCCAACATTTATCTTTCTGCACATCTCAAGAATGTCAGTAGAAAACCTGGTGGAATATATTAACTGACTAATGACTGCTGAACATACACAAAATACGTACTTTTCTTTACTTTTTTTGAGTAGAAGAGTTAGTTTTATCTCTTTCTGAATCCTTTATTTTCAGTTATCACATACCACTGGACAACAAGATGGTCTTCATTTCTCTGTGGCACAAAAGCTCAGCTTTGTGCCATAGTTACTTGAATATCCTCTCTCTTCTTCTCCATTCATATATTATATTAATCAGGTATTCCCTAGTAGTTTCCATCCTGAGCCTTGTGGCAAACTGGCCCAAAAACCTGATTCCCTTCAACATTGTAACTACATGTTGCTGATCTTGTATCCTCCTTTTGCTGTGAACTGTTTTGTAAGTCACACTCAAAGGTCTTTGACTCTTCTATCTGTCACTACTTCCAATATTTTATTCTTTTGAATTTGAGATGACCCTTGCATAACATCTGTGATACTTTTGAAAGCATGTATAATGCAAAATCTGATTAAAACAAGACTATACGTTTGCAGAAATGAACCAGTAGCTGACTATTTAGAGTGCTTTTACCTTTTTTTAGGAATTTTTGTTCTGGTTTCTGTTCTGACAGCTTTGCAGGTGGCCCAGTTACAGGTACAGAGTTATCTGCAGGCTACAGGCTGTCTGTCCATCCCAGTAAATGCAGAGAACATTTCCATCAGGAAGGCCTAAAAAGAGAAATGGGTGTGGTTTTATTTTAAACAGTCAAGGTAAAGAACTGTAGTGTGATGTGTTAATTGGCTAAGATCCTCATTCTGACTCAGTAATACTGTTCATTTTCACTAAATAATAAACAAAACCAGTGTCACAGGAAAAGTTGTGTAAGCTTTGTTTTCATCTTGTGTGTGACCATTAGTCTAATATTTTTTATATGTATATCTGTCTAAAATGTGTTGTGAAAGAGAAAGTAGCCAATCCATAAGATCCTCTCTAAATGTGGGCCTTTCTGTGAGGTATAAATGGTACACAAGTAGGCATATTCTGATTGAAGACTCATTTTGGTCCATGGAAAGAATAACTACATCTTTTTTCATCAGTGCATAATGAGGGGGAAACAATGCTTCTTGGAATCACAGTCTAGAATATTGTGCTGGCTGTACCCTTCCATTTCCAGCTTCATTAGCAGTGTGTATGACACTATATTATTATTTCCCAGTTGTTCATTGTAATGTGGTTTCCAGAAGTTCTGTGAGATGTGAAAATTCCACAAGAAGTGAAAATTAAATTCATGATATTGAATAATATGAATAGGAGTGAATAGCAGTGAACTCACAGACCTATTGCTCTGGAATTAATGGTGATTTTCTTGGGTAAAAGATTTCTTGGGTGTATTTCTAGAAATGTTATCCTACTTGCTTTCTTAAACCATCCCAGCCATGATTTTCCTTTTTTATTTAAACTTCGTGTCTGGTGATTCAGAAGGATCCATGTCTCAGATTTCTTCTTTAGATGGACACAGGTGCTTCCACAAAACCACAGTTCAGTGCTGAAAGGATGAAGTCCATGGGTTGATAGGTAGGGGTGACTAACCTGTGTTAGGTGCAGGGGTTTGAGGGAGCAGGAGGACATGACTTTTGCCCATTCTCATGCGACCTTGGTTCTGAAGTCAAGCTTGAGGGCTTGGAGGGCTCTTGCACCCAGGATTGGGCTCCACTGCTCATGTACTCCCACACTTAATGACAGTGGCACTGCAGCCCATAATCCCATACAACCATCTAAAATGCTTTTATTGCAGCTCACAATCATATAATGGGCTGCAAATAATACTGAGTTTCAGTCTCACATGTTCCTGTGGTAGTGCTGTGGGAGAATGTCAATATCCCAGGGTGTTCCTTTAGTTTGTGTGCTGGCGTTACTAAAGTTGTTCACATCAGTTACTGGCAGTGAATCCAAAGGACTGTTTTAACCCGTAAAGGTCAGCTGGATGGAGTAGAAACTAGACAGCAGGTCTGCCTCACAAGGTGATTCTTCCTGTCAGGAGCAGTGTTCTGTGAGACCAGAGTCAGCACATTGCTGGAGAAGAGCATTGTCTTGTTTCCTGGTAAAGGTCTACTGTGTTTGTAGTTATCATGGCTTAGGTACATAGAATGAGGTTTGCATCCATCAGAACTAGGCTTGCTCTCCCTAGGCTGGAGTTTAGACATTGTAATGTATCCTTTTAACCCAGCCACTCTTGGAATAGCTTTCACTGCTATTCCAATTTTATGTACAATTTTATATGTAGTTACAATGTTTCACCACATTTAGTGAATTTCCTCCGTGTGTAGTTAATTAAAAAAAAATTAATATTTTAAATTATGTGGGTGCAGCATCTGGTGCTAAAATGCATTTCTTAGTATTGAAGTGATTTTAAATAGCCTGTCTCTTTATATCAGCTCCTTCACAGCTCCTGTGGTGAGTTTATAGTTGTGGGCAGCATCAGAAATCTGTGAAGAGCAAGTAAAAATCAGTTCTGTAGCAAGAATCTGGACAACTAACTCATTCAAAGCTCTGACCATACAGTGACCAGCTTACAGAGGTATTTCAAAATTTGGTTTCCGTAGTCATATTTTTTTAAACATAATAATCTTGTATTTTATTGAATGCAATACATTTTCACATTTTCCAAGTGCAGGTTAGTACATATTATTTTCTTCTAAATATTTAGGAGTTCTACTGTAATAAGTAATAAGCAAATTTATTCTTTATTTACTTATTACAGTAAGTTAGTACTTACTGTAATAAGTAAAAATAGCAAAGAATTTATTGAAATAGTTTATACTTTGAACATTTTAAGGGTAAATTTCAGAAACCACCGCAAGTGTTTTCTCTGTTACAGGAGGACTTACTGAATGGGATCTGTGAAAATTTTCAGGGCCCACAACTTTCAGGCCCACAATCAATTGAGTTTATGTGTGGCAAAGGAATTTTTTCAGTGTTGTTCAACGCATTACTTGAGGAAGAATGCACCAGTAGGAGACGGTTTAGAAGACCATTGTGACTGAAACTTGCATACTATTTTTCGTAAAACTTTCTGGGTTTCATAATTGAAAAAAGTTTCTTACACTTGTGTAAAGATTATCACTTTTGAAAAAACAATTATTGATATGGAAGTAGATTGGGTATGACTTCAAATAAAAAGGAAAAAGTGACATACCTTGATAGTTAAAATCAGGTGTGGGAGCTTTTATAATATGGGCTGAAAGTGAGTCAAACTCACAAAATCAATTGAGTTTATGTGTCTTGATTTGTAGACATTTTTCACAGTTCAAACTGAGAGTTCAGAAATCACGAGTCAATTAGTGATGTGTAATTAATTGGAAGAGTACATATGATTTGGATCCTATGCCAGTGATATGCTCAAAACAGTGAGCTTCTATGAAAGAGCTGGGAAGTATAAATCCTTTTGTATTCCACCAAGTGTGGACAGCCGTCTGGCTATTGGCCACCAAAACCTGGAAGGCAACTATAACAAATGTATGGTTCACATACTTGCCAAAGGATTTAACAATATTATTAATTTAATTTTCAAGTAGTTGACTGTTTTAGACATGACACATAATATTCAGCCCTAAATATACTCACAAATATTGCTGTCAGAGATGAAAGTCACTTTCAAGAGAACAGCAGGTTTCTGAGTTCATTCTGAGAAGACATGAGACCAATGCAAAATCATTCCTCCATTATAAGACAGACCAAAAATCAAGTCTTCTAGATAAAACAATAGATATTTCTCATTTTATTGTTTAGTTGAGTATCTAAAGATTGAACTTGTGATGGCGTGAGAGTAAAAGAAATATTAATTCTATTTCTTTGTTGCTTCTTACATAAAGCTGTGGAACTTCTTGAATATTTCAAGTAGATCCCTCTTCATATATGTGTTGCATATACTTGTATTCTGTATGAATGGTATTCCCATTTCTACAGTACTTGCAGTGTGTATATATATATATTAGGCTTTGTTGCTATTTGGCAGAAATTATTATAACAAGAAGAGTATAGCGCAATTACAGTCATACAAAATCAAAAGGATTAAGAGTGCTGATTCCCAAGCTAATATTTACAGATTGGCCAATATAACTGGTGATACAATATGAAGATCCTAACCAAAATCGCTAACGATGAGGCCCAGAAGGAGTAACTGCACAAAATGTGAATCAGTGACAGAGTGTGCAATTAACTTCAGCTTCTTGGCAGATAATGAAGTTTCATACGTTTTTTATTAGGAATTATTAATCCAAACATTAATGTCTATCAGAAATCACTCTGCTATTAATTTTCATTTTCTTCTAATTTAAATTGTTGTCATCCCATGGAACAGCACAATTTCATGCAATTTTGATGATGAATGACATACCAACAGTTGGAAAATGTTCAGGGAGCTACTTGAAATAAATTCTGGCTTGGGCCTGAAAACTCCTTGAGATGTTTAATAATGTATATATCTGGAGAAATTGTGATCCTCTAACAAATCATTTATAAATGGAAAAAGAAGGCTGAAGTAATCGTAAATATTAACAGCAACTACCCTTCCAATGCACTGTATTTTGTTCTTTAAACATATGGTGTTCAGCTTGGACAGATGAAAATAAAACTTTGTTTTCCACTAGGAAGTGGTCCCTTTTCATTACATTAATATCAAAATGGAAAGCATCCTGGGCACATCTAAGTATTTAAGGATTTTTATTGGAAAAAAAGCAATGAGACAGAGATGATAGATTTTGTCCACCTTCCATAGAAGTCGTCGTTTCATACAAGATGACCTAGGGAAGGGGACTTGGTCTGATAGTCATGTAATGGCAAGTGATGATAACTGCAAATTAGCACATTTATCTTTTTTTCCCCTTATATGTTGCAGAGGTGGTCTATCAAGCTTTTTAGAATATAACCACCTTATTTTCCTGGGTTTGGTTGGTATAGAGTTGATTTTCTTCCCAGTAGCTGGTACAGTGCTGTGTTTTGGATTCAGTATGAGAATAATGTTGATACCATGCTGATGTTTTGGTTGTTGCTAAGTAGGGCTTCCCCTAAGTCCAGGACTTTTCCGTGTCTTGTGCCCTGCCAGTGAGCAGGTGCACAAGAGGCTGGGAGGGAGCATGACTGGGACAGGTGACACAAACTGGCCAAAGGGACGTTCCATCCATAGAGGGTCATGTCCAGTATGGAAGAAGGGGGCAGTTGACCAGGAGGAAGCCACTGCTTGGGGATAGGCTGGGTGCTTGTCAGTGTGTGGTGAGCAATGGTATTGTGCATCACTTATTCCTCTTGTGTTTTATCCCTTTCTCTCTCTCACATTTTCATTACAACAACAACAAAAACAATAATTATAATAATAACAACAATAATCTTATTATATGTTACTTTATGTCATTTGTTAAATGGTTCTCATCTCAACTGATGAGTTTTCCCTTTTCTTCTGATTCCCCTCCCCATCCCACGAAAGGGAGGAGAAGCTGTGTGCAAGTGACTGCATGGTACTTAGTTGTTGACTGGGGTTAAATCACAATGTTTATTTAAAACTACAATAAGCTCTATAGCAGTTGTAAAAGTGTAGACAAAAATGCAAAGTAGAAGGAATTAAGTCAAGAATGAGAAAATGAAAACACAGTTTCTTTTGTGTTTGTAAATTCTGATGTGTGCCTTTTCCAAAGTGTTTATAATCATTAGAATTTGACTAAAGGATAAATACTTATAAATTGGAAAGAAATATTGCAGAATTGATGCAAACTCCAACAGCGGAGCTGTATTTCTTAGTAAGCCAGTCCAGGCTCTGGGATATAAGGACACACAAGCAGTTAACCAGTTTTCAAAACTATTATTCATAATTCCCAAACTTGTGGCTGCTTGGATGCTGTACAATATATTTTTTTTAAGTCCAACCATCTAATTAATGAAATTAAATGCTTCTCTGAGACCAGAGGTGCACTTCCACCAGGAAGTGCTTAGAAAGTGTTTATACCTATATTTGTATTGAATCAGCTTAGTTAACAAAGCAAAGCCTCTCCTAAGGATGTAGGAAGTGCATTTCTCATGGTGCAGACGAGGAGTTCTCAGCCATTTGAATCCAAGTGAAATGGCTCAGCATGAATGTTTTCTGATAGGATAGAGCTGGACCAAGAGCTGCAACTCTAATGACTATAATTTTCTCTATACCTTTTAGAGAAGAAAGTTTCAAAGGTATAATGATGTTTAATTGCAAAGTGTATCTACTTTTTTCAGAAAATACTATACTGCCTACATCACAGTATTATCAAGGTGTTTCCTTCAACTTTTTCTTTATAATCCATTTTACTCTGAAATATCTATTTGTGAACAAGAACTTTGTCAACTTTGTGATCATGAAATTTAGGCAAGCGAATGATGTCCATATTTCCCTTGGAACGGTGCCTCTAGGAGCATGCATACTTATATGTGTATATGGCTTATCTATGAAGATAAGTCACCTTCAGAAATTTATTTCATCATTAACAAGGACAGGCCTATTTGTTGCTGTGCTAGCCGAAATCAGAGATATTCTTAAAATATCTCAGTACCTAAATGACTTGTCATTTTATCATAGTGGGAGGATTTTGTTTCTGAGAAATGGCAAAGCTTTTGCTGAATTTAGAGCTTAGTAGGAGCAGTGGGCAAGGGCTGCCAGGAGATGCTTTTGATCAGTTTTTGTGATCAAAAACTGTGATAGTCAGCGATTCCCCAGCAGGATCTTTGTTTCCAACTCCAGGCTTTAATCATGATTTTATCTATCATGCCAAGCCTACCCAAAAGTTCTGTCTAAAGCTCAGACCAGATCCCTCAAGTGTTCTATGGCTTCTGCTCTTGACAGAGGCACCCATATCACATATCATGACACGGCAAGCTTATGAATGTCGATGGATAGCCTTCAGATAGCACTTATTTAATCTGACCTAGATACTGTAGATCTGGGTCACATTTTAATTAGTGTGAATTAGTCACCGATTCTACAAACCACTTGCATTAAGCTTGTAGAGAGCCTTGTGTGCTAGTAATCCCTCTGAAACCAATTGGTAATACCCACAGGTCTCTCAAGTGTAACTATTTGTATTATGTAAGTCTTGCTGGTTCAGGCAGTTTGCACTTATTATCAGCATCCCCCTTCCAAAGCAAAATGTAAACCTCAGAGCTGGAAATTCTGAATGAGGCCACTGGCTCAAAACTCACATTTTAGCCAAGACTCAAGGCACTGGAGATGTTCTGTTATAGAGGTGACATGTTACCAGTCAGCATCTCTCCCATAAGCAGCTAGCAAGGCACACACCTCTTACTGAAATTATCTCAAGGCCTGGGCCCAGATCTTCAGACAACTATGAGAAAAAGCTTTCCTTTGACTCCTTTAGGTAGAATTTAATTAAAATATATTAAATTAGCATAAGTGATGTTAATAGGAAAAGAAAAATAATACATGAGCAAATATGTTGGAGATTAAAATTTGTTAACTAAAAGGAGACGGGATATTTTACTAAAATAAGGTAAAAATAATTATGAAAGATGGCATGTAGAAATTCCAGAATTATGGACATTGTATTTTATTGAAGTAAGATTAATAAATCACACAAGACAGCACAGAAACAGTTAATGGTAGCTGTAAATAAAACTGGATAATTTTTTTTAAGAGTCAAATGGTGTAAGAGAATTGAAAATGGTTTTAAAAGACTGATGATACATGCCATTCACCAGCCATTCTATTTCTTTTGTATAATTATTCTAATAACTTTAACTATTTTGTGGGTTTTTTGAGGGGGAGGGAGAGAAAAAATAGAGTTTGCTCCTCCTTTCAGCGTCCTGATTAGCAATTTTTAACCCTAACCCAATGTTTCACAGCATAGTATTTAAAATACTGGTCTATCTTTCACATTTAAGAGGCATTTTGTGTTCCTAACCAAGCCAGGAAGAGAGGTGCTGCATGTTAAATTTCTGCAGAGTTTGACTGGCAACGGCAAGAAACTGTGGAGATTGAAGATAACCTGGAGAGATCTAGTTGATACACGTCTCCATTTCAGGTCAGTTGTGGGGAAATGGATTCTTTACTTTCAAGCAAAGAAAATGTTTGGTTTTGTGCTCATAGTAACTATCCATAAATGAGAGAGTTGCAGATCAGCATTAGACAAAGTCACAGGGAGGCAGAGTTACACCACATATCCCTGAATGTTTGTGAAACGAAATTCAGCCCCATGTCCAAGGAATACCGTGTCTGCTCGTACAAGGTCTACATGGTTGGAATGCAAAGCAGAATGTTTAGTCTGCAAGTACTTTGCCTAAGATAGCAAAGTTTTGTGGTAAAACAGCAGGTTTTGTGATAAAGCAGGTTCCTATTCATCTGGCTTAGAAGTAGGTATTTATTTTCATTAAGGGTGTTAAGAAAGGGTTGTTTTTGTTCATATTACTATGTTGCTCAAACACTTGCGGCATTCACTCCAGACAGTCACCATCAGAAACTTTGTCCATAATACAGTCTTGTTAGAGTAGAATAAGTGATAAATTCAGTAGCATGAGTGATAACCTGCAGACAGTTAATGGACCCCCAATGCCTTCTCTGCCCTGGAGATTCTCTGTGGTTTCGTTCCAGGAGAGCAAAAGGAGCAAGGTTGCAAGTGCCCTTTAATTGCCACCTCAGGATCACGCATGTGCCTACTTCAGAAAAAAGAAAATAATGGAGGCATATGGGAAAATCTTGCTAAGTGTGCAGATGGTATTCATGTAAATATAACTCAGCTTTACGATATCAATCTACTTGTATTGAAAATCACCAACAAATCTTTGATGATATTTGCTCCATAATAGAACAGCAGGGTTTTTTCTTCACCTAACTGAAGGTATTTACTCTGTGCTTAGAATGGTTATTTTCCTTGTCTAGTGAAATATTTGACAGATAAATAAACTTTTACCTGTCAGGTGGTCACACGCACAAATAATTTTCTCCTGAAAGGTGATCATAAAGCGAACTTGCAAAATTGCCAGTGTGATTATGTGAAGCAGGGGGGAAATTGAGTAATTTGTTGTTTGGGGTTTGGTTTCTTTGCAGTTCCACTGTCAGCAGTGAATAAATGCTTCAAAAGCTGAAGGTGTGCACATCACTTTATGAGACTTCATGCCAATAGTTTCAGCTGGCATGAAGCCCAGAACCTTTTCCTGATGTTTTGAAATGACTGTAAAGTGCAGGGAATGCTAGGATGCATGGATATATATATTTTTGCTTTCTTTCTTTCAAATGACTAAATATCAAGTTGTAAAGCAGTGTGTCTAACCTCCACACCAAAATTTGTGTATTTAAGGAAATTTGAAAAATGTTATGTGATTACATATTATAGTAAGAAAATAAGGAAAAAATTATATTATTATGTATTATAGTTTAGAAAAACATTCTAGATTGTTAATTATACTGTGTAGCACGAGAAAACCTTGAGATTCTTCCTTTTTGGTACTTTGTAACCTATAGTGGAAAATGAGTCGTTTGAAGTTTGAAAATCTCAATGCATTTCCTACCCCAGAGGGCACAGGATGAAAATATATGGTGACAGGTGGATGCAGCACTGAAGTGGGAAAGAGCACAGGAGCAGTAATTCTCTTTTGTGCAGCAAGCAGCTGCAGTAAGCAACAGATGATGAGAACAGTTCTAAAGGCGAGGGGCTGAGCAGTGTCTGTGCGTTCGCAGCGGGTCCGGGTGGGCGGTGTGCAGGGGAAGCACACAGGGGACAGGGACACTGCAGGCACTGCCCTTCTGTACCCACTGCTCATGTGAAGGATACCTGTATGCACGTGTGAAGATCTCCTTTAATGCATACTGAGCAAGCATCCTGCATCTGCCTGCTGACTTTTAGCCCTGGACACGGCATCGCACCTGGAAGCACAAAGTCTGTCTCCCAGAGGCCCATCCTAAAGCTGGTAATTCTCAGGCTTGATGGGCACCAGTAGAAAGGTGCCATGAAAAGATTAATTTGACAAGGAATTGTAGTGAATTCATCCCACGTTTAGAAGACAGTGGAAAGTGAGAGACAATTTGAAAGAAAGCTGAACTGATAGATCATGACAGCTGGCTTAAACAGAGATGGAAATGACTCAAGAGCCCATGTTCAGACCACAGGCTATACTGTACTATAAACTACAAAGTACATTCAATATAAAACTCTTTGGATCAGGAGTTTGTGATAGACTGAAAAAGAGAGCAATCTTTTGGTGGCATGGTGGTACAGCCAAGAAGATTCATTTAGTTGTATGAAAGTAACTGCATTGAAAATGGTCAGGACATGTCACCATGAGAGACAAAGGTGTTGCATATATGAAGATGAAAAAATGGGGATCTGAGTTTCAGCATCAGCAATACGAACTAAGAGGAAAGGCTCAGCCTGGAGGTGTTATGCAAAAAGGAACAATTAGATTTTTCTGGATAAATAATTTTAGAGATGGCTAAGATGAAATTGACACCTCTGTTACAATCTCAGGAATGGGAGTGGTGACAACATCAGCAGGTTTTGCCTAGTCATTGCTGCAAGTTTCATTGCTATAGAAACACTTTCCTCAGCTCATATTTAAACAAGTTCATTTTTATATATCAATGCATTTAACCCCTGCTTAAGAAAATGGTTTGATAGTAGAATCTAAAATCTAAGGCCTTAGTACATTGCTACAGAACTTCCTAAACATAGAAGAGGGAGCAGAAAAATAAGATATCAAATCTGTGCCACTTTCCTGTGAGAGATTTTCTTTCTACCTCTATTACTGTGACTAACCAGAATACTTATTTATGTCTCATAAAGGCCTAAACTGTCCTTAATTACTAGTTTAAAATAAGAAATTTAAGGGAAATGGATTTTTCAGAGAAATTTATACATTGGACAGACTCTTATAGTAATACTATGAACTAATGGCCACTATGTGTTGGTTTTAGGTGAGACTTTTGTCCTGTTTTTACAGTTTTAAGGAGACAAACCAGTTACAGAGATTGTGCAGGCTATACATTTTTCCACACTGATATAATTAGTTACAAAAATACAATTTTAGAACAAGCGTTAGTTAAATTAAAAATATATTTGGCTTTGTTTTAAAATAAAAATACTTTATTCATCCCAGCCTTTTATGTACAATCACTTCCCTTCCTTACTAGGCAAACTTGCTTGTTTAGATTCTCCTATGGTTTGCATTTGCTTTTTGCACTGATACTCTCTTAGGACCCAGCACTGAGGCAAGGGTTTATGTGTGTTTATTAAGAAGAGAAGTTAAAGAGGCATTTTGACTCTGAATCACCCATCTGGAGTCCAGATTGACCCCATTGGCTCTGGGGCTGTCAGCATCCTCTGTTTGAGTATTAAAAGAGTTCATGGATTAGAGTATTTGGAAACTATGTGACATCTACAATCTGAAAAGCAAAATGTGAGTGAAGTGCCTTCTTGTGCTTGACTGAATAAGAGAGAGATGCAGTTCAGACCCTAAGGTACTTTCTGGTGACATGAGTAAAGTGACATAAATGTGCAATGCTAAAATTACATGCAGACTTTGGAAGAATATCACCATTTTTTCCTCTCTGCTTCCCATTTCAGAGAGACAGCAAAATTATTTTTCTGGGTATTGCAGATGAATTTCCAAATTAATCCTTGGGATCTCCTCTTTTATAAACTGCTTTACCCCTCTTAACTTTGTTTGCTTAACCTATATTGCTACTTACATTACCTTACCACTTCTGATGAAGAATTTTCGTAAAAGGTTTTTGGATAGCTAAGTACTATGGACAATGTTGGCTGCACTTTGCACGTGTGCTGTAATGATTTGGAAGAACTCCGATATGTCAGTCATGAAAAACTTAATTCATAAATCCACTGAAGCTTTTACGTCAAAAATTCTGATTTTTTCAGTGTGTCTGGTGGATGGACCCCACAGAACTAAATGGAATTTTTTCATCTACCATTGATAATAGATTCTATAATGGCCTGATAACCCTTATTTTTTGTTGCTCTTCTTAGGTATCTGAAATACTGATCCAAATGGTTTTGTGAGTAATTTGGGACACTCTGGAAAGTTTCTTATTCAGAGTATTAACTCCAAACCATTCTTTGGGCTTGCATCAAGTAAATGCTGACCTCTTGAACTAGAGATAAAATTCTGACATTAATACTCTGTGCTTTAATCACTCTGGTCAAATGGGCAAAACACATCTTTCACTTTTTCTGATGTTATCACAGTTTGCTACTGGCACTTTCACTAAGGACAGTAATTGACTTCCTAAATTTTAATATTTGTGGATGTCCACTTAAGCCACAAGGAGCTATGCGGATCCCAGTGGTAACTGGATGACAAGATTTGACTTTCCTTCTGCCATGCATGCAGGTGCTACATAGCATAAAGAGTCCTTTAATATGGCAACAAATAATGAATAAACAAGGTGATGTTACCAGTAAGTTAATATATTGCTGTATAGTGGCAGAAGGCAGGCTGTCCTCGAGTGTGAACTTACCTCTAGTTCTCCTTTGTTCTGCATTTGTAATCCTGTAAGGAAAGGAACTGGAAACTTGAGTTTCCAGGCAGTGCAGATGATGTGACGCATTTTATAATGCAAGACTGTTAAATTGTGCTTTATCAGCCACGTTACAAAATGTGTATTTGATACCTCAAAGTAATCAGAGGCTCAGGAGGAGCTGCTGATCGTGCAGGTGGTAGTTGTTATTGTTACTGTAATTGTTAGTGCAGACACAGAGCATTGGAAACGTAAGAAGGTTTATTCATTGCTGAGGCTGAGTTGTAACTCTGAGAGTCCTCTAGCAGAGGAATGCTGTGTGATTTGGAAATCCTGAGAAATCACCATTGATCACTTATTATAGATTGACGGAAGAAAAAACCAAGAGCAGAACAACGAAAACAGAACCCAAACACCTGATGGATTGTCATGAGCATTATCCATATTTGGTTTAGAGCCTGAGAAAAATGGTCTGGCATAGACGTAGCTAAACGTAGAACTAGGATGATCACTGGCTGAGATTACAGCTTGTTTTGCAAGTTCGAAGTGACCTTACTTTTCTGCGAAAGAGAAAATTGTTGCTCCTAGAGGCATAAGAAGTGGTAATAGAGGAATCTCAGAATTGCGCTACAGAAGTGTAAAGACATCACTTTTGTTGAATTTAAATGCTCAACATTTTAGTGAATATTTAGAAGGAGATTTGTTCAGAAGATGTGTCTGCATCTTGAAGCAAATTGTATGTATTATAGAGCTCAATATTGCCTAGTTGGCACAGTGTTTTAACTAGCGCTCATGCCCAGTTTCTGATTGCTCACTAGTTGGCAGACACTGAATTTAGATTGAAGTGGTCCAACTGTGTCTCCAGGCAATGACAGAGATGCTGAGCAGGAGACAGCTTACCGGGAGAGAGGCTGGTTCATACTCTGTCCCTGCAGCCCATGGGGACACGGCCACACCAACATCTGAGAGAAGGAGTTAAGTTTAAGCAATGTAAAATGAGGTGTCGATATAGTCTGTAATAATGTGGTTAGGAATTGGTTAGGTGTGGCTTGTAACCGGCCTAAACTTTAAGGAAAAATGAAGTCTCTTAATTACCCATAGTTTAAAGGATTTTCACTTTTCAGTAAGTTCAACATATATTCTTTAAAAACATATTCCCCTAAGCTTGAACTCAAATAGGGAGACAAGGGAACAAATGAGAGTTCATGAAGGAAATAAATTCTGATGGTGAATTTGGTCACTACTTTTTCCAGTAATATAAATTACAGAATGTGGACAATATATGAACATAAAGAGGGCAAATTAATTTGGAGAGAAAATTGAGAAGAATATAAATTAACTCTATTCTGTATATGAGTGCTGAGACATTATGATCAAGCAATGAACTTTATTAGTAATATAATTTTGTCCGTGAGGGCGGTAAACCCATCCAGCTTTCAGATTTTCCAGTGAATTTGTACTGGTAGACCATATTTGCACTAATGGTGGGACTTGTGGCCCAAGCATTGACCTGGGACGCTGTGCAGTAACATTAAGACCAGAAATAAATCATATGAATGGAGGTAAATATTTCAATAGATACCTTAGAAATTTCTCACTCTTCCTTTTAGCAGGACTGTTTAGATCTTTGACCCTAATGTGCAGCCACCGTTACTGCTGTTCTCCAATAAAGAAGAATAAGATTGTCCAATGCGAATAAATTGGCTAAGATGTAATGTAAGGTCATAAACAGAAAAAAAAGTCAGTTGGGACTGCATATTTTAGTGTGATTGATGAGTTATTTTTCTTAATTATTACTTTTGTGCATAAAATTGTTGTGCTCTGAAGAGCTCTTCAGATGTTTTGATACCACACATCACCAACCCTGAGCCCGACTTTACAGCTGAAACCCTGAAAATATTGTTCACCTTCTAATAACATTTTTTTTTAGATATAGCTATGTTGTACAAGTCAGAGGTGTGACTAGAGCTGTAGGGTTTGATGCCCAAATGAATGCTGATACAACTCTATGCAGTGTTGGTTATAAGAATGTGACCCTAAATATTTTTCCCAGACTCCCAGATAGGTTTTGAAGCCCAGAACAGGCATGATTCTGAACAGTTATGGGTACTCACCAGCTGGTTAATTATATCTGGATGTCATGCAGCCAAGGTTTGATGGAACATAGACAGACTTCTAGGAAGAAAATGGCAGTTATGTCTCTAAATCCTTGTTGTTTGCCAAGTGGTTAGCGTGACTGCCAGCTGAAGCCAATTTCTTATGCTTACATTCGTCAAATGTCCTCCATTGATGAAATTGTGGAATGAATGGCTGCCTATAAGACATAACTTTTGCTCCAGCCTTTGAAAGTGTGGAGTAAACAGCTTCCACCGGCCCTGTCTTCTATAAAACCACCCCTATCTTCTCTGCAATTCCCATAGGAATTTTGTCCAGACAAGGTGGTCCTTCAATAGTGCTTCCTCTCCACTACTACTGGCTGCTCCTCTGTTGGGTCCTCCTGCATATCAATGGTTCAGAGAGTTGGTGGAAGATTTTCACTTTTACATGGATTTTTCACCTTTTGTATTCCTTTCCTTATATCTTTCCCTGAAGGGATGTGCAGGATGATCCTGTTGAAATTACACCTTGACGTTTTCAGAGCCTAATCTTTTTAGTATCAGAACATATTGTCTGACTTCTGCAGTGCATTGTGGGAAGTGGGTGAGGGTTGGAATAATCTCTTCAGTTGCACTTGAAAAAAATCAGCATTTCATGAGAGTATTATGGACTGTTTGTTTTGAGAATTCTGAGGATTAAACTTGGTGCGTAAGCCATGAATAGGCTAAATCAGTCCAGCATAAGTAGCATGAAATAAAAAGATGCTTTGCTATTTTAGAACCAGGCTGTCCAGCAGGGATTACCACCTACCCTGTTGTAATCTTCACAGTGATAAACACACCGCCTTTTTGCAACACAAGGGAGAAACTGACTTAACATTGACTGAAAATTCAGTCAGAAACTGAATTTTACTACATTTCATTCCTGTTCATCTTTCAATTAAATTATTTACAGTCAGAAAAATCACTTACCTTCATGCACAGAGAATTTTCAGTGCCTGGAACAGGTTAATTAACAGCATGTCCCCAAGTTCTTAAAGTATTTGGGACAGAGCATGTGCTTCATTTGTGTCATTCAAGTGGTGGAAAGGAAGGAGAGTTTAGTTGAATGTGCTTTACTGTGCACCTCTTTGCCATACCACACAATGCCTCTGAAAACATGTAATGCATGAAATAAAGGTAATTAAATACAAAAAGAGCTTTGTTTCTTTTACATTCTATTTCCTACCTCATAGTCCTATATTCTGCCATATGAGCATCGCAGGAATAATATTATTTTTTTCCTCCTGAGTCAGTTTTCATGGAAGTTACTGATTTACAATACTGATTTACAATGTTATATAAAATGATAACATTTTATACATAGATATATAAAATATATATTTGTAGAAAAGATATTTTCAAGAAGGTAAAGATGTGGAATTATTTTCATAAATGGGGCAGTAGCACCTTTCATTATGGCAGTGCTTACTAGAATAGACAGCCTCCCAGCTTCCTGGGGACGTCTTTCTCCTGTGTTCTAATTGTGGTCACTGAGCTGGCCTGACAACTTGCTTTTAGGTGATTTAAAAGTTGCTCACAGCCTGATTCAGTGGTTCAATGCATTCGACAAATGGGTCAGAAATCCTTTCTGTGTATTTGTGTCATTTTCTCATCCTAAGTTTGAGGACACTACCTTGCTGCTTTAGAGGAATATTAGGATGTATTCATTACGGTTGGCAAAGTGCATCAAAGGCCTTCAGTGTAAAGTACAAGAGCTGCTGTTAAAATGACAAAGGTGACCAACAGGAACATAAATGCCAGTACTTTCACAGAAAAAAGTATCTCCACTTTCCTTTTTTAACCCTTTGTCTTCAGAGATTTCTTTTTTTTATTTTTTTTTTATTTTTTTTTCGCCTTCTAAAGTTATAAAGCTGGATTCAAAAATTGTTTAGAATTCCTACTGCCAAAGGGTAAGTTATAAATAATTCTTCCCTCATTAGCTATTTTAGGGTTTAATAGTTGGAATGGGTCTATGGAATATATTTCAAAGGTTTAATTGTTGTAATGGGTCTATGGAATGTATTTCAAAGTTGCATATGAAGTTCTTCAGTAGAGTGAAAAATGCACATGCAATTTAAAACTCCTAAGGAGGAAATGAGTTCTTGAATTATACTTTGAAACCTGGATAATGTTATAATTTTTAAACATTTTTCAGTACTTTAATCTACATTCTGAATATATTATTGAAAGTAAGAAAAAAATTCATTGGGGAAAAATATTAAAAAATGAGCTTTCTAAATCAAAAGGTAAAATCTATACAGTGGGATGTTAAATTGCATCAGTTGTTACCCAAAATATTTGAAATGTCATATTTTCTGTTGCTTCAGAAAGAAAGAGAAGTAATGAATTTATGCTACCTGGGAAGCTGGGCTGCTCTTTAAGACTGCCCTTGTTCAATATAGCACCAAGGTCAGAAGACTTAAGGAGCTGCAGAACTTCTTTTACCCCTGAATCTTTAACTGAAGTAATTTCTTATCAAAGCCTCTACTCTGATTTATGGTAGATTATAAAAATGACCATCTGATATTTGCATCTGCATGGATGGTGTCCCTATCAAATTTTCAGGTTAATATCAAAACCATATGTGATACTGATGCTAACTTTAGGGGTGGTAATTTTTTTTTTTTCTTTTCAATATCAAACAATATTATTTCATAAAAATTATTTTGCTGTTTGTAGTAGACCTGTCATTTGAATGATGATCTTAAACCAGAAGTACTTCTGCCAAAAGATGATGCTGCATTGCCTGATATTTACATCTGGGATCAAGTACTTTCTGGTTTCAACTCTTTCCTCTATAATCACAGACATTTAATCTCATTAAGTCTCATATCTTACTGAGGAGAATGTGAACTTGCAGGAGACAAACTTCAACCCCTGTGGAAACCCAACAATTTTCGTCTTAAATTGTGAGGGTCTTCCTATTTATTCTTGAAGGTCTGCCTTTGAGAAATTGCAAAAGAGAAAGCAAGACCACAAAAATTACTCCCACTGGATGGGAAAGAAGATGGATATATGCGTGGCAGAGAAGGGGAAAGGACAGAGGCAGTGGAAAGAGTGTTAGTAGCTTTGGGAATTTCTGGAGAGTGATTTATTCAGCCAGACTTTCAGACCTAGCATTCGAACAGATGTTGTGTTTATTTATAGATCAGGCACTGCAGACAAGGTAATTCATCAGGTGGAGTCAGAAGTCAAGGTGAACAGCTGACTTTCAGTTCATGGAAATGAATACCATGAACCACTGCATTACGTTATGTAATGATAACTGCAGAGCATGTTCAGAAAAAACCACACATCCCTCCAGCCTGATGTATGCAGGGAGAGAGGATCCTCATCGGTCTCCTTTTCTGAGTCTCTCTGTATTTGCGTCATTCAGCAAATATTCCTCACTATGTGGCCTTGCTCTGTCAGGTACAGGGGCAGAGCATGTAGAAGCCTGTTAATTCCAGCACTCCAGAAATGATTGGAGCACAATCCTCCTGCTCTAACTCTCATTAACTTTAGTGGGGTGTTTACTTAACAACAAGTTCACAGTTATTCTAGGAAAGGGGACCCAAATGAAGTGTGTGGATAATACTTAAGTGGTGCTTCCAAAATTGTTGTTTGTGCCTTTTGCAAACTTTAGGTACCACCCAAGCTGTGTGGTTTGCCTACAGTCTTAGTTCCTCAGTCATTGTACTCTTTCTCATTTATTGCCTGGATATCTTTCTTTCATGGACTATAAAAAACAGGGAAAGAAGGAGTTTTGATACATGTCTTGTCTTACCATGAGCTTGGAATGTGACTTACAGGATCTGGTACTACCATTTAGACATCACTACAGGAACAGAGCTACTGAGGAAGAGTGAAAACCAAATGGACAAATATGATGCTGACTTAGAATGCTTCACCACTCTATTCTGCAGTAACAAACCATGGGGTGTTGGGTTTTATCTTTAGAACTTTAGAATGTAAGATACTAGACATAAATCTTTCTGACATGTGGGTGCCTAACCTCTCAATGCTCATTTAATTTTTTTGACATAATTTGTGTACAACATATCCTATTACTCCGTGTTAATGAACACTAAATTATAATAATTTATGCTACTTGCAGTTCTTTAAGAACAAAGAATTTATGAATGTAAAGCAGAAGTCTCTCCTCTTCCTTCTACCCAATCTCTTTGAGCCTCATGATGTGTTAGCTTTGCTGCCTTCACCAGGAGAAAGAGTGTGATAAGAGAAACTACTCGAAGATTGAAATAGTTCCATTCTTCTCTGCCCACATCTGTAATAAACTTCTATGTACATGTGTTGATTCTATGCTAAAAGAAAAATCAGAATGTGAAATCCTCCTCTGTCTCCGACAGTGTTGGCTAAAGTAGTCAGTACAAAGATAAGGAATATTTCTAATACCTAAGTCTGTATGATGCCACGTTACTATGATACTGATACACAAATTATTACTTAATCTCATCTTTAGGTTTTCATTTCTGACTGGAATTTTTTGATCAATTATGTTAGATGGACAGTGCTTTTTTGGTCTATTCACACAGCCTGCATTGTGTATTTTCATCCATCTTTCCTAAAATGAAAAGGAGGAGTCCAAAAATTGGCTGTAGCCATTTTGCTTCTACTACCAGCTCACTCTTTGATCTCTTTGCAGATGCTGCTTAGAGAAGTCAGTAGGAATAATAATGGTATTTTTTATGATAATAAGAATTACTCAACAGGAAAGTTTCACAAATGATCTGTCTTCAGTGATTATCAGTTAATAAAGCCAGATAATATTTCCATCTGTAAGTTTTGTAATAAAAGATGTAATGCTCAGTTTTAGAAATCAGTATTTTTCTTAATGTTTTTCCTGGGGTTTTTTTCTCCTTATATGAATTTTTTTTTCCTAGAAGATTAACTGGAACTGGCAGCAACCAAGTCTCTGTTATATGACTCATGACTACTGAGTTACCAACAATTCAAGTGCAGTTAAATAACATATATATGAAGTCTTTCATCCAAGGACTTCCAAGTGCCTTATACTCATCAAGGGTCACTGTAAAACATGGGAATTAAGTATGGCTGTATGAGGGACAGCCAAACCAGAACATAAAAACATGCAACTGTCTTCTCCAGGTTCAGTGCCAAATGCAGATAAAGATTTTTATCATTCTGCATCAGTTTTGTCTCATTAAACCACATTTTCCTGTCTTGTTTTCTAAGTTGCTGGATAAAGAAGTAGATACAACGAGTAAAGTTTGGGTTGTGTAGAAGCTACCCTTTCCTGCCTGATATACCATTAAACATAGACGAAATTGGCAGGAAGAAGATAGTAAATGATGATTTAATGACATAATCATAAGATGTTATAACTAGATGGCTGCTTCAGGCTATTTCATTATGTCGTGGTGTAAACCATCCACCTTGAGGTTTGTAGTTTTCTCTACCCATGTGGCAGCACACCTGTGCTCACACTATCACTCCCTGATTCAGGTATATCACAGACAGTGTGTCCTTTCTGGCTGCTGGACAGAACCTTTTGTACATTCAGAAACAGATCTGCCATTTCATAAAACATCCCCTCATTACAACAGTACTCTCTTTATCATCTTAAAATGCTCTAAAATGTGTCAGTTGTAGGTGACTTGATAAATAGTGTGCTTACTTCTTGGTGCTTGAAAGGGTGCACTGAGCACATTTTATCCTGGTTGTACAAGAGAATAGAGCAGGAACAAACTAGTGCATTGAGTTTGACAGTCATCTTTTCTGACAAATAATTTGAAACTGGAGGCAATAAATTGTCATGGTAGGTTTTCTACGCATCATGCGTGCATGTGAGAGTATAAGTATATAAATAAAAATGTAACCATTAGGCAAAGGAACCTGATTTGAATAACCATTTAGGCAAAAAATTATAATCCTTAAAAATTCTTTCTCATTTAATTTGTTTTCAGACTTTCATTTCAGTTTGTATTAGGCATTCAACTGTGAAAAAGGAATGTGCTTTATTTTTATTTAACCAGAGTGCCTGGTTTTAATTTTCCTACAGTTTTCTGAAGGAGATTCACTAACCGCAGAATAAAAGGACTTTCTGTGACTGCAGTTGCTATTTTAACAAAAACTGCTGAAAAACAGTGTTTCCCTCATTTGGAAGAGCTACTGAGTTCACTGGATTTGGGGTCAAACACTGAGATAGCCACAGAAATGGTGACACACAGGAGTCACTACTACCTTGAAGAAATAGGAGTACCAAGAGTGAAGTGCACAATTGCTTCTGGAGGTAATCATAAGACTCCACGGCTGTCAGACAGACACACAGATCTTTGTGCTTCCACAGAAAGCGATCCATCACATCCTCCACTGTAATCTTCCTACTCAGCATCTGTAGGAACATCATGTTACCAGAATACTGCAGGAACTGCAGTAACTTACTAGAATACTGCCGAAAAAAGTGTAGTATAATACCAGTAACACAAGACCAAGATGCATTCCCTGTCAAAATTAAATGAGTTGGTGACATTAGCAGGTTATTAAAATGCTCAGCCTCTCATTCTTTTTTGCCTTATGAACAGATCAACAAAATTCATGTTGTTTCTTGCTGTGAAATACCTAGACTTCTGCAGTTGTCTTCACTAGAGTTCTTGCTCACTTTTGTAGGTGGAACACAGCTGTGAAGCAAAAGTGATTTCTTGATAGCTGAATGTAATAATGAATATTGAAATTGTATCTAAACCAGAAAAACATTGAGAGCATTTGTATGGATAACACTTTATGATTAATTCATAGGATGGAAATGAAGGTACAAAGATAGAACATTACCTCATTAAAAAATGAAAGCCAAAAAGCCCAAATGAGTAATACTGCTTCTAAAAATGTAACTCATTAATCTTGACTCTGCCAGGAAACATATATGGTCTGGTATACATGCAGAAGCACTTACGATATTTCCCGTGGACCCATTCAAGTAAAAACAGTTCCTGTAACTCAGTGAGTTGTGTTGGGTGCAGAAAATATGGGGCTGTTTAGGGAGAAAGAAGCAGAAGAATGTGCAGTAGGTACTCACTTGCAGGATGAGAACCAACCCATCTAGCACTACATTTCCTATCATACTGCAAATAAAATGTTTGTACTTGGGTGTGAGAGGAATGTAACTCTGTTAAGTTCAGCTCAGCCTATGACTTTAAACCTCATAAATTATATATTTCATTTTTATGTCTAAACAATAGAAGTGTGTGCATTTGATGAGTGTAAATTGAGGGAGTAAATTCATTTACTTATAATATCTACAAGTATCAGAGGTTAAAATATCAGAGGTAGACAAATTATAGCTCAATTCACACATATAGGCAGCATTTCTCTTTCCCATTCTCTGCATAATGTCATGTTCCCTTCAGGGCTGCTGTTGCCTAGACCATTGGGTTGGAACTTTACAATCATTTTATTTTAGTGACTGCCCTGTTTCATAGTAGGAAAGCATCACCTTCAAGCATTGCAAAAAGGCCTGGGTTTAATTTTCTAGAACACAGCTTAAAGAAATGAAGGGCTCTGTATCCCACTGTTAGTCTCCATACAATTCCTAATCTCCAGGTTATGAAGTAAAACCTTGGTTTTCTTTAGAGATGAAGGAAACTGCCTTTTTTTTTTTTTTTTTTAAGTAATTTCTTAAGCCCATTTGTGAAAAAGTGTTGTTTCATCTGAGGGAAGCCAATAGTGTTAATGTGTTTCCTCCTCTGCCAGATCTTACTGCCCGTAACCCAAATATTTTGTCCTTACACTACACTGTTTTTTATAGCTAGGTTTTTTGCGGATCCCTTATTTAAATATCCATAGACCCCTGGAAAGAAAGGCTGCAAATTGTAATCCACTAACCACAGTTTCTTCATATCAAATAGTTTCAAATGATTCTTTAAGATTATTTCATTCCAGGTTTTAATAAAATAATACAAATTTTCCTTGGTTTCAAAGTATTATCTGAAATAATCTGATTTGTATTTCTATTCTGAAAAGCAAAACACATTACATAGTAATAACATATCTCCTTTGTCTCAGGAATCCAAATAAACATTGTTCTCATTTTGGGACTATGTGCATTATCAGCAGCTTCATATTGAAAAAATATATGTATTTGTAAGTGTTAGATATTCACATATGTTATTTATATACACAGAAAAAAATACTCTCCATTTGTAACCTAGAAGGGTAGTTAAACATGACTCATTCTGTGATTAAACTGAGGGAATATCTGGCAAAAAATTTGATTAATTCAGAATTGACCGAGGTTTTGCCTTATCTTTTGGTATGTTCTTCTTTCTGAGATACTTTAACAATGTACTGACACCTGGACATATTCAGAGGAAAATGGTCATATCCCATGTTAAGAGACTAATTCAAAAAAAGGGAAAAATTCTCATGACTATAAATATAATAATCCTTCCATTTCATCAGATGGCAGTTGTTTTGAATCTTTTCTGTTCCAACCTTTTTTTGCACAATGGTGTTAATCCAGTGGAGGGATGAGGGAGATTATCTTGTTCTTATGTATTCAAAGTTTCAGCTTTTAAGTGATGAATGGATGCAGTGCTCTTGAGTGAAATGTGGAAAAAGCATTTATTCACAGAAATTACGCCCTTGGGATTCTTTGTGGTTCTAGAGGTCCAGTGCACCTCCAGTTGCAAGAACAGAAAATAAAATGAGCAAAAATGTAGCAGGTGAAGCTAGCAAGCAGGAGTGAGTGGGCAGGAGAGCTGATTCAAGGTCCACTCTGATCTACCTATGGCTATGGTTAGGCGACTGAGAATGGCACTGATGCATCCAGTATCAAAATAAATGTCCCATGGGTAACTTGTCAATAGAATTTTATAAAAATACTATGCTTTGTGCCTTTTAAAAGCAATACCTGTGTTCTGGAGTTAGTAATACCTGCTGTTAAAACATTAGAAAAATTCTTGCTTACACAGTTCTTTCTCATTAAGAAAATAAGTTTTTGTGATTAGATCTTTATGGTTACAGTTGATTCTAGTTAGAAACATGCAGAATTACTATTTTATTTTTCTCTTGGAATAGCACACTGTAATCCCCTGGCAAGCTCATTTTCAGGCTGAGGACTGCATATGCTAATGCTGAGATTTATTTGAATGGAAATGCTCTAAATTTTCCTATATGAACAGCGTAGTCTTTGAAACTCTGAGACTGGAAAGTATTGCCGAGAAAGCTGGAGAAGTTCTGTCTGAGAAGGACAGCACATTTTCTTAAATGTGTTTAAGATATTTAAATGTGTATGCATTCTTCTAAAATAAGAATTTTCTGTTGCATCTTGCACAAAGAGAAGTACCTATATTTACAAGTACTGCAATGAATTTATATTTGACTTCAATTAAGCAGTATTATTAACAGAGTGTAAAGGATGAAGAATTCTTAACCCAGAAGTAAAAGATTAAAAATCTGTCAACCTTGTTGAGCTGCAGGTATATTAGAAACCTTTTGTGTTGGGATCCTTGGGTTAATTCAACCTGTATAACAAAGTTCCTATGATCACCAGCAGCTGCTGAAGCGCCGGGCCTTCTTGGAGTGTTTAAATTGAGACTTTGGGCTGCTGTGCAAAGGGTGCATCTTTCACCATCTGCTCTCTTTCCTCTGCTCTTTTGGCGTTGCACAAACTGTTTTGAAGGAGAAGGAGGTAGTAGGAAAAAATGTATTGCTTCCGATTAAAGAGTTGTTGCCCTTTGTGTAATTAAGAATAAGAAAATACAGAAATTCATTCATGACTTTTGTCCAGACCTAGATGATGAAGGTAAACCTATTTGCATCATGTGCTTCCCATCAAAATCATCTTTTCGTTTATATTCCTGCTTTGAATGGTATAATGAATGCTTGGTCTGAATACTATGTAGGCCAACTACCAGGTAATGTTTCATCCATCTACATGCATGGAGCCAATTATGCCTAATGGATTATGAGATGCAGGGTTTATTGCAGTTCATTTGCAGAAGCATTGAAGAATGGATTTGTCTTTGTTTGCCTTCAAAGTGTTAGTAGGTCCTAGGGTTATATGGTGAACATCTGTTTTAAAAAGAAAAAGCAAAGAGGAAAGCTGTGCTCTATGAAATCTGTCTTATTTTTAGCATTTCAGGAAATGAATGATTTTGACTGAAAATAATACTCATGAACATACCATATAGGGGATTGTTTCTACAGATAATTTCAATTATTTACAAATGGCATTGCATTTTACAAAGACAAATGTTGAAAACTAGTACTTCATGTCAACAGTTTTACCATAGTAAAGAGGTCTTACCCTGAGGTTGTTCTCCCTCCTTCAGCTAGTTTCCACTCTTTAAGGTGACTGAGGTGTGTAATGATACAGCTTTTAACCTGGTTTGTGCAAAATGGACAACATCTGTAGCATGCTCTGTATTGCTGAGAAACCTGCCCCCTGAAGAAATGTCCTTGGTTAGTTCTGTTTTGCACACAGGTAGGTATGAATGCTGAAGTAAAAGTTACAAAAATATGAATCCTTTACGTACAACATACTCCCTTAATTTTTTTTCTATGTAAGTGGATCTGGACTGCTGGTGGAAAAAGGAGACAAAAGTGGCAGCTGTGCTCTGGAGAGCAGGGGCTGAACACATGCTTTTACACTTTCTAAAATACAAAAGGTTCTGCTTGATGTTTTTTTGCTCTTTGCTATAATTGCTACGCTGCCCTATGTGGATAATGGCATTCACTGGTCACTTCAGGGAACTGCTTTGTATTTTTGTCCTTCTGGTTTACAGCAGAAGCAGTTTAGCAATTTTTGCATAAAAACAGTGTGTGTCACTGTTTTTATGGAAAACACATGCACACACACGCATATGTATGCACACATACATTTTTTAAATTTANAGTATCAAACATGATATCAATAGATAGTAAACCAGTAGGAAAATTAAATGTTAGGGAAGACCCCAGGAAAGCTAATGGAAATATTCACTTGAAAAGGGAATATTTTCTGTTCAGAGTTCTGAAGAACATGAGTTGAGGTGTTTTCAGCAGTGAATTGGGTTGTTAACTGGTTTAATATAGCATAATCAACAGATTTGAAGCTTCTCTGGTTTATACCCTATTCAGTCTCTGCAGCCTTTAGAAATCATTCACTAGTGGAGTGGCAATTCTTATGCAATTTAGTGTCATTCTTGACTGACAAGGTAAATGCTTACTTTGTGAAGGGGAAGTCATTAAAAGACAAAACCAGAATCTGAATCTCATTTCTCCTTGAGAGTATAAGTGTTTTTTTAAATGCACACTTGATGTATTTGACCTCTTCATAAGTGGATGCTAGCAGCTTGCTTTGACATAGATTTTTTGAAGGTATCAGTTTCAGTGACCATGAATTTCGTTTTTTTTATCCCTCCTTTACATGTGCAAACTGTTCTCACGTGGCAGTACTTTCACAAACGAGAATAGAATCCATAGGTGGCAGGATCTTAAAGTGCTTCACTCGTGGGGGGCCTTATACTTGTAGCTGAACATATTCTATAAAAGCTTAATTGGGAAATGCACGATCAGGTTTGTAAGTGCAGAAATAAACTTCCATTTGGCAGACATTAAACAGGGCACTAATTCAAAACAAGGTAAACATTCACAACAACTACCTGTAAAACCATCACCATGTGGTATTTCTAAGAAACTAAACTACGGAGCTGCTTTTCTATTACTATCAGTTTCTGTGAGTCTTTCTTGACTAGAAAATTGAAAATAGAGAAGGTTTTATGGCTTCTTTGCTTACTTTCCTCTACAAAAGTCAGTATAATATAACAGTAATGATGTATTTTACCTTCCATCTTTCCCCTACTGGGAAAGATTTAGAAATCAGTCGGTAAAAAGAGATTAGGACCATATTGCAGGAGGCTATTGCATGGAGCCCATTGTGGTTATGAAATACCTGGGAAGCTGGATCAGATTTTTGAAAGTACGAATTTAAATCAGGATCCTTGCTGTAACTGTGTACGGAACATTTCCAGCAATATCCCCCAAGTCTTAGGCGTTATATACAGGATATGGCTATGCACTTCCTAGAAGAAAGAAACAGTTTGTCTCTCTTTAAAACAAGCCTAGACTAGGGAAAGTCATTAATTTTTCTTCTTTTTTTTCTTTTTTTCTGAACACATCATTCTTTTGACACCAACTGCACACTACCTTCTGTTAACCCAGTTCTATTTTAGTAAGAAATATCTGAACCAGGAATTCTGTCTGGTACTTGCAGAAAATGCGGTACATTTAATATTCTCAAAATGAACTTAGAATGTCATCAGAACCATTTGACATCCTGGATGTTGTGCCAGATCTTCCTAAGTGTAACAATGGAATGAAATCCATGATCCTTAAAGTAGTATACGAGTAATAGAAGAAATGTAAGAAGTTGCTTATTATGTATGATATTTTGAAATACCCAGCAGGATGTCCATAAAGGAGACGTATTGAACTTGTATGTCTGATCTCTATGTGGAAAAAAAAAAAAAAAGGAATGAATTCAGAAAGTCCATACTCTGAGTATTAAAAAAACCCCAAACCCCTAATGCGGAACATATGAAACATTAGCCTATTCTTTAAATGCTAATTAAAAATGTCTGCTGAGGACAGAACTGGCTGCTTGAGAACACTAGGACTGGCAGGGTTAATTTGTTTTTATACTTACTGCCATGCAGAAAATGTTGTTATGGAAACCAAATATATGTTATTTCCTAAATAAATATTCTCTCAAGGCCTCTGGAACAGAGGAAAGAAATTGAAGCTATTAGCGTTATTGTTGCTGTTGGCTGTCTGAAATCCCAAAGCTGGGATTCTAATTGAAAATCCGAGGATGTGTGCTTCCTGGTTTTATAGTAAAAATATAGAAAGCCAGTACCATTGTTATCTCCTTTTAAACACTATGAAAAACTGGGAATTGGTCTCTAAGATGCCTCGGCTTAAAGCATCTTGAGGATTTTCCTGGTTTGGGAAGCCTGCAAGCCAAGAATAATTTATGTAGAAATTCACCAATTGAATTTTCAATATAATTTTGGTGTCTCTCAAAAGTTTCCTAAATCCAGCTTGATATAGATTGATGTTGAATAGGTTTTCTGAATGGATCTGGACCCTCATGCTCATTGAAAAAATCCATGCTAGGTTTGTAGGCTTTTTGTCTTTAATCCTGTGCAAATGCACCAATCTTGAGAATTCAGACCAAACCTGTAGGGCATTTTCTAGAGAAGATTTGCTACTCTAGAAATTTGTCATTTGTATGTGTTATGGTACATAAATAATCATGATGGAAAGAGGAAACTTGAAGGACATTTTTGATCTTCTGATGTTGTAAGTAGTGGATGAGAAAGATATGGTGATAATCAAGGCTTGGTCTGGGATATATTTTCAGGCAGTGACACTGGTGAAGCATGACTGATTACTGATGACTGAACTTATCACAAAGACTGGACTTGTCACTTGAAATTATCAAGGCCAAATTGGTTCTTTCAGAATTCTTTGGTTTATTCATTATGGAGATGGAGAGGCCAGTCAGGACATATAACTTGCATTAGTCCTTCCTCAGAACAGGTTTTATGGCCTTGTATCTGTTTCATTTTCCTTTTTTTCATGAGCCATAAGCATCACAGAAATATCTATTTTGCTATTATGCACTAGGAAAACTCATTTAGAGAGTGAATGCATTGGAATCCAAAGCCTTGTATAGGTATCTGTTACATAAGGAAAAAAATTCATAATGTATTTTTTATGATGCATAATTTGGTTTTGGATATCCTGCATTCATGGAAACAAAACTCAGAATGAAACTGTCAGGACCTGTCAATATGTTTTGCAGAGTTATATTAAAACCAGCACCTATAATCCTTAAATTATTAGAGGAATATCCTTTAGAAGTGGGGAGAAAATACTTCATCTGTATTACCCCTGCAGTGACAACAATTTTATTGGAATTCCGTCTCTAGTTCCAGACATCAAAAATTAGAGGAAAACATCACGAAGGACTCGGGAAAGAGATGTGAAAAGCCTGAAAGCTGTGGAAAATATGGCTCCTAATAGTAGATTGAACTTTGTTCAGTGACTTTTTGGAGGAAAGATTAAGAGGTAAGTTGAGCTTCATTAAAGTCTCCCTCCTGAGAAGGTCTGAAATCTGACAATGTCAGTATATTTTATTGTTTGTTTTTTTTTTATTTTACATTTGAGCTGCAGCCTTAGCTAGGTACTTATAAGATAGTATATTACAGCACATCACAGGAAGTAGTTTAGTCTTTTTAATCAACAATTCTGTGACCCGCATACCAAAAAAATTCAACTGCGGTAGTGCCTTAAAAAATGCATTAATTTTAAGCATTCTTTAGGTTCTTTGCACAAAGGTAGAATATTAAGGATATTTTCAGCATGAGAAGCCTGTGTTAGTTGCTTCTTTCATTAAAAGTGCTTTTTTACCACATGGTAATATGTCAGTAGAATCAGAAGTGTACATAGGTTGTTTCAGAATTCATTGCCAGATGTTTTGCATTATCAACGTAAACCTTTGTAGACGTTTCCTTGAAGTGCAACTGCGATGTTAATTTGTTTTCATTGAACTTGTAGAGTAGTAGGCCAAAACAGTACGTTGAAGGAAAGTAATTTCTCTGATGTTCTTTACACTGATCTAGTTAGTCATAACACGTTTTGCTTTAAAAGTCTCTTTGTATTTGTTCCAATTCCCTTTATATAAGTCTCTGCTATAATTTTTAGGGATAATGGAAGTGTTGATTATAGGGGTATTTTCAGGTTCTATAAACGTTATATTATTCCATATTTGAAAAGCTAATAGAAAAATTAAATCCAGCAAACAGGAATGCAAATAGGAGAGTGAGTTCGTGCTGCAAGAGTATATAAGCAAAGCCATATCATCTCTGATTTGTCAGGCATAACTGAGTCCCTCAGGGAGATTATGCTTGGCCAGTCATTCTGGTGAATATGCAGAAACACTGTGGAAAAATATCTGAAATAACTGGTTTTGTTTTGGTAAGGTTTTGGGTATTCTTTCTTTTTCCTTCAGTTTTTGCTGGTAACAATCTATCAAATCTGACTAATTTCAAATTGCAGCTTGTATGAAAACAGCTTTCCCTTAGCTTTAGATACCATATTGCTTCTGTTCCTACCTTAAATTTCTGCAGTCATTTTTCTTTTAGGAAATTGTTTTGAGTATTACCCATCAGATTGCAATTTTGCAAAATGGGATGTCACATCTTCAAACAAGCTTCACTCTGTAAAACTTTTTCCAGTTTCATATTTTAGAACCCTTTATTCATCTTTAACTCTTGAATGACCTTTGCCAGCTGTCACTGTAAGCTAGGGATCAGTGTGCTTGACAGTCACAGTCACCTCTGAGGAGATGTAAATTCCTGCGCCATATTTCACAGGCTGAAAGACCCAACATGTCTTATCTGTGGAATAAATGAAGGAGTAAAAACAACCACCCACATGCACAGTAAATACTATTTCTGCAGAAAATAACTTGCCCTACTTACTATCTAAAATAGTCACAAATATTTAATGTGCTGCAAGATTAAAAATAGCTCGAAGTGACATTTGGATGGCATAATAAAAGGGGTGGTGAAAGGACTGTATAGTCTGGTTTGGTGAGAGATCCTGTGCACAAGAGAGGTACAAAAGTATGTGGAGATTGTTGTTGACTGATGGAAGTAACTACTCAGCTTTTTGAGAGGTGAGTACATTTTCATTGAACCCATCTAGTTTTCAAAAGCACTGGTGAGCAATAGAAAGGTTACTAATACTTACAGCAAGATTATTGAAAGAACGGTAAGATCAGGATTAATTTTAAGTTAAAAAAGTAACATCAGAAAAAGACACCTGGCTAAATAATGTATTCATATCCTAAATCATAGTTTCTGATTTCTGCAGTGAAAAGTAATGAATAATACTGTCTTTGTACTGTTTGCAAGGAATTTTTTACAAATCTGTAGTAATTAAATAATTTGGACCTGTGGTATTGCTAGACTAATTGGTGTTAATTTGTGGTTTTAAACAGGTATCTATTGTAACGGTATTTGACCAAGAAGCTCAGAATTCAGTAAATCATCAGAGAACCAAATTATTTGAGAAAGACTCTAAAATCTTCCCTAGGCTGACAAATTAAAGGACAACACTGATTCAGAATTATATAATTCTCAACTGTTTGTTTTTTTCTCAGGTGAAAATGGAGGAAAGTATTAGAAGCCAATACAATGCATTGGATGTTTAACATGATCATAATTTTTTGAAACTTCCGAATCATAAGAACAGGTTGAATAAGTTAGACTGGTGGAGGATTTGGGAAGGATTTGGGATTTGGGAGGATTTGAAGGATTTGGGAGCCAACTGTACAGCTTTATTGCTGGTCAGAAAACATCAACAGCCAAATCAAATTGTTAGCTCTCCTGAAGTGCGTCCATGTTTCTGTGTGCCTGCATGTCCATGCATATAAATATATCTGGCCAGAGAGAAAGAATTATATTCACATATGTTCAAGTGATTCACTTAATATACATACACACACACACACACACACACACACACACACACACACACACACACACACACACACATATATATATATATTGTGGGAGTTTTTTTCTGAGTTAAGGTTTGTAGGATGATTCAGTATGTTTCAATGCTGTTAAATCCCTCTGTTGGGATAGTTTCTCAGGGATGCTGGAAGACAGAGGCAGAGCAGAAGAAGCTCACAGATTCTTTCTTTCTTCCTCCTTTCTGTTCTACACGTCCTGGAGGAGCAGAATATGAGAGGGAATGGTGAGCTGAACTCTCAACACTTTTCTCTACCATTCTAATTTTCTTCTGGTTCTTTAATCTATAGGTTTACTGTGGAATCTTGGAGAATGAGGAATGCACATTGCCACTGATAAAGTCATGAGGTTTTTTTTCATTTACTATGTGCCTCTTGACTTGTGTGTTTGCATAAAAGTAAGGACTAATCTGGTAAAACTTCTTTTCCCAATCAGAATCAGACAAAAGAGACGAAACAGCTATTTCTGTAGCTTTTGAGGAATACAGTAAACATAAAAATTAATAAGGGAAACTTTGTTAAAATTTTATTCACTGTTTTAAGAATTCTACCTCCTGGAAGCAAAAAGAAGCTTAAAATTCATGACACCAGAACTGTTATTTGACAGCAAGTGGAACTGCTGAGACTGGTAATGAGAATTGTCTGATTGCAAAAACCCAACAGGTGATAGCTGAGTGCTAACCTTTGCTTGCATTTTCATCTTCAACCATGTATTTTCTACTCAAGATGTAATCCTAATGTTCTGAATTTCATCTCTTCAACTTCACAATATTTTATATTTTTTTAAATTTACTTTTTTCACTAACTACTCTCTAATTAGAAAATTTAGGTCTCTATGTTGTATGTGGAGACAAGAGGGGCAGCCTGCTGTTTGAGGGAACTACTTTTCATTTTCCGTAGAAATAAAAAAACAAAAAAAATTCAGTTCCAGCCTCAAGACACATGCTTTTCTCA
>VWZT01001216.1:13743-54017 GCA_013397055.1 Pachycephala philippinensis
CAAGTGCATCCAGAGGAGGGCGACAAGGCTGGGGAAGGGCTGGGAGCACAAGTCACACAAGGAGTGGCTGAGGGAGCTGGGGTTGTTAAGCGTGGAGAAAAGGAGGCTCAGGAGAGACGTTATGACTCCCTACAACTCCCTGAAAGGAGGGTGTACCCAGATGGGGGTCAGTCTCTTTTCCCAGACAACCAGCAACAGAACAAGAGGACACAGCCTCAAGGTGTGCCAGGGGAGGTTTAGGCTGGCCATCAGAGAGTAGCTCTTGACAGAAAGAGATTGAGCATTGGAATGGGCTGCCCAGGGAGGTGGTGGTGTCACCATCCCTGGAGGTGTTTAAGAAAAGATGGATGTGGCACTTTAGTCAGTCGACTAGTCGAGTTGACGAGGTGGTGTTAGGTCATAGATTGCTCTCTGTAATCTGCTCCAACCAAGGCTGCACTCTCAAAGGTCTTCTCCAACCTAGGTAATTCTGTGATACTGCAGGGAAGAAAACTCTTCTTCTATAAGGACCGTTTAAGCTGTAAAAAATATGAAACAGCACTCAAAATCTTGAGTTATTCAGTCTCTTCAAAAAGCTGAACACAAAAAAATTTATAGAAACCACAATCACTGGAATACCTACTGACTTTTGGGACATATCTAATTGTTTGTAGTTAACTCCAAGGAAGTATGACACATACCGATTTTTTTGGCTTCTGTCGATTTGACACTTACCCTACCATAACCAGAGCAAGCTGGTTCAATGCCTTCACTAAAAGATGCTGAATTTTACTCCATTTGAGACTGCAGAACTGCAGAGGCGGGTAAGCACTTTCCTAGTGTAGCTGCCTGAGATGGAGAGATGTATGTGGCCCTGTCTTTCCCAGGTACATTACCTTTTCACGCAGTGCTTCATTTCTTCTGAAGTCGAAGCCCAGCTAGACAAAATAATATATTCACTGTGGAAAATGAAGTATCACCCACCAGATGCACATCTATAATACATGTATACTTCTGTAACCAGAAATTGGGCCAGAAGCACTGATACATGGTGTTTATCTTGAAATATGCACTTCATGTTTTCTTGTTGAATCACAGAGCACTGGAAATGCTGGTATACAGCTTTTAGTAGAAATGAAACATTGATGTATAGTTGCTACACTGTCTACTTGAATTCTTAAATCGTGATCATTAATTACTCAACTTGCTTGCTTTATGCATGGCAGGGTGAATTATACCTGCAGTGGGTAGTACCTATTGTTCGAGCTTATAAGTTACCCATGCTCCATAGCATGCAAGAATAATCTTAGTTTTTGGCAAGATAAAATGGCACACAGAAACTATTGACAATGAATTACAGGTTTTTAGAATTTTCTGCTTGAGTGAGTTGCAGGCAGCTTTTGAATAGCAACTTTCAAGTACATATTACAGGATGGCGGGTGTGTGGAGGGGGGTGGTGCCTGACACCAAGTTGTGTAGGGCAGTAGATGAAGAACTTAGGTTAACAAAGCATCTTGCTTTTGGACGTATTCTTTCTACCCAGGTTGGTTCCTTCAACTCTCTCAAATGAACCACGTTGCAATTTAAAACTTAGCTTATGTGTCCTGTAAAGCTGAATTTGGTAGATGTTTTCTCAGTTCATTTAATGCGTAGGTAGCCTCAGGCTCCCATGGAATCCAGTTATTTCAGCGTTCTTTCCAAATGCAGCACCAGTACCTCTCCTCTCCCCTGATTCTTTGTTAAAACAGCTGGAAGGCTAAAACATTCATTCAGGAATCAAGAAAGCAAGACTACTACGTCAATCAGATGGGAGAAAAATGCACATGTCCTGCCAATGTCTCCGCCTGTCTGCTGTCAGCTGGGCGCTCCTCCCCTCCATGGCTGAAGCTGTTCTATTGACCAAGCCAAGACCCAGGAGTACACTGAGCAAGACACAGCCTACTTCCACAGCCAGGTATTTAGAGCACCCTACCAATACAGGCAAAGCACAACTTTCAGACACTCCAGTGGCCATTTTGCTTTAAACTTTCTTCAGGCACACATCAAGAGTTAGCACACAATATTTTTTTCTTCCATGGGATGTGCCCTACACATTAGCTTTATTTTATAGAGGCAGACTTTCAGGAGGCTTCTCCCAAATGGCAGAAACAGGAAAAACACATGTTAGAAAGAGGAAAGTCGGCCTTACATTCTTAAGGGCAGCTTTGGACTGTAGGTCTCAAATGGCAATAGTTTCCTGCTTATTACCTCAACAGCTGGAGAAGAGACAGGCTGAAAACATGCCTGGTTGTCTGGTAGTTACTGGCTACTTTTACTGAGTTTCCTTTGCACCTAGGTGGTGTTTATGGGAGGTGCTGTACTTTACTAGGCACCCTGTGGGAAAGCTACACATCTAAATCAGCAGAGCACAGGTCAGTGCAATTGGTGCAACACAGATTGCACTTCAGTGCACAGTATTTCAATGTGTATTTGCCTTTCACTCCCTGACTGGCCAGTGGCTTTTCATCCTATCATTTTCAAACCACTGTGATACAGTGGAGAGTTTAGTAAGACAAAGATACAGAGCACTGTAACACCTAGCTCTCAAATGTTGACATCTTTGGCACTAACCCAAGGTAAATATGTGATTCTTATTCTTTGACAACATTTTCAAACATTGATTTAATGTTTTCTAACTGCATTAGATTGACTCTATCTTTAAAAGTACATAGCCATTATCCAGATAGCATAAGTGCAAGCTGATGAACAAATGTTATTTAATTCTAATCCCCCGAAGTGTCATTTCCTTTTAGGTCTCCATTTCACTTCTGGAATAACAAACAAAAGTGCTGGTTCTGATTGATGGCTTTGGCCACAAAAAACTAAACTGAGATCACCGTTTTGCTTAACATAGGAATTACAATCTGTCTCTGTTATGTTTTCAATATGTTAAAATAAAGAACACATGGCCCCCTCTTGTACTCAGAAGTGATCTCAGCACTCCTGCCTGGTCTGTTTGACGTCTTTCATCAAAAAGCTGGACTGAAAGCTTCCTAGATCATGTTATATTTACACAATACTTTGACAAAACAGGCTGAAATCAGAAAATTGGCTCTGTACACGTATACACGTGCACACATACAAACACACACACACCCCTGTTGTTGCTGTAAGGTGCCTCTAGCTTAACTAGCAGCTTCCATCTGCTCTAAAGGCACCTTGAAATCACCAGCAAATCCAGTCTACCCTTATGGCAGGAAAGTTGCCAGGAAATCCAATCACCAGCAAACCCAGTCTACCCTTACGGCAGGAAAGGAGCCATGTGGCAAGAACTGGTAGAAATCTGTGATGGTACTTGCATGTATATTACTTCTCTGGTGCATGCTAAGGGATAGTTGGGGTCTAAATTTTCTCTATGGCCTTCTCTGAAAGTCACCTCAACAGGATTTACAGCCCTTTGGAAGCAGAATGAGATTAGATTTATGTAAAGTGTCAGCTTTGCACTTAAAAAGCAGTTGATATGTTAAGTTTGTATATCATGTTTAACACAAAAGGGATATTTGCTTTTGTGGATACTTCACCCTAATGTGTAATTGGTAATAGATCACTGTTACCTGATATCAGTTCTATTCTGATAATGGATAAGTAGTGGTTTAGGAAGGTATTGATGCCAGAATCTTGAATTCCATAGAAAAGATTTTATTGAATTATTTACACTTATTTCTCAGGTATAAGGCAAACTGAATTTACCCCACGAACAGCCACAACAGAATACCAGTCATACACATCTTTCATATACAAATGTAATCCATACAACTAAAACAGGTCGGACTGACTGCAGTCATTATCTCTACACAGGTGAGGACCCCCTACACAAGCCTTGCTTAAGTTACCAGTTAGAAAGCAGTGTTACTAGAGATATGTGTTAAACATCTTGAGGGGTCAAAAGGGAATGGCCAAAGCAAGAGGCAATTCCTCCAAAAAGCTGTACTTCCTCTAACTTTGCCGCTTCTGGCATCTTCAGTATCAGGCTGGGATTATAAAAAAGGATGAATTCCCAAATTCAGCACAGCTGACCCTATTCCCTCTTCCCCCTCACTGCTCCATGTACATAAACAAACAAGTGATACCCATTAATGATGCTACAACTTTGTAGTTGGCTCCAGCCCTTCATTGTGATTACTTTCTTTGTGGGAAGCAATTAAATGCAAGCAGCAAAATTAACCATATCCTGTGCAATCACTCTGACAGTGTATCTTGGGAGGAAACAAAAGACCACATGTCTCTACAGGACAGAGAGAGTTACCAGATTTGTAATAATTTATAATAATCAAATAATAGATTTTTTTCTTTACTAAACTGTTTAGTGTGGCATTCAAATTAATTCATCTGCTTATGCAGCAAGAAATGAAGACAGAAAGGAACAATTCCAGAAGTGCCAGACTATCAGCAAACATTCTGGACCAATGACTTTGGCCTAATACATGTTGATTCGCTAAACTACCCAAACTGGTTTAACCCAGATTCAGAAACTACAACAGAGCAAGATTTCAGCACCTGTAATAGATGGTGCCAAAAGGTCAACCGAGCTGACAGGTAAAACAAATAAAATGCAAGACACACAGAGTTTATAGCTTGAGTTAAAAATCAATATTGATTGAAAATAAAATGAAAAATTATTAAATTAACTTAATGTCATGATTTAACCCCAGCTACTTCCCCCCACTAGTACAACTGGGGAGAGAACCGGAAAGATAGGAAAACAAAAGCTGCACAAGCAAGCAAAGCAAAACAAAGAATGAATTCACTGCTTCCCATGCACAGGCAGGTGTTCAGCCATCTCCAGGAAAGCGGGGCCTCATAACTCAGAGGAACATGGGGAAGATGAATGTCATCACTCTGAACATCACCCCTTCCTCCTTCTTCACCCACTTTATATACTGAGCATGATGTCACACGGTCTGGAATATCCCTGTGGTCAGTTGGGGTCACCTGCCCTGGCTGTGTCTCCTCCCAGCCTCCCAGGCACCCCCAGTCCCCTCACCAGTGTGGCAGTACGAGAAGCAGAAAGGGCCTTGGCTCTGTGTGTGCCCTGCTCAGCAATAACAAAAACAACTCTATTATCAACCCTGTGTTCAGCGCAAATCCAAAACACAGCCCCATACCAGCCACTGTGAAGAAAGTTAACTCTACCCCAGCCAAAATCAACACATTCATCAAGCCCATTTTCTGTTAGCCTCTTTTCTTATTAAGTCATATTTTGAACAGAGAAAGTTGTGAGTGGTAACAAGACTCTAAAAGAAATGCAAGTACCTGGATGAGGTAGATCTGCTAGAGCATGTGTGGTTGATCCCCAGTGTTCTGAAATCTGGAGCAATCCAGAAGATTAGAAGAGGTTGCAAAAGAAGGTGAAGATGCAGGCTGCCTTGTACCACAATGAAGGGCATGTAGTTTCAGTTCACATTCAGGAGTATGCCCTTGTAAGCATGAAATTTCAACAAGAGCTACACCAGAGAGAGTTTTTTACACACCACTATATTGTAGCCTGATCTTTTGAGAATGTCAGTGGGTGTCTTCTAGCAATGCATTGACTGCATCAGACTCTTTGCTTAATAAGAATCAAACAACAAAATAGCAGCTGTTCATCTGTACGAACATATTTGTGCTTTTAGTTACAAACAGCTTAACAGAAATTCCTCCTTATATTTGCTCTCCCACTGCTGTGCCACATTTTTCCTCAAACAACTTTGTGAGTAATATGTCACCAGTGTTAACATTTAATTTAATGGAAATTACGTGGAAAAACAAAAATATCACAGTTTTAAAAAAGTAATGTTTTCAGTAGTATTCTTAGCCTACATTATTTAGGGAACTTGAATTTTCATTTTTCAATCATTTACTCTTTATTCCAAATTATAATATCTCTGCATAATGACACGACAGTTGATTGCTGAGGAAAAGTCCATTATGTCACAAGCATAATATTTTATAATTCTGGAGTGATGAGAATGGGACCAAAAAAAGTTTAACATCAACAATATTGATAGTAAAGATAAAAGCAGAAACTACCAAGGGTAATAATAAATGTTGAAAGAAATTCCACTTATGAAATACTTAGGCTAGATATTTAGATATATCAGTTGTAGGTAATGTCTTCAGTTGTGCAAGACTGTTTGCCTTAATATTTACCTGAGTTAAAAACAACTGAAGGGGAGAACTATACTGAATGACTCAATTTTCTATTTTCTTTTCGGATTTTCATGCATTCAATTACCTTGATAGTGGCAACTGAAGTCAGGAAATTCTAATCTGTGTCATATAATTAGTGAGATTTTATAAGCCTGATGTTTAGAATAGAATAAGCTTTCAACATAAAAAAATTACTCCATTCCCTTGCAAGTTGAATGAGAAAAATGAAACCTTGTGTAGAACTCTTAGACTAATATTCTTTGAGGCAAATTCTGGATTTCAACTCCTTGGCTGAGACTACAAAACTGTAGTGTAACAAAAAGGGTTGTTTATTTTGCTGTCAGAAGGTCCTCCACATTTTTAGGTATAATCAGCAGACTGATCAATTATTAACTGTAGTTTTGTCTTGTCAATCTGTTTCACTTTTATCTTACCTAATATTTGTTTTTCAGTGATACATCTATTTTTAATTTTGACTCAGTGATTGTCTTCAGCCTCTGTAGGCTCTTGTCTTCTTGCTAAGTGGGACAATTTTCTGGCTACTAGTGCAAAAGCACTGAAAACACTTTAGATTCACATTTACTTCAATTTCCATGTATCACCAGCCAGTATTTTATGAGTGCTCTGAGGCAACTCTCTTTAACATTTAAAGAATCCCAGCTATTCAATATCTTCTTTCCAGCTTGCTTAGCAATATAACCTTTCCTTTCCTTTAACTGGAATCCTGACAAGGACTTAATTTACAAGGGAAGCCTCAGCTACAGCTGCCATTCAATCCCACATTTTTCATGGACCTCTTCTAGTTACCAATGTGTTTAAAATAGTTACAGAATGATGGTAGCAAAGCATTTGCTTTTGCTAGTTGCTGGTTTCTACCCAAAAGGCTTTCTGAGAAACCTAGTAGCACAGGGTCTCATTTTTCTCTAGCATACTATAATGGATAATGTTCTAATGCATTTCTTCCCACAGCTTTTCCCTGCTGTATTGTATTTTGCCTTTGTTGTATAGGCACAGCTGAGCCTGGGTTACTATTGGTTTAGCTTCAGCTTGCTTTGAGATTATTCTCACGTGGTTTGCTTTAATTGTTTTCTGATTTTTATTTTATGTATTTGAACCAAAATCTGAACTTATCTAATTTTCCCTAGGTTTTTTTTTACCTGAAAATCAGATAAAATAGCTTACAGTTTTAGAAACTGTATATGGAAGTAGACATTTGTATCATAAAAAAGCCCCTAGCCCTTCAGAAAACTAAACAAAAAACAGACAAAGCAGCAAATCAAAAAAAGAAAAAAAATACCTTAAACAGAATTTTCTTTCTCATATTCTATTTAGTGTTTGAAATGTACCATTTTGTTGTTGGGGTTCTTTTGTANGAAACTTTCCTGCTCTATATAGGGATCTTTCCTTGTATGCCATTGTCTTGGGGTGACTTGATGGTGCTGTATCCCCTATGCCAGACATGAATGCTGTAGCTTTAAGCTGGGTCCAGGAGAGGGGGAGAGAAGCCAGGCGAATTCTTCAGCGCGGTTTGTGTTCAAGGACTCTCACACTGCCCCGCGTTCTCACCGCTGCAGGAAGGCAGCATCTTCCTGCTTTTCCCCAGCTCTCGGCTCCTTTTCTCAGGAGAGAGAGACGCAGAGTTAAAATTCTTTGCTTTTTAGCTAGCCTGTTAGCTGAGGCAGTAAGTTTTTTTTCCTGGGACTGTGGCTTTTTCCCCTCCTGGCACTGTTGAGCTCCGGTCTGGAGCACCATCACCGGGAGGCCCCACACCGCGGCCCGGAGGGGCCCACGTCCCACCCCAGCTCCGGAGAGAGCAGAGCCACACCTCCCAAAGACTCTGAATCTACCAGGTTTTTCTCCACAAGGAGAAGGTTTATTATCTAACATTATTCATTTTGTGCCTGCGTGCACCCTGCTTGTTAAATAAACAGCTTTTTTTTTCACTTTCCTCCAAGAAATTTCTTTCCGAACCTGGCGGGGAAGGGGCTGCTGAAACCTGCCTTCTATTAAAGGACGTTCATTAGGATGTTTCCTCATAGTTTGTCTCAAACCGAGAAAGTCATCTGGTTCAGTATCACGTTACTTTGTTTACTAAATGTGTATGACCCTGTGTAACTTTCCTGTTAAGCCATTTTTTTTTTGTTTCATCTCTGGTACTTCTTGAAGGATATCAGATTATTTCATTTTAAGAAATAGTCTACTAAGTGTTAACATGGTCCAGTGTATTTTACCTGGCTAGGAATCAAGTTTTCTTTTCCTGATTCCTGCAGTGGTTTATCACAGTCAATAAGTCTGTGTCTTTTATTTTCTTTCTTCTTTACCCTTTTAAGTTACAATTTTTTGAGGGAAAATTATTTACTTGTATAATGTGACTTAGATCTTGGGTAACCTGTAAGAACACTTACACATATTATTCAAAATAATTTACCAGGAGGAATAAGACATATCCAGTTGGTTACCAGAAATTTTCACATACAAACCATTTAATTTTCTGTTTCCTCAGATAATAAGGAGGATAAAGCAAAGAAAGGAAGCCATCTTACCTCCTCAAGGTATATTAAACGGGACAGGAGACTAATGTTGATCCTTAAAACCCAGTAAAATAACCAACCACAAAAAAGTTTCCCTTTTTAGAAACAAGTTGTTTACGATTTTTGCTTGTTCCTAAACTTCAAACCATCAATGCAAATCTTAGAACAAAAGCTTTTAACATAGAGAAGTTTGCCTAACCGTATCACATTCATACACTACTATACATAAAAACAAAAAGCCTCCACAAAACCTAACACCAATCACCAAATCATGCCAGAAACCAGATGAAATAGTCACAGTTTGTCATCCCCAGGATGTAGGGTCTCTACCCCTGCTTTAAAGCCTTTGTTATGACACCCCCTTGTTCCAGTGAACAACAACAGCATTTCAAAGGAAGCCCCTTGTCTGCCAGAACATTCAAAGTCATGATGCAAGCCGTGAAACCTAACCACATACCTGAACTGCATCTGGAGGAGAGTCCATCAAAAAAACCAAATAGATACACTTAAAATTGGCACCTCATGTAGGGCTACAAACAAAGCCATAACTTGTAATAGCAGCAGGTAGGAAAATAGAGGTAACAGCAGGGAGGTGGGAGGAACCTTCTGGAGGTACCATGAAAAATCACCTGTCTATGAAAATTACAGTGAAACAGCATGCCTCTGAATGTCAGCAAGATTTTTATGCAGATGGGGATTTACTTTTTCTGCACCTGCTGTCAGTATGCATTAGACCATAAACATCAGCAAACATTGATTAAGCATGTTGCCCAAATGAAACATTAGGCAAAGAAGGAAGGAAGGAAAGTGTAGCAGAAACTCTAGATTATCAAAGAAAAATGACTCATCCCACAGCAATTTAAGGCAGAGCCATTGCTGCTTATCAGACTCAACTGTGTTGAAAGTTTTGTAGGTTTTTCCTTTTTAAAAGTAAATGTAACCTGACTGTCTTATTTACCAAATCCACAGATCAGTGGTCATCAACCCAAACAAAACTATGGAAACCAGATTACTGGTCAGTTGCAGGGAGGGGTAGTTCTTTTACTGTATCTCTTTGGAGAAAATATGGAAAATAAAGCAAAGAACAGCAGAAGGCTCTTTTGACCCTGGAATCAAAGGGCCAAAATGTGACTCCTCTACTTCTTACCCAAATGTTTATTTCTTGGAAGTGTTTTGGCAAAATACAAACATCAGGAATCCAACTCTGCCTTTCACTCTTGCCTTACTATGGAGTCAGCAGCCGGAATCTGGTCTGTAATATTTCCAGCAGCGTAACAGAGAGAAAAGCATGGAAAGTCTGAGCAGCCATACAGGCCCTTTCTTCTGCTAGAACAAACTTACCCAAAACTAGACCTATAGTATTCAGTGACCATTTTCTTGCCAGTATCATAAATGGTTCATGAATAATTGCAGGATGCATGGGTCATTTTTGGCATGATTTAATCCATGTTCCAGCTGTTATTTTCAACAGCATGAAGCACTATAGATAAAGGTTGCCTATAACATATTGGAAGGCTTGTTTCTAATTGTTAACAACATATTGCAAGAGGGTCGTATTATGAAGACATGCCTAGTTACAGATGAGGTTCACTAAATAATAGAAATGTTAACCTATTGCTACAATAAATAAAATATGTGTCATATGGGGGTTGATTACTGAATGTCTGTGTGACTCCAGACAATCTTGAATTTAAAGGCATTTGGAAGGATCAGACCTGTTCTCTTTCCCAAGGATGGAGGTCCTGTTGCCCCTGCAGGGCTGCCCACCTTAGCTGTATGCCAGAGCCAGGCAGTTTAGTTGGATACAGACTCTTCTGTGCTAAGACAGGTGCTCCAAGTATCACACTACAACCTGTTAACTCTCCAAAAACATTGTGAGGTTAATGATCCTGGGCAAATGAACTAACCATCTACAGCTATGCCTGACTTACCGGTGATCCCTGACTTCTCCTCAGGCCAAGCTTTAACTACCTTCACAAGTAGTTCTGACATAATTTTCATCCATCTCAGCTGAGCCGTAGCAAAGCAATAGCAAGGCTAAAAGTTCTTTAAACTCCACAGCAAAGGTTCCTTCTAGCACACATATAAGTGTGGGAAGAATATTTAACCTTAAAGAAAATCAGCTGGAAATTTTGGGAAGGAAAACCGTTCATGTAGGGAGCTCATAGTAAAATGGGAAGAAAAAAAACCTTATATTTTGACTTTTAAACCTTGTTATGTACTGATGAATTGTGTAACTTTTAAATCAAGTTTGTAATTCCCTGCAAAGCTGACTAATGTACTGTGGCTCTTTGTAATGTGAAAGAGTGTTAGGTAAGCAATCCAATTTGCAATATTTTAATGTCTTTTCACACTTCATACTGAACATGAAGCCTACCTACCACCAATTTTTCAGCTCTCTCTTCTCATATGCAGACATCTTTTATACCCCAATCACTTTGAGCCAAGCTCTGTTTGCAGAGAGCTGTAAGAACAGTAATATTTAGCATAGTAATTATCCTTTTAGCCAGGCCATTTTTCTCCTGAAAACAGGATCTCGAGCACCTGCTGCAATTCAGTTACTAGAGTGTGTCACAGCCAAGCACCTGGCCTTCCTAGGCTTATTCAGGCTAAAAGTCTTTCGATAAGCCTTTAGAAGGAAATGGATTATGTACGTTGATGCACTGAAATTGATTTTATTTTAATTCACCTAAGTCATCACTAAGAATATATTCTGCTTTTCTTTTTGCATTGTGAAAGCTTTTATAGGCAGTATTTCAAGGTTCCAGTAACTAGATATTATTAAGGAGAACACGTTACCTCTGTGTTGCAATGACAGGCATTCATTTCAGTTTTTGCAATAATATTAAGTGGTCTGATGCTTAGGAATTTGACCATCAATTTAGTTAGAAACAAAGTAAATTTGGTTCCTTTTGTTTGGGTTATTCTGTTTTTCTGTTAACAATGCATTGGTAGTACTCCGAAGCAGGAATAATATAAATACTGAAATGCCATTACCCAGGTGCAAGGAGATGCAGTGCAGCTAAGGGTAACTTTTTTCTAACTATATTTTGAAGTAAAAGAGATAAAGCATTTGTAAGAACTATTGATTTTCTCCTTCAATAGCCAGAGGGAAGTTTGAATGTATATTCTAGGAGACCAGCTATTCCAGGCAAAAAGACTCAGTACTCAAAAAGCCTTACCAGCCCTGAGGGACCCTGCTAGCTTTGACGGTAGTTGTAACCTCATAGCTGCTCAAGATAGCTGATCAATTCTCATAGCAAGAGATTTTTTAGATAAAGTCAGAACCGATCTTTCTAAGCACTATTGCACACCTGGTTTTAAATAGTAGCCCTTGTGACAAGCATTATAACTTCTGTGTTCCAGAGACCACTGAGGATGCCCCTAGGGCATAGCAAGACGGGAATATATGGAGCCCTCAGCTCCAAGTACCTTACTGAGCACACAGGGTACTCTCAGCACAGGTATACACTGCCTATACCCTCTGATGGGAATCTACTCTTTCTACTCATCAACGGAGTAAACTTATGAAATTCCTGCAAATTGAGAAGGGGAAGCACAACAGGATTTTAAAGCACTTTTGTCTCCCAGGTAGCCCTACATTTCACACATTCATAGGTGCAATGCCCCCTGTTTATCACTCTCTTGCTGCAAGATCCATGACTAAGGGCAGGGAAGGAAAGCTGCTGTCCATAGAGAGCTGGGAAGCCCTTGTGCCGTCCTGCCCCCTAGCACTGGAAGAATGCAGAGGGTCCAGTGACCTGGACAAATCACTTTGGAGCCTGTGCTGGTTTTCACTGAGGTAGAGTTAATTGTCTTCATACTAGCTAACATGAACTGTGTTTTGGATTTTTGCTGGAGGGTGTTCTGATAATACAGGGTCGTTTTACCTATTGCTGAGCAGCGTCAAGGCCTTTTCAGCTCCTCACCCCACCAGTAAAAAGGCTGGGGATGCACAAGAAGTTGGACGAGGACACAACTGGGACTCAAACTGACCACAAAGATATCCCAGACTATATGGCATCGTGCTTATCATATGAAGTTGAGAAGAAGGAAAAGGGGGGACATTTAGAGTGATGGCATTTGTCTTCACAAATCACCATTATATGTGATGGGGCCCTGCTTTCCTGGGGATTGTCAAACATCTGCCTGCCCATGGGAAGCAGTGAATATACTCCCTGTGGTGCATCACTTGTGCGCGCAGCGTTTGCTTTATCCTGATTAAACTGCTTTTATCTCAACCCACGAGGCTTCTCCCTTTTACCTTCCTGATTCTCTCGCTCATCCTGCCCAGGGGGAATGAGTAAGCAGCTGGGTGGGATTTAGTTGCTGGCCGGGGTGAAACCACATCAGAGCCCTAGTTCACATTGTTATTGGTTATAGAGATTCATTAGTCTACACACAAAAATGACATTTTAGGATAGCTCAGGCCAACGAATTCTATGTACTTCAGTGTTTCATCGTATTTCACTGTTATAAAACATGAAAAGTAAAAGAGAAGAATTATCTGAAAAATGCAGTTTTTCAAAAACAAAAGAAGGTAATGGGAAAGGGAAGAGAAATTCAAGCTGCTTACAGACATTCGCACTTTTTAAATCCAGCTCTAGAAAGTGGGAAGGGAAAGGAGGTTTAGGCCTGAGAGATATAAATCCAAGTGAGAAGAGGAAGGAAGGTTTAATGAGGAGAGATAAGAGCAAGCAGGCAAACCTCAAGAGCCCTAAAGGGAGCCACGGCCAAAGGGACAGGAAGAGACATACTCTGAAGCTGATTTAGTAGAGGTCAGCCCTAAAAACTGGGGACTAAGCTGACAATTTCCTATACTAAGTCACTTGTGCAGCTAGGAAGGATTTTGTTATCTGTACTTGTCTTTAAATGCTTTTCTTTTGCACCTGTGTTTGCAAATCCAGACAAGAGACAATATAATACAGGTGTCAGAGCAACAGACTGTAATCCCAAGGAAGATTAAGGGCTCTCTGGCACTGTAATGGGCTGTATTGATTAGGTCACATTGTCAGTGTCCCTTGGAGTAGCTACACATGACCACAAGTGTCCTCATGCCTACGGTAATGACATCTTGTTCCTGACGTAAGAGTCCCCAGATTCACCTCTCTGAGATGAGTCCCTGCTGTGGAACTGGGACACAGAGACTGAAAGTGCTGGGACCTGAGGTTTCTCCTGACCTTCCAAAACAGCAAAATCCAGCTTCCCAGAGGAACTCACTGCTGATTGCCCCACACGCTAAGGATGGTGAAGTCACATGACAGGATGCTGATCTCTGTTCTGCAGTCCTGAAAGTCCTCAGAAAACAGAAGGAATACAACCACGACATGGTTACAATCATGTGTAACCGCTGTGGTGTAATGTAAAACGTTGTACGTTTGGAGTCACTTCTGTCGGCAGTGCCTCTGGTTCAAGGATCGAATGGGGGGACAGAAGAACCACTTGGCCCTCCATCCTCCACAGTACCCAGCCTGGTACAGGTTGCGTGGGAAGGTCTAAATCTGTTTTCTCAGTCCTGCTCACATTCTGTGCATCCTACAAAGCAGCAAGAAGGAAACAACACATCCATCCAGCAAGTTCAGTGTGCTGCATGCCAATTGGCTTGAGAAAGGCAAGCCTTTTCTATTAATAACTTACTCAGGTCAAAGGTTGTGTGTGGTGCATAATGACTTGGAGCAGACATATCTGCAAGAAGTGCTTGGTACAGAGGGGCACAGAGGTGGATGAGGTAACTTAGAGCACTGCTGTGCTCCTGCCAAAATACAGTATAAACATGACTGGCCCAAGACTGAAAGTGGACAATATGGAAATTAAGTCAGAGGACTAAAGAGAAGGCTATAGCAGAGCTCAGCTTTGCTGTGGTCAGGAATGCTCAGGATTAGCAAATGGAGAAAACAGACAGATGTTGTTATGTAAACAAATATTCTCTTAAGCTTGGGCTCATTTTCCTCACCACCACATTCCTCTGAGGTCTCATCCTCCTTGAATGAGTCTAGAGAGACTCTGTGTGTTGAGAGTTGTAGGACAAATGCAAGAATGTCCAGCCATGCCATGGTCCTTCCTGCACAGCAGCAGATCCAGTGGGTTCTGGAGGCCTTTGATGTTTCATGTGCAAAAATGAGCTGATGCCATTCAAAAGCCAAAAATTTCTGTGTAGCCACAAGGGCAAGACTGATGCAGGCAGTATCTGTGTACTTGTTTCTGCTGGACCAATACCAAAATACATTCCTAGCAATGGAGGAACTACAGTTCCTCCATTTTATGATGTTTGCTCAGTATTTGTAAATTTGTACGTCCTAATAGAACATTTGTACTATTAGGAAAGAGAGATTTTTGTTGCTGTTGAACAAGCAATTTGGAGACTTTTCATTTCACCTCCAGTCAAGCATTTTTATGAAGCCCTGCCTGCTGTACTCTACATTAAAAATCCTGTACAGACACAAGAGCTTAAATAAAAAATCACCCATACAGGCAAACCATGACCTCTTCCTTGCAGTCCCTGCCCTCTGACACGGGAAGGCTCTAGCAGTGAAGTAGCTAATGAGATGAACATACACACTTTTCATAGTGCATTTGGAGAATTTGGAACAGTACTCCAAATGAGACTGGTTCTTTATAGAGTTTGTTTCTCACATCACCTGCCCCAAGGCATGTACCGTTGTTGACAGACCCTCCGCAGCAGCTTCGTATCCACTGCTCCATGTAACATTAATGAAAGGTTGTGAGGCTCGTTAGGCAAATACGGCACAGCCCAGCAGGCTGTGGCACTCTGCCAGGGCTGCCCTACCCCCCAAATTGTGACAAGCAGCTTAAGTTATAAGTGTAACTAAGTATATGCTAAGTATACATCTAAATCAAGCATCTTCACAGGAACTGGACGGCCTTCTCCACTAAGGCCTTCCATTTCCTAAGAACCAGAAAGAGCTGGCTGAAAAGCAGAGTATGCAGTATTTGGATGCAATATCAATGCAGCTTACACAGGAGACACACACTGTGCTTTCACCCTGCAACTCCTTCAGTGCCATCTTTAAATTTTCAAGAAAAACCACACCGAAGGTACGTGCTTCCTCTGAAAAGTATATTTATTGTTTTGTAGTGGATGGAGATAAAAAATGGGTGCACATCTGCTGCTTCTCCAAAAATAAATACATTGGCATGAATTCTTCCTTGGAGAGACCAGAGAAAGTATAAAATCTCTCTTTCCCTTGTAGTGTTAGTCACCCTAACATGACCCTCTGAGACCTCTTCTAAACACCCAGGGACCAAACATGGTCCTATACTTTGCGTAATCTTCTAAACAGTAGAAAATATGGGCATAAAACATTATCAAATGTGAATAATAGCATTTTACATACACTTTGCCTAGGTGTAATTACTTGCAGAAAGACAAGTTGATTAATACAATTCTCAGTAAATCTAATCAGGTGTTAGTACAGAGGCGTGAACATGAATCAGCACCGTTTGCTGGTAAGTTTTTGTTATTTTATTAGAGGCCAGATGTTTCTGCCTCTGCATGATACCTGTTATAAGACCATTTTAACATTCTTTTTAAAAGAGAAATAAAGATTTTGGGGCTCTTAGCAACCTGATCTAGTTTTGGATCAGGGGTGTTGGAGCTAGATGATCCTTAAGGTCCCTTCCCACCCATCCATTCTAGGATTCTATGATCCTATGATTTTCGCTTTCAGGAGGCTATAGGAGAGCTCTGCTTACAAGCCTAACTTATTCTTTCAACTGAGTTAAGTTTGTAGCTAATGAAAAATTGTAACAAGTAATCCGAATTCCAGTGATATCATTTTGGAAGCAACAAAAATGCAGAACAACCTCTTGTTGAGACTGTACATTTGCTGTGATTCTTGCAAAAGATGGGAGTGCAGGCTGTACTGCAAAAAAAATTGTGATAAAAGTCACCTATCTGCACAAACACCATTTTAACTTAATTGAACTGAGAGTGAATACACAAGCAGAAGATTTTGTAGTCTGCAGGAGCTACTGATACAAACTGCTTTTTTAAACTGAAGTGATGTATGCGTGCATACAACTTCAGGTATTGAAGTATCTCTGCTTGTGCACCAATACATATATTCACATAACCTCATTGTAGACCAGGTGCTGGGGTATTAGAGGTATTCCCATTCAAACAAAAAATAGGCTAAAAACTTGGGTTACTTGGTTTGGAGATTAACCTTCTTTTTTTTACTCAGCAGCTCAGGAATCGGAAACTTACATTTCTGACTCACACTAACAAGACTCTTGCAAAAACCTGGTTAAAACTCAGTGGTGATAAATTTCACCAGATTTTCTTCTCATTGGCTGTTTGCATAAAATAGTGGCACCAGACACCTTCTGCATCTCACCTTCCTACTGTTTGCCAAAAAAGTCATTCCATTCATTCCTTTTTGTCCACAGTCATGCTGTGCTCTTGTTTTTCATATTCTTCTCTGATAATTTAACTAATTCTTCCACTTAAAAACACCCAAATAATCCATCCTACCCTTCTGTATTCTTATAGCTCTTCTTATTTTCCCCTTTTGGACTGCAGACTCAGAGGGACACTGATTATATTCGTACAGGAGCCATCGTTTTATGATTTGCTGCTACAAATGCCACAGACAACAGTGTGTTTTTGCTGGCACTAAGATCAAAGTTGGGTGCTGTCTCCCTCAGATCTTGACTAGTAAAACACTTAAACATGCAGAAAGCCATTTAGAGCAGAGCAGCACTCAGAGCAATTTAAGTACCTTAGACCTGACTATCCATGGCTAATTACCAGGATGGGATTTAAAGTGTGCAGATGTAAATTGAGTGTACAAAAACCCATCTGGAGTACACTGTTCACTGGTTTGAATAAATGCAACATTAAAAATCAAATAAATCCCTAAGTACCATAAATCAAAAGTGCCATGCCTAATGTGACAGATAAAAAGACTGTAGTACTCTTTCCAGTATTTTTGGAAGAGATATATATAGAAATTAAATTTAAGGCTGTTTGGAAACATGTTTTTAAGACTGCACACTTTGTTCTTTGAAAAATTTTTCTCTATTCTTCTACCCAAGTTAAGGTTGCTGTGGAGCAGGGAGAGGTTTGATGCTTTTAGGCAATACAGTTTTACTTGAGCTACTTTAAGCACAGCAACTAATAACCCCCAGCATTACCATAAACTCAAAGTATATAACTAGTATCTGGTGATGAGAACTGAGCACTTCCTTTAGCTCGGTGTTACTGGATATGGAAGGTAAAGCCAGTTTTTAAAAAACGGTGAGAAGAGAGCAGAATTTTACCTTTAGTGGGTTGAAGTGTGACTTTTGAGGAGTAAGCACTTTGTACCAGAAAACTTCACCACTCTTGCAGAAGAAAAGAAATGAAGCCCTGGCTGACAACAACTGCGTTCAAAGACAGGAGCATAGGGCATAGTTTGAGGAAACTAAAGGGGACAGTAACCCTGCAACAGGTATTAGGATGTGCTTTTCTTAATTCTCTACTACCGCCTTCAGTCAGATCTGACATTAAATTTTATTCAAAAGCACAGTGATAAAAATATTTTTTATTAGATCTTTTCATCACAATTTCAAAAGGCACTTGATGTGTCTGTCATATATATGAACTAAATTGCATGTTCTGCACAGCACATTTACCACTAAAATAAGCATTCTAGGCCCAGTCAATCATCCTCAAGATAGAATGGTACATTTTCAGGAGCTGCTGACAAAACCACAAAAAAGCAGGTAAATATGGTTTAACCTAGAAGTTGTCTGGCAGAAAACCAAGGAAATTCCATCATTATGACTGTTTGTTCAAAATTACTTTGTGTCCTGAGGCATATCTGCTCTTTAATTATCCAATCACACACCATGTTTCCAGTAGCAATCTTAATTCTGTCTTTTTTGTCCTCTGAATATGGGTTGTCAACAACGATAAGAGCCTATTAATAAGTTTGTGATGTAAGTATATAAAACATAGAAATAGGTTACACAACATGAAAGAATGCAGGTATTGGCTGTTTGTGTTTAAAGTCCCATGGGTGGGGAGCTTGTAAGGGTTTATAGAGCTGGCTTACACCTTTTCACCACCGTCCATAGTAAAATAACTCCAGCTGCAGAATTGCTGAGGTCATGTGTACTTGCATGTATGTAAATGACTATATAAACAGAAAAGGTCTTTCTTCATCCTTCATTCTTTCCGTGTAAAAAATTGTTTGGTGCAATTAATCATTTAATCTGGTCACCCAAAATGAGTTTTTAAGCCTTTTTTAAGCTTTGCTGCCAGAAAAGATACCTAAATACATGAAGAGCAGTCTGGCAGTTCTAAAGTGCCAACATGTTTTTAGCTGCAAAGGACAGCTGGAATATTTAGCTATTTTCTACTGAAATCTACCATCTAAAAATGCAAGCTTTCATATAAAAAATATTTAATAAGAAATTCTGATAAAACCAAACATATTAATATCTTTTACACTTCTACATACATCAGATGCTTGATCTCAAAAATATTTAATTTGATAAACAGAAGTAGTCCCCTCACATCATCAGGCGTCTTCCTCAGATGAGTCACAATATTCATCTGACCTAATTTTCACTCTTTTTGGGATCAGCCCCAGTATTTTATATTTCATCCACAGTTATTATAGCTCTGTTGTAAACCATGGAGTCATATCTCATTTTCCCATCATTTTCACAAGTATTTACCCCATCTCCACATCCTGGGGTTCAAAAATACCTCAAGGGGTTTCAATCAGAAGAAATATTGTCATAGGCTTGACATCTTCACCTTTTTTTCATTGCCATCACATGGGAAAACAAACATGTTCCATACTGAAATCAATCAAATTCAGCAATCTTTTGACAGTAGTGCTCTAGCATCTTCTTTCACTGCTTCATCAATCACAAATAAATCATGATGGCTGGTGAGGCACTGGAGGATCGACATGGCAGTGTGTCAATAGCTGTAGCTGAAGTATTGTTGTTGCCTGGTAAATTATTAGCAGAGGGAATTGTTGACTGAGCAGCTATTCCCCAGAAGTTTGGAGCCATTAGGGCACATCTTTCAAAGCCCATTGGCCTAAGAAGACTCTAACAACAGTTTAGCTTCAGCAAGGGTCTAACGTTTGGACTGGGCTATCCATATCCATGTCCAGGTCCAGCCCACATTCATTGATGGGCTGTCTCTCAGCATGCAGCTGGGGAACCATCACCGAATAGACAAGTTACTAATGCAGCTCCCCAAGGAACCTATGGCCCTAGGACAGGTCACATTTTTTAATCAATGGCTTGGAAAAAACCAAAGTCATTACAGATAACATTTCCAATAGTCACAAAGACTGATGGAAGGCCAAATAAGAGAACAGGTCCTTAACCCCATGTAATTTTAATGCCCGGAAGCTAGGCACAGACAGCACATTTAATAAAGCTAAATGTAAAATCACACAGTGTCCAAGAGATGATTGATGACTGATCTCCTCTGTGCCCATTAGCACCCCAATGTGATTACTCGCTGTCATTTTTGGGTTGCAAACAACAGTCAGTATTGAGCCATATTGCACTCATACAGTTATGGAAGGTATGACTGACAGAAGATAGGTTTTCTAAGTCCTGTAGATTCATCGAGTGAAAACGCTTTATGCAGACCTGAAATACAAGGCTACTCAGCTAGAAAGAGTTCAAGGAGAGATTTATTTGGGGCCAGTCATTAGCAAGTCACATTAAGGTCATGCTGGAGCCATCAGTGCCTGGATGATCAATTAAGATGTGAAATGATCAGTTATTCAAAGCAAGGCTGATTATGTATAATTACCCCATAATAGTTTCCTTAAACTCTTGGGAGTGTACAAAATGAGAGACCCTTGTCATGTGGCCAGGTCACACTGTTTGCCAGAAACAAAGTAGAAGAGAAAAAATTTGGCCTTAGGATAAGCAGGGATGTATGGCTGTTCTATTTCTGATACCTGTAATTGAATCATCTACCAGGGATTTCGCATATAAATGCTTGAATTTTCTATCACCTTAGCATGTGTGAAGTTAAAGACATTTCTATGATATCTGCTAAATACCCACTGGACACCCAGACATGCAGTTTCTTGGACAGTGATGATACATACTTTGCAGTACCTAACACCACAAAACATGGCTTTTCCATTTCCACATGGGATTATGCAATAATTAACAATGCAAGGAAGTGCATTTTCACGTTTTAGAAGGGATCTGCATGAGAATAAAAATCTTCTGGTGACATTTACCAATTAATTGAGCCTTTACTGGCAGTGTAGTAGTAGAAAACATCCCTGATTCTTCTGGGAAATATGTAGTACTACATCTAAACCCAAAGAACGTAGGTGTGCAATATCTAGAGAAATACAGTTCGGGTAGCAATAATTGAGCGAGAGTTCCAAGAGCTGAAGAAGCATTAAATATTGAAAAACTTGCCCTATTTTTATAGACTGTGATGTGTCAATCCGTTTTAACTAAACACAGAGAAGGCTCACGGGCAACTTGATTGTACTGTGTAAGTACTCACGCGCACCACAGCAACAGGATCATAGAGAGCCTGTCAGCCCATCAGAAAAATATATGACAAGATAAAATAGCTGGAAGCTGAAGGGAGGCAGTTCAAATCGATAATAAAGTGTTATCATTGTTTCAAATGAGAAATTATTAATTTGGGAATGATTGCAAGGACTGGGTTTTGATATGACCTATCACTGACAACTTTTAATTAAAGCTTCTGTGTTTGTCTGGGAGAAGCACTGTAGTTAAACACAAATTCGTTTATTTACTAATACAGCCTGTGCTGTAGAGCTCAAGCTACATACCCACAGATTGTTCCATTCTAAGCTTGATAACTAATCTTTTATGTCTTCACTTTTTTTTAAGTTTCAATAAACAGGAGAAAGAGTATTTCTTTTCTGTGTGCAAAATACAAATTCCAACTCTTACCTTAACATATCACTAAAAAGTGATCGTGTTTCTGCTGCTGAATCTTGATAGCTGTTGAGGAGTATGATCCTCAAATGCTTTGAATTTACAGGGGAGTTTGTTTATTTGTTTGTTTGCTTTTCTTGAGTGAAAATGTTTCTCTTTGTGCAAAGTAGCTCAGGCTTCACTAAGAAAACTGTCATTTCTTATCAGAAAACACAAGTCCATGTGGACAACCCTGCTCTGTATCCATTCCATCAGGCTTTGTTTCTCTGCTCCACTACCTTGATTTTAATGAAACCTGTCCTTGTGCTTCTGCTTGCTTTGAATTAGCTATTCTTCACCCAGTCAGATTGATTGACTTTTTTATCTCATGACTGCCCAAGTATGGAACAAGCTTCTTCCACAGCCATCTATACCATTTACAAATTGTTTTCTGTTTTATTTCGATTTATTCTTGTAAACACCAAAGCACAAGAGACTGAAGTCTTCAAACTTTACTGTTTTACTTTATCATTTTACTTAAGAAAACTCTGCTGAATTCCATGGTTATTCCCTCAAAGTAAAGACCTCTCTTCTTCATTTTACTGCTTCAACTGCTTATACAAATCAGGATCCTCTTTGAGCTAAGTTGATAAAACCTATTAAGGGGTAGACTCTACTTTGGTTTTTTTCACTGTGTGTTATTATTGTGGAAAAATAGTCTGTAATCACTCTATCACATAAAGTGTACTACTCATTTTTGCTTAATTTACTCAACTTCACAGTACATGTTGTGGATTGTTTGCAAATCTGTTAAAATATTACAGATATATAGTGTATTTAAATACTTTGCAACAAATGTCAGGACTTTGATTTCTAGTAATTTTATAACTGGAGGGTTTTATTATGGTATTAAGTATTACCTCTACATTTTATTTTTCAAATTATGAGAGGATCACCTAGGATCCCTAAGAATTAATCAACGTTTAAGAATGAGGACCAGGAATTTTAGCATAAATTCATCTCACAGTTAAAGCTGTGAGAGACTAATTAAAGCTAGTACACTTGATTTTCTAGTTCTTGTGTCGTTGTTAACTTCCATTACTCTATCAGAACTGTAGCATTTTTCACATCCCCCCATTGTGATGTATTTTACATCCCATAACTCTCTGGAGACACAGGACTGAAGGGAACCTTGAGATGTCATTAAGTCTATTATTGGTTTGCTCCAGAAAGAACAATTATACCAGTGTCATTTCTGACAGGTGTTCCACTAGTTGGTTCTTAAGGACTTTAAAAGATGGAGATTCCACCAAATCTCTAGGCAATTTATCGCAGTGCTTCACTTTCGTACCAATTAAGCTGTAGTTTATACCAATTACCTCTAGGCATAGAACATGGAAGAATGGATTATTCCCTCTCTTCGCCAACATCTTTAATGTATTTGAAGATTGTTTGGTTCCAGCAGTCCTTTCCTTTCCAGGTTAAATAACCCAATTTGTACAATCATTTTTCATAGGTCACATTTTTAGACTCCCGATCATTCTCATTTTTCTCTACTGAATTCTCTCCAGCTGGTCCACATATAATTGGAAAATTGCTCTGAGTGAAGCCTTTAAATGCTGAATCAATAGGAAGAATTTCTTCATGTCTTGCAGGCTACACTTGAGGTAATAAATTCTGTTTGATCCCAAAGAGCTCTGGACTTCTTTTGTCAGTATGACATTGTTGAATCATGTTGAGCATATCTACAGTTATGGCCAGTTTTAACCCCTATGTCCTTTCCTGTAGAACTGTTCTTTAAATTACTTTTATCCATCCCGTCTACAAAATAGACAATGATTGCCTAATATATGTATACTTATTGAATAGCATCTGATTATTTTCATATTATGTCTCCAACTTGCCAAGATCCATTTAAATTGTTATACCATTCTCAGTATATTCATCCCTAGCTTGGCTCCATCTGCAAATTAAATAATCATACTCTGCACTCCATCGTCCCGTTTATTAACAAAACCATTGACCAGCATATGGGTTAGAAATAGGTACTACTCTATGAATCCCTCTATTTTGACAGTGACTGATTAATAAATACTCTTTCAGTATTCTTTTCAAATTCAATTCCTAGTTCTAGGTCTAGATTCCCAGAAGTCACCATGTTTCTTTAGCTAGCATATGGGATATTGACATAGAGAATATCAGAAGTCTTTCCAAAATCAAAGTACAGTAAGTGTGTCTGCCCTTGGTCCACATACTCTTTTCCTGCCACTGAAGGAAATTTAGCCAATAGCTTATTGAAAATATCACATATAACTGTTGCAAAACAGAATGCAAAGCCTGACTGAGAGAAATCCTTGTAATGGATTGTGATCCCATCCTGTGTTTTTCTTCCCACAGAGGAGTTGCCTACCCCCAAAATTTGTTTTTATTTTCTGTAGATTGCAAAGTGTCTGGGGAATCTGAAGCACTTTGCATGACTTGATGAATAGTAGAGATGTTTGTGCTGCAAAGATTTTAACTTCTCTAAAATGAAAAAAAAAATACCACTAATTGGGAAAGAAAATAGATAGCAAACAATACATAGCAGATGGCTTAAAATGTAAAAAACTGATAAAGAAGGCTAAACGTGACAGAAGGCTTTGTGGATGGCAGTGCTGAGACCAATAAAAAATCGTGTCTGAAGCCTATTTTGAAAGAAATGAAAGAAATTCCAACAATGGTACGGGCTCATTGCTCAACAGAAATGGTAGATTTATTCACAATAGTGCAGATGCAGAAGTGTTTATGTCCATGCTGTATTTAAAATGAAGAGAGATCACAAAAGGAAGATTATTGTATGATTAAGTACTTTCTAGCCTATTTGTGACAAAGGACATTAAACGGCTACTGCATTTAATAATTTTTAAAATATCAGGCTAGGAAAACTCACATCTAATTCCTAAAAGCACCATTTGAGAAACTCTCTGGCTGACTTATCTTAACACTTACTAAATTCTGGACTTTCTATGAAATTCCAGAAGACTGAAAAAATGATAATGTCATGCCAATAGTCCAAGAGGGCAGGACAAATGCAGGAGAAGAATATCTACTAAAGAAGCAACATACGGTTTTAATAGATAAAGTTTTGCAGTGTAACACATTTCCAACAGATTTATCAAAATTACTTTAAAAATGTAGAGAAACCTGAATTTTTGCCCAGTGAAAACAGATGGCAGGCACTACAGTGTTTCCAGACTCCAGCTTCAAGTTTTGAAGGAGACTCAAAATGAGTTAAAACAAAGAAGTAATTGAGCTGTCTGACATACTGTCTTGTAAACAATTATTCATACCAAGCAACTTGTCACAGCTCCATCAGTTGTATGAGGTGTAGACCAGGATTAGTCAGTATGTAATTGGCAGCAGTTACAATACTTTGGCAAATTAGAGAAAATGCATATCCTCCTGCTGATCTATATTTGGTTATGTATTGCATTCTCATGTTTATGCTTTTGTAACATTATCATTCATCAGCTGCCTTCAAGATAATGTGCTCCACATAAGCAATCATTTTGTATTATCATCAGGTTTTGTGCTCCTACATGTACAGAGATATGCAAATTTAAAATTTCTCTATTATTGTCAGAAAAGCCTGATTCTATCAAGGTTTGCATGACAAAAGCTGATGGACCAGGGACAAGGTCCTTGTTCTCAAGAAGTTCATTGAAATGCTTCAAACTAAGACGAGGGACATCAAAAGTGACCATTCCTGAAACTTTGGTAATCAGCTTTGATAGTCTAAGATGCTCAGCTTGCTAACCTTTGAGTTCAGCTGGAAATACGACAGGACTAGACATCAGAAGTAAAAGCAAAGCCCAACCCAGATTACTTTCAAAACCAAGCACAAACAACTCAGAAACTCCAATCCAACTATTGGAGCGTTCAGCTCAAATGTCTAAGATGAGAGATTCTGTGCATTTAGTGTGTGGTAGATATCTTTACTTGCCATCAATTTTTAATTTTTTTTTTTATATCCATGCTTTATGTCTCTTGTAGCTAACTGTTTCATCCATCAAAACCTATGTTACAAGAATCTAGCTTCCTACATATTGACAAAAATGCATCCTTGGAGGACTGGGCAAGAATACTGAGACTTCAATTCATCTCACCCCAGAGGCATTTCTACAGCATGATTCATCTAGTCCCAAAGAAAGCATCTAAACTAGGTCTGATGAATCAAGTCTTAAACCCCCTATTTCCTTCCCTTTTCCATAAAGAAATGGGTGGCCCACCAGATGTCAGTGTCTTCATTTTGGATATCCAAAGGGAAGAGAGAAAATTCTAAAACCTATGCTTTCACAAAGTAGAAATAGGCTATGTGGTTTCATTGTATCACCATTTCCCCACCTCTAACAACCTCTATCTTAGCATATATGAGCAATGCATTAGTTTTCTAGATCTGTTTGCCAGAACTTTCCTCACAGTCAATTATTTTGAAGGTCAGAAGTTTGGGTCAGTGTGCTAGTGTCCGTATACCTTCCCCAAACCCCAAAGCTTTAAGCACTTGTTTATTAACCACAAAAAGAATCTCTAGACACCTGGATGAATAGGTATATTAATTGCAAAGACTGCATTTTCAAGTCAAAATGGATCAACATTTATCCATTTTGCAGGTTTCTGTGCAAGATAAAATCTAATTTCTCTACACTGGCATCTGAACCATTTTTGGCTCCGTTCCATACTCCCTTTTAAGTCTCACTGTCCTCATAGTCATAAATGAAGGGCATAATACTTTGTTTCACTTGTAAATGTCAAGCACTGTAGCGTTATCATCTATGTTACCAGTAACACTAATAACACTGCAGACTAGACTGCTCTGTCTTCATCAAAGGCTATGCATCAGTTGAGACACAGTGCTGATGATAACCTGAGTCAGCTATCAGGGAAAAGGGCTCTGTAATATGTAGGTCACTACCAGGGTTCATTTCAGCAAACACCTGCAAATTGCACTTTGCCAGAAAAAAACATTCACGTTGGCAAAAACAAAAGCAAAGTGCAGAGAAGATATATGAATGTATTTATATCCACATGCCCTACCATGCACACAAGAAGCTCTTGATAGCTTTTTGAATATCTGTATAATCCCTCTCCTCCCACAATTTTGGATTATTTTTGCACTGAGTTTTTCAGATGGTTTCCAAGGCAAATTTTCACTCTACCTATTAAAGCAGTGTAAACATGCTGCTATCTATGCCAGCAACGAAGGACACTGCATGAAAAGACCTGGAGTTGAAGTCCAAATGTAGGGGTACTAAAAAGAAATTCCTGAGTATTAGCAGTGTAAAAAACTCTTCCATTAATTCTCAGTTAACATCTGTCCTGCACACAGAGGTGGAGGTAAGAGTCCTCTGAGTGTCCAGCTAGGTTCACCAGCCCTACAAGTAGACATTTACGTTGTTGTGTGCACAGTAATAATTTAATCTACAATATTCAGATTTTGTTTAAAAACTAGACAAATTTTAAGGCTAATCTGCAATTACTTGGTATTTTTTCCTTCACTGTAGTCAGTGGAGTTGGAAGTTTATGAAAAAAAGAAGTATTGCTTAACACTGAAATCTAATTAGCTCACTATGCAACACATACTCACAACTAGTATGTTTAAATAATGCATCCCACTTCTGTTTGCCTGCTGTGGCTGCTGCCTTGGTATTTTCCCTATCTACTATTCTTATTCAAGGGAGGATTTATTCAGGGCACCCACATGTTTATACGTACTGAAATTACACACTTTAATATAAATTAATGTCTATTAAATTATTTTTGCATATTAATTGAATCTTCCCCACTGGAATCCCCTTGCTCTATTTTTTTCATAAGCAGATAAATAAAAGAAATATCTTGAGCTACCATGCACCATCTGGATAAATGTCAGCTATATCCCTACCTAGAGGGTTTGGCGTTTATTTCTCAAGAGGGCAGGTGTTGGTTTTGCTTTCCTTGCCTACAGTTTGCACAGCTGAATAATTTAAAAAGGACTCAGTGCTGAAAGATAAAATGAAGATGGAGTATATTGTTTCTGGCTACAATCCCCAGTGCTGTAGGTGGCATTTTCTGCTAATACAGCTTGAAGTAGAATTGCTAGCAAAACCAGAGATTTGAATCATCATAATTAAGGCTGTGTCAAATGGGATTTTTCTTTGAAAAAGAATACATACATAAATAATGCTAAATTCATGTGCCACCAGTATATATTTTATCTATATATCAGTTACATCCCTAAATGAATGGTCATTCTGTGAGTTCACTAAAATTCCTGCATCCTAAATATCAGACCAAAGCAGCAATTGTAGAGAAATGTTCTATGAAAAATGTTCTGTGCAAACATTTATTGCCTTTGAAAAATACAGTATTTTCCCATAATTAATAAGCTGGCAAAAGGTGTCAAACTTCAAATTCTCTTCCATCATTACAATCAGAGTTACGCATAGTAAGGCTGACATTGTTGAGATTCCATTAAAATGGATGCAGTGTAAGCATATGATACAGGGCTTTGTTGAAATCAAAGGGCTTGCAGCATAAATAAGAGAAATAGAAGTTTGGAAAGGTCAAAGTGAAGAAGGAATTTGCCCAGGGCCACACATAATTAAGTGTTAAAGCTCCAAATTGACTCAGGATGCCTGGGCTAGCTAAGTGATGTGCTGTCTGCATGTATGACAGTGTAGGGGAAGGTGTGTCTTTGGAAGAAATGCCCTGATTCTGCACCATGTGATAACCTCTGAATTTGTCTAATAGGAGTTTGGTCTCAATTGTGTGCGCAACTCAACTCTGATTTTTTTCTATGCAAAATTCAGTCTTGGGCAAAATAGGCTGCATGTGTGCAGCTGCACACTGTTGTTCTTCAGCCTGTGTCTTCCTGAAGTGTATGTAGTGTTTTATGAACAGTGACAGTATTTTGTAATTGAATATTCAGATAAATTCTGCATGAGGTCAAAATGGTTTATCTACGATCAATCTCCAATTGATTTGCCTGTACAGCCAAAGTATTTGCATATCTCCTCAAACACAGAGCTGAGAACACCCTGAGCAGGATGGTGAAGCATGCCTCAAGAGCAAGTAGTTAGAGAGGGGTCAAGGTGAGGGTCAATACAATACCCACTACAGCAGCTGAGAAGTCATCAGTTTGAATTTATTCTCATCTGAAGGACAACCTCATTTGCTGCTGTCTATTGAGGGAGGAGAGAAAAAGAGAAGAAAGAAGGAATAGGTGGAAATGATGAAAATGTCAAGGAAAATAGACTTACATAAAGAGGGAAGATGCAGAAGAAATTGCTGCTGTAAGTAAAGCAGGAAAGAAATCCCTCCAAAAGCAATATATTCTTCAGCAATGTCAAGTACAAGCAGCTCCGTTGCCCTTCTCTCAGAGCACTTCTCCCTCCTTCATCTCCAAAAGGCACAGCTCATGATGTGACTTGAAGAGGCCTCACAAAACCATCCAAATCACATCTCTACCTGAACAAAGATAAGCTACTTCTGTGTCTGTGTTATTCCTGGCAGATATTTGTCTAACCTGTCCTTAATGGTGTCCCCAAATAGAGACTGCACATCAGTGTCCTGCCTTAAATCTTAACAAACCTTTTCCAGTCTCTAACTCGGTGTTTTAAAACATTTTTATTGCAAAAATACCTTTAGACATTTCTGGTTGCAGCTGCAGGTTCTAGTCAAATGAAATCACACACCACACATTGCTTTTCTTAATTACTCATCACAAATTATTTTGAGACATCCACATAGCAATTTTTCATATATGTGAAGACTAAACTCAACTAATTTAACCGATTTATTCTTGAGTAGTATTTTCTGGACCATCCAGCATTTGAATCTTTTTGAATCCTCTGTACTCTCACTTCAAACATTTTACTGGACTGAGGCAATACTCCAGTGGGATAGAGCAGTCCAGCTGAAGCACAGCTGGTCCCAAGGAAAGAAGGAGTATAACTTTGCACATCCCCACAGTCTGGAGTTTGCATTATTCACTGCAGGATATCTGGGTTTGGGTTTCTTTGGCAGTCAGGAAAAGGCAGGATATGATGCTGTTGACTTGTACTCAGTTTGTGATCCATAAAACCTACGAATAAAGGTCTCCTACTTAAATGGTTGTTCCCCTCTTTTATTTGTGCGGCTGATTATTCCTGCCTAAATGCAGTTCCTTATATCAATCCCCAGTGAATAGCATCCTATTTATTTCAGACCATACCTTCAATTTGTCAAGATCACTTTAAATTCCAATCCTGTCTTCCAACATACTCACAGTCCCTTGCAGATTAGTGTCATTAGCAAATCTAATAAGCATGCTCTCATTCCTTTCATTTTTGGCAATCCCCTGAGATTACAGCACTGGTATGACCTTGCTAAATTGTAGGGATAAGATACATACTTTTCTGCAACATTTTAAAACAGCAACCATCAATCAAATAGACTTTGAGGATATTTGTTCTCAAGAATTCTGTACAGATCTCCAGCAAGACAGGGTAAGTCTACAGTGCCTTTGAAGGAAATCCCAAGGCGACTGTTGAAGTGTTTTGTTCAGCTCCATTATCGAGCCTCTCTCACAGCCCCAACCATGCCCAGGCACTGGTACTCTATTCTCATACCGGTGAAGTCCCATCAGGAAGGCATGTCCAGGGCTCATCCACTGCTTCACTGCAGAATACACATCAGCTGCCTTTGAAGCCCTTTGCAAAGGCTTCCTTAACACTGGGGAAGGTGCAACAATTGAGACATGTCAGGGAGCTAAGTCTCTAACAGGGTAAAGGAATTTGCCCCACACCACAGAAAGGGTTGCAATTGTATGCTGGCTGTAGAAGTGACCAAAGATGACAGATGTGACCCACTCTTGAGTCCCCATTTGCACTAGTGCTGGGAAAGAATTTGTCTACCTGCCAGGAGAACACAAAGCCTGAAGTTCAGGGGAGCACTTCTGCACTGACTCCAGCACTGCTGAGGTTGCACCTCAAATCCTGTGTTTGGATTTGTGCTCCTCACTACAAGAAAGACATTGAGGTGCTGCAGTATGTCCAGAGAAGGGCAGCGGAGCTGGTGAAAGGTCTGGAGGGTGACTCATACTGGGAGAAGCTGAGGGAGGTGGGGCTCCTTGGCCTGGAGAAAAGGAGGCAGATCAGGGGTGGACCTTATTGATCTTTACAACTGCCTGAAAGGAGGTTGTAGCCAGATGGGGATCAGTTCTTTTCTCCCAAATAACAAGCAACAAGATGAGAGGAAACGAGTCAGGTTGTGCTGGGATGGGGTTAGGTTATGTGTTAGGAAAAATCTCTCCACAGAAAGGGCTATCAAGCATTGAAACAGGCTGCCCAGGGAATTTGTTGAGTCACTGTCCCTGGAGGTTTTTAAAAGATGTGCAGACTTGGCACCTGGGGATATGGTCTAGTGATTGGCTTGGCAGCACTGGGTTAGTGGTTGGACTTGATTACATTAAAGGTCTTTTCCAACCCAAATGACTCTATGACTCTACTGTTAGGATTTAATCCAACCCTGACTCCAGCAGCAAGCTGTGGATATAGTCTGCCACCAGCTCTGACAAAAAACAATGACTGGAACAAACCCTGGCACCTTCTCCACTCCTCAGAAGAGCAATGGACAATCAAGGAGTTTCAACAAAGTAATGTTTTGAGGTAGCTTCTCTACACAGAAATGTCAGCTTTTTAGGTAGTTGAAGGCTGGTTAATATAACTGCTCAGTGCTACAGGCAGTCTAGGTTTTGCTAAATACTGTTTCCTTTACTTCTGGACATGAAAATGCTTCACTTTTCTAAAAATCTAATCCCCAGTAATTTTTCTTCAACTGGTATTATTCCTAGGTTTAGATAAATGTCATCTGAGATGGAATTTAATTCACTGGAAGATGTCTATTGTGTTTAGGCTTTTGTGTCTTTAGTTGCTGTTTATTTGAAGCAAAGAGAAACACAAGTTTATTTACAAATTGCAAACTTAAGGCTGTTCGGAACACCTCCAGTTACTTCATTTACTTCAGTTTAACCAAAGGTCTGAGAAAAAGGGAAAAGCGGAGGAGAATCAGCCCACAAAAAACTAAAAAGGTCTTTATTTGTGAGATTTCTGTAACCCTCAATACCACAATGGGAGCCATACAAATGCTGTAATATGCTGGTAACACAAGGAAAAACACTTCACAGAACAAGTGAATGGTGCAGTAAGTTGCTCATCACATTCAAACAAACATCCTTTAACAACATCTGCAATAAGCTAAATGTGCTGCAAATAGACTTGCTCTAAATTGCTGAGGATAATTAGACATTTAGTTGCCCATCCCCTGCTTTTGTTTTCCAGTTAATCAACTGAGCAATGTCAAGGGTCAGTAAAACTCCCTCATACATGCACTAACGGGAGGAACAGGCAGCTCTTGTGAGGCTCCTGATATAGGAAATTAGCAGATGACTTTTTGATAGAAGAAGCTGGATTTCCTTTGCTGGAAATAGAAGGAAGTCATATTAGCATTAATAGATCTTCTCATGGAAAGACTCATCATAATTAGTGATCATCATTTATCATCATCACAATTTCACCAACAGATCCTAATCACTCCTTCCCTCAATTACTCACAGAAAAACAGATGTATGTTAAAGCAGGAGACCACTTTATGCCTGGTAGAAGATACAGAATGCTTGTGGCATATTTGGACAATTAATTTTACTTTTCCTTATAATAAGAAAAAAATTTGTGCCCATTTTGCTTTTGAGATCACAGCAATGTAAAGGCATAGTTTTTGAAAGAAATTGAAGAGCTACTCTTAAGGGTACAGGAACTCTGGGGGAAAATAGCTTATATATTCCCTTTATTTGTATTTTCCTTCACTTCCCTCCCATAATCCAAAATCTTTTCTGACACTGGATATATATCTCATCATAGATTTATTATATGAGATTATCTGTTCTCTGCTCAATCTAGTTTAGATATATCCAGCTGGCAAGAGACGTAGAAGAGGTGCAGATGAGGGCTACACATCTCCCAGGCCTGGGACACTTCTGTACCAGCATCACCTGAGGTAAATCAGAGTTGGCACACCAGACATGACACCCATTAATGCCATTTTCTCTTTCTGTTATCTCACTGTCTGGGAGTATTACACAAAGATGACATTCCTCTCTGCTAAGGAAAGCCAGACTCCCTGAACAGCTGGGGTTGAAGGGCACCTCTGGGTCATCTTGTCCAAAGTCCTGGATTGGATCCCAACACTTTTTGATGCTTTAATCCAAAACCAGGCGAGAGAAAGAAAAAAAAATTTAAAAGCCTTAGTGCAGGGATAGATCTCTTTGTTACAAGTTTTTTAAAATTATGAAAGAGGAGATATATTTATTCATCCCTCCTATCTGATGTAGCTTCCTTTACTCTCTATACTCTGTACAGCGCAGACAGCTGTGTTCAAGTCAGCTGGGCAAAGGAAACGGGGTCAGCTCCATAGATTATTCCTATTACCTGTGAAATCCTCTCTTATCCCTTCAGTCACGGGGGCACACTGAATGCAATAAACCGCGTAAGAAGGGTGCAAAGTTCATAGATATGTTTATATATGTTTTTATGGCAAATAGGAGCTTCCCCATTAATGAGCAAGTAAATGATTACGTTATAAAATTTGGGGTGCCTAACTGCCTGCTAGACTAAAGAGTGTGTTCTAAGAGGAGTTTATAATGTACTAAATGTGTCTATTACAAAAATCAGTGAGTAAAACCTTTTTGAATTAAGAGACCAGGGTGTCAACAAGCTCTCTTCTCAACCCTTCATGTCATATTGCCAGTTTGCAGAAGGCTTAGCTACATCAGGTACTTTGACCTCCAACTCTTTTAATGAGGATTTTATACCAGATGGTTGGATAATATGCTTTACATGCACTGCCTCATGTATTCTTTTCCATTTTAGCAGCTTATTATGAGCTCGTGGTGCTTTTTTTCCTAGTATTCTTTTTATGCATATATTGTCTTGGATTAAAAATTTCTGCCATTTATTGCCAGTATTTTCAACGAAATTGTTTCCATCCTTCACAGAAATATGTACTCAGAGATTTTCTGCTACATAGCACAGGCTAGGAAAAGCAAATTGACACACTTTATTTCAAAAAGTAATAAAGAACAACATAATTCAGAGATCATTGCCTGACTGTCTTTGCATTCTGATGTGCAATTGCTTGAATCTCATCTGATTAGTGAGCAAAAGATTAAATATTCTTCGAAGTTGAAACAGAATGGAAGTTTGTATGTACGGTGTCACCACCTCTTCTTACTCTATAGAGGAAAATTATGTCAAAAATTATTTGGATGCAATAACATTTAATGCCATGTGTTTGTTCTAATGAATTCACTATTTCCCTTGCATTCAGTTTTAGCAGTGATCTTGTGTTAGAGCACATAGTCTGTATTTTCATTTAATTTCCTGCAGGCTTTTTCGTTTGGCTCATTTATCTTTCCTTATCCCTTGAAACCATCTATAGTAATTCAGTTCACTGCAGCTAGACCTTCTGACAGAGCCAGAAATAATCAGTTCCAGGCGCTGCTGATTCTGAAGTCGGCTAACAGCTACCTCATGATTCTGATCATTTTATGCTTTTTAGGTTAATGGAGACTTTTGGACAGCATTTCTTTCTCCTTTGTCCTGTCAAGGAGTTCCTCCATTCTCTTTTCTTTCTACTGAACCACAGTTTGAGTTGTGGTACAAAACCAAATCACACAGAGATATAGCAAAATAAAATTTTGGTTTGTTATTCCCAGTCCCAGTTAATGTCTCTCAAAATATTACCTTCCATAGTACAGCCATGTCACAGAATATTTCAATATGGAAAATTTGTTATTTAAAACCTCTTAAAATGTAAGACAAACTCCTGTAAGTAAAATATCCCTTTTCCTTAAGCTTAGTTAAAGAGGCAAATGGTTCTTAAAAGTTTTACTGTCATTTACAGTTAAATAAGGGTACTTAATGTGATTTGAGTAATTCATTTTTTTCTGCCCAAGACAGTGTCCATGAAAATTTCCCAAGTGACAGGTGATTACCATTTCTTGATGTAGAGGGCAACCCTTCTGCCTCTCCTGCCTTTCCTGTCCCTTCTGACCAGCCTGTAGCCATTGACAGCCACACTCCAGTCATGGGATTCATCCCACCACCTTTCCGTAAGCGTAACCATCTTCAAGGTGTAGTTCAAAATTAAACTAGCAAAACATAGTTTCAAACATCAATTACAAACAAAATGCTTTGTTTTCTGATTTTGACCATTCCAAATGTGTATGAAATCAATAGTATCGTTTTGGCCTGATAATTACTACCAATTACCTAGTGAAGAATGATGGAATAAAGCCGTAAGATCTTTTGTCTTTGGTCTGTAACTTGTGGGCATCACTCCCTGTCCTGCATTTCTCCAATACTTCCTCTCTGTTTCAACAAGGATAAATTTCTTGTCCTCATCTTCAAGGACCCTCATGGACAATCACAATCCTATTTCCATTCAGTTTAGAAGCTGACTTCTGACACCAAATGACCATATTGCTTTCCCAGTCCTTAAATGTTTCATTCCTTCTCTTTTTATTTCCTTGTACTCTATAGGAATTCACTAAACATGCTGCAGAAATACCAAGTCACCACTGCTCAGATTCCTTCTTCCAACTTTAACCCCCTCACCTGGCAGTATCCATGCAGTTTTGACATGTGTTTACCGGTGGGTCTCCTGGGATAGTTCCTGTCTTTTTTTCTTTGCTTGGGCAATATAGAAGAGAATAAAGTGCAAATCCCTCTAGGGGGCCCCATGTACAATGTTTAAAGGCAAAATGAAAGGAATGAAATGAAACTGTATTCTGGCAGCCTGTCCTTACTACATGGAGTATTTTGAAGTCTCAGATACACTGCTTAATGAATCTGGTATGTCTATGAATTTTCTCTGAATTTCTTTAGGATTTTCCCTGATGAATTAGAAAGAATTGTGCATGGATTGACTACAACTAACTGTTCATAATATTTTTTTTATTCTTTATTTTTTTTCTGTTGGACACTGTAAACAATTTGTGTCATGAAGGTTAAAATTTTGTAACAAAACAATTTGAAGGGGCTACCTGCTGAACTATGAGATTGTGCAGTCAGGGAAACAAATTATATTCTAGTCCACATCCTCCTGTAAAATAGATGTCATTTAGGAGAAGCCCTTAAAAAGAGATTTCTTAATTGGAAAAACATCCTTTTCAGTCACAAGTGGCTGAGCTGAAGTGTGTCCTCAGAATATCAATATGAGCTGAAGCTATTAAAATGTCTTGGTTAACCTTTTTAAAAAGCCTAATTTAATTGGAAAATAATAATTAGAGTATTCTTGACAGTAAGAAACGCCTGCCTCAAAAGAACAACATGTAAACTCTCGATTTCAATGGGCAACACTCTACTGGAAAAGATTCAGCATATGAACAATGAAATTGAGTTAGCAAATACTGTGATTAACTTACTGGTTTTGCTATTGGAAGTAATTGCTGGACCATGCTGGAGGGCAGGCGCAATTTACCTCCTGATCACACCTAGTAGAATGTTTTTGCCCATGTCAGCAGCTCTTATGCATAATATAACAAAAAATCATCAGACCAATCAATATTCCTACACAGTGTAAGTTTCCTTCCTTTTTCTGAAATTGTGAGAGCAGAGACACCATGAACTGACGGAAAGTGGCAGCATGGCACCCTACAGGGTATTTTTTCATTTAAACCTGCATGAGGTAGAGCCTTGCTCTACCTAGCATTTTGCAGGTACATTTTCATCCAGATGAAAATAATTACATCTCATGTCAGACATGCAGACAAGCTTCCTTTTAGTGCAGGGGCTGCTGGAATAAAAGCAGTCCTATTAAATGGAACTGGATCACCCGGCCCTAGGATAAAACTATGTTGGCATGTGGAGGTCAGCTGATGAAACATCTTGGAAAGCTTGTTCAATGGCTTCCATACTTAGAAATAAATATCCAAAATAATCTCCCACTGGTTGTGGGACTGGAGAATCACTGTTCAGAAAAAACAACAGAGGAGTCTTGCAACTGAACCAATAGGACCAATAATTTTAGGAAGACACTTTAATACATTGGAAAACAATTCTACTTCTGTTTAAAGGCCAGTGGGATCACCAAATTCAGTCTGTACAGGATGGTGCCAGGCTACAGTAGTTGTTAATTTACTTGAAAAGTGTCCTTTGACAACATTCATGTTATTTTAATGGGATTGATGCTAGGTTTTGGAGTTCTCCTGAGTGTATGTCATGCATCTAATCATGGGGCTCTTTTCAGTAATGACTCTTTTGGCTCCCCTTATTCCCTGACTGAGGACCAGGCCTTTATTGTGCTCTTCATACTCATGGGAAAATACATCACACTCAACCCTTTTTCCCCACAAACCAAATTTTCCAGTTCAAATGTTTTGTGGGATTTCACCAGGAGAGGAGTTACTGGAAGAACCAGCAAATTTATCCTGCAGAGATTTAGATCCTGGTCTAAAACCACATGAAAACATCCACACCAGCTCTGCTGTGGAGGACAGTCTCACTCATTTCATTATAAAACAAGGAAGGAAGGAAGGGCATAGGCTGTGTTGGACTTATCTAAGTATGGCAGAGTTAAGAGTGTCTCTCCACCTCTGGGTCATTGGCCTCCCTTCATACAACACAGCTGGTATAGGAATTTCTTCATTGTATTTCTGTGTACTGTAAAATCTCATTGGCATTGCCTGTTGCCTGTACTTGTCAACCACCTTCTTCCTGTCCTTTTTCATTTCAGCAGGCTCCAGTCAACTACAAAATGCTGGCACCAGATGAGTTAAAAAATAAAATGCAATCAGATTTTTATAACTCTGCACAGAGACACATACTGTGCATTTTGTCTTTAGGTACAGACAGATTAATAAAAAGGACTAATAGAAAAGATATCCTAACCTAGAGCTTTGAGAGTGCACTCAGCCTTCCCTGAAGTTGAGATTTCAAGAAATAAATGACTCAAATCAGGCTATAGAGACATGTCAGGAAATCATAGCTCTTTTAAGACATGATTGCATACTCACCTCTGTAACAATTGCTACAGATTGTGACTAATTTTCCAGCTATCTTTATACTGATGTGTAAGTGTTATATGAAAGAAATTGGAGTAAAAAAGGCTTTTAATTCTAGCCTCCACTTATATAGCAAAACAATGTACTCAGGACTGCCTGCTATTTTCTTCACTTCCTATGCCTCTTGGGAAGACTTTGAATAGCCGTGTTGCCTATTTCCCTGGTTCACACCCTGACTTTTTGAACAAGTGACTTTTGCAGCTGAGTGGCCCTTTATAACCTGTCTATGTGTACAGGCACTATCCTCACATCCTCTGCTTTCTGCTGGCCTCCCAGCATGGGCAGCAGTGTCAGCAGGCTCTCCTTCAGCCAGCCAGCGTGTGGGAACAGTGGTTCCTCATCTGATCAAGCTGGGTAGAACCAAGGGTTGACTAGTGAACCTGACTGCCACTTGTCCATGTTGTTAGGTGTCTGAAGTAGCCTACAGCAACTATAAGCTGCTTTGTGCTATTAATTTCTCCACTCACTGTTGCTCCAGATTCTTCATAAAATCATGGAATGGCTTGGCTTGGAAGGAGCATTAAAGATCGTCTAGTTCCAAGGCCTCCGCCGTAGTCAGAAAGGTCACTCACTAGACCATGTTTCTCTGTCCTGAAATTCATTTTGTAATGGCATTTTTTAATATCCTGACTTTTAAAGCAGACTCTGATCGAACTCACATATATCTTTAGTGTTTCATAATCTTAATTCTGTTGCCTTGACAGCCATTGCTATATCTAACCCTAGTCCAGGCTGGATCTCATCACTGAGTTGTATGAAATGGTTGTGTAAAACACAAGCACGTTAGACTCTCCCAAAATCACCCACCACCCACCATTGAAAAGAAAATGCAATTTCAAAATACAGACTTTGCTAGAGGACACTTTGCTGGGGATGACTGAAGGAAAGGAGTAAGTTTGAAAAGGAACAGAGAACAGCAGAGTTGAAAGGTGAGAAGGGAACATGTGGAGGCACAACACACTTTAAACAGCAGAATAACCCATGTAGCTGGTCTCTCAGCCAAAAACTGTTGAGGAACACCTGACTGCTCCAGGGCACTACATGTTCTCAGGGAGTAGCTGCAGCTAGAGAAGGGGAGCTCTCATATCAGTCACCATTGCTGTGGCTTGGTGAAGATTTTTAGAAGAATTGCCTCTGTCTTCCCACAGCTGAGCTGCCATTGCCGGTTATCACACTACTGCAAACACACCCTGTCCTGTTGGCTCCTGCTGGCTGTGTGCTGGGATATGTGGTCAGACTGCTGAACAGTTCTTTCAAACAAGGGCAGAGCTAGACAAAGGTCACTATTAGCCATAAACTGGCATAGCAGAGAGATATGAACTGCACATCAACTCAAGATAGATGAAGTGTGGCTCTTAGAGCAGATCAGCGCATCAATGCCTCCTCAGTGTACAAACATAGCCTGAGAGGAGGAACAGTGTCTCGGGTACATCTGTTTAGAAAACTTCTCTAAGCAGCACTATTTTGAACAACTCTACAGTAACTACCACATTGCTAGTTACATCTGAATCAGTTTTATAGCAGGTAATTCAGGTTCTTATAGCAGAGAGCTCAACAAAGGATTTAAAACCCACCCATGAAATCATAGTACTTGGATGATTAGCAGTATTGCTAGCATTTCCCAAAGTCATTAATTCAAAGCTGTTTTAGCTATATCTGTGTTGTAATACAGTCACAGAAGCAATGACAGAATTTGCATCAGCCATATGCAACTTCCTGGTCTTGTGTGGATAGGTAGTGGTTAAATCCTACATCTCTGCCTTGCTAGATCACAAACACTGGGATTATATTCCCTTAAACAGATGTGCAATTTTAAGCTTGTTCATGCCTCCGTTTAAGAGTACAGAATTCTATGCAATATTGTTATGTGCCCAGTTTTAATTTATTGGGACAAAACAATAATTCCAAAATTCATGAGCTGTTTCTGCCTTGCTCAACACTTGACAACTGGGCACCAATTTAATAAAGTTTCCCCATTGTCCTAGCAATTGAAAATATCAGCACTCAAATGGTTTCTATTTCTGCGGTCCCAAAGGCTTTTCATAGTTTTCAATGCTAAAATGGGCACGTAGCCACTTGCTCCTCTGTCCATGGCCCTTTGCCTTAGGAATATGAAGGTCTTTTATCAAATGTATCTATGAAAACTTATTTTTCTTCTTTGCCTTCTGAAGTTCACCTCCCTGTATGCCTCTTTGGGCTGAGTTGCAAAACGCAGCTCTGGAAAATAGAGTCCTTAGTTCTTCCTAAGGTTTTTTCTCAGTGTAAGGGGTTCAGTTCGTTTCCCGGCCAACGCACCAATTAATGTGGTGGTTTTGTTTGCATCCTTTACTTTTTGTGAGATAAGAATTAGAAGAAGGGCAAAGCAGGCTCAAAACTTTAAAGAATACAAAGAAGTTTATTACTAACAGAATTAAAGGTAATAAAAGAATGATAAAGATTACAACAAACTCTCCCTCCAGCACCTCTCCCCCCAGCACCTCTCCCCCCAGCACCTCCCCCTAATAATTTCCAACTTGCACAAAGGATAACATGATTTCAGGTCAGAATTGCAGTTCTTAAGTCTCATTCATATTTGAAAGAAAAAA
>VWZT01001216.1:54609-67769 GCA_013397055.1 Pachycephala philippinensis
CCCGGCCCGGCCCGGCCCCGCAGGGCCCGGCTGGCCCGGGCCCACCACCCCTCCGGCTCAGGGACCGGAAAAGAAGGGAGCACTTCCCCTCACCAGTGCCCTTTTATATGCAAAATCGTGAGAAGCGATTGGTCTAAAACCCTGTCCATCAACTCAGTCTCTTCAAACCACCACACTCAGGTTATGGTACTACCATCCTCTCTATTTCCAGATACAATGGACTCTCTGGGGATTGCAATATTTTCAAGTCTGTCTTGGTATTTTGTTCAGTAAATAAGATAAAAGATATTCACTGTTCACTCACTTATCAATCTTGGAATCTCTTAGTAACCTCCAGTTCTTGGTGCAGACACTCCATGATATTAATACTACAGAAGACAGATTTAGTAGGAAATGTACTAAATCCTCCCCACACAATTTATTTCAGCAATAGCTGTTCTTGCTGTCCCAGTTATACATACGCTTAAACTCCTTTGTTCACCTCATGCCTCTGTGCAGAAGTTCCCTCTCCATCTGATGGTGTCTCCCTAATGCTCTCAAGACTATACTTTCATCTTTCTGTAATGCAAAGAGCAAGGCTTCAAAAGCCTTGTAGGTCACTTGGACACCTTATGCAACTGAGTGCATATGGATAAAGGATACTGGCAAATTACCAGGGTAAAAAATGTAGTTGTGACACTATGCTACACAGCCTAAAGCAAGATGCAACGTGGCATTGTTCATAAAAGAAAGATCTATTTTTCTTGGAGATAATGTCTCTTGTGCTTCTGCCCTGGAGATAGCTCATCTTACTTAGCCAACATTTACTTTGTTTAGTGGAGTTTTTGTTCCATACTCCTGGGATTATGAAGGTTTGGACACTTGAACAAAACACTGGTCACAGAAGTTATGATGCACAAACACAGGCTCATGAGTTCACAGTTCATGAGCACTTTATGCAGTTATTCACTGTACACGGATTCAGACAGAAAAAGGTTTTTGAAGTGGAAGATCCTGAAACAGGATCTATTATTTTCTTAGAAGAGTGTCAGATAGCCAGCTGCCAGGTGAGTGATTTCTCTTGAAGTGTGTGTATCAGACATGAAGAATGCTATTGCAAGTGTCTTGTTATCCTTGCCTAGTCGTGGAAATGCATCTGTAGCAAGTCTTGGCAAGAACACAAGACTCCACTGCTTGGAAAGGAAAACTGTAGTCAGTGGATTTGAAGAAGCAGCACAGACCCACAAAACTCCTACAACTGCTGCTTTGGCTTCACACTGGAAATTCCTAATACAGCAGCAGTGCAGAGGAGCCCAAGCAGAGGACTTAGACCCTACCATCGGGAGGGTCATGGAAGTAGTGAACAGAAGCAATTACTACTTTTTTTTCACCCTTGTGAAAAGTAAAGATCTCAGTGAAAACAGAGAATGCTGTGCACAGAAATAACATTTGCAATGATAGGGTGTTTTTTAAACAGATCAAAGAGAGGCATGTGGATTTCTTTATTAAAAAGAACCAAATCCAAATCATAATTTTAAAAAAATGTTTAATTGAAAATATATGAACACCTGCTTGTTACAATGGGTTGGGTTTTTTTCACATTGTGAGTCATATACAAGATACTTTATCTCCTTTTTATGTGATTTCCTACTTCAACCTGCTTTTAAAATTAGCTAACATAACAAGCTCCAGGATAAGTACTTGAACACAAGGTTTTATTTTTGCAGCTGAAGACTAATTTATAATAATGCATACAGAATCTGCACCAGTTTACACTGCAGAGCCCGGGAAAATAGCATCTTCCAGAAATGCTAGCATAGTGCAGCTCTTGATATCTGGTAAATTTCATCGTGATTTTAAGTGGGAAATTCCCTATGGCTTTCTGAAAGAATATATATAATGAATACAACACATTATTTACATAAGAATTTATTCTGCTCTTAGAAGACATGGGTTTCAAAATTAGATTTGCCGGTATAACTTCTTTCCTTCATTGGTAATCAGAGAGTACCACAGCCATTGCATTCAATTTATTTAGCACAATGGTGGAGGAGGAAAGTTCTACTATGGAGTAATCTCTGCTCCACAGGATCAGTTAGGGAAATTCATTCAAGGGAAAGAAAGAAAGAAAAAAAAAGATTATGCCGTATGCACATAAATTAGAGATAACACAAATACTGCTTACACTTGAGAATTTGCTAAACAGAATATGGAGCCCTTTTTTTTTTTTTTTTTTNNTTTTTTTTGGATGTAAACCAGGGTACATGCCACTGAAAGAATCTTCCTGGTTCATTAAGTAGAAGTAGCCAAGAACTATACAATATAATTTTATCTACCTTGTTATTCATCTTGAGACCCGTACAGTTTAATTCCTTCATCAGTGACCTAATGCATCAAAAGAAACATGACCGGCAGGTAAAAGGAGGTGATTCTGTCCCTTTACTCTGGTGAGACCCCTCCTGGAGTTCTGAATCTAGCTCTGGGACTCCAGAACAGGAAACATGTGGACTGGTTGGAGCAGGTCCAGTGAAGGGCCACAAAAATGATCAGAGGACTGAAGCACCTTTCCTGTGAGGTCAGGCTGAGAGACCTGGGGTTGTTCAGCCTGATGAAGGAAAGACTCTGGGAACACCTTCCGTGGCCTTCTGGTACTTAGCAATGTGCTTATGAGAAAGACAGGGACAGGTTTTTTAGTAGAGCTTGTTGTGATAGGGCGAGGGCTTTTAAATTGGAAGAGGGTAGATTCAGACTGGATATAAGAAAAAACATTTTTGTGATGAGGGTGATGAAAGACTGGACCAGTAAGAGCGTGGATGCCCCATTCCTGAAAACATCCAAGGTCAGGTTGGATGAGGCTGTGAGAAATCTTAGTTGAAGGTGTCCCTGCTCACTGTGACGCTTCCAACCCAACCCATTTTATGATTCTGTGGTTATGAACCCATTTCTTTGCAGTCAAAGGTGAGATGACAGCTGCTTCAGGTACCAAAATCAACTGACCTATGGTTCCATGGAGCTCAGCTGTAATGCCATATGAAACTTTAGCAGGGTCATCCCAATACAAGTTCTGCTGTCAAGGCTACCTCAGCTTCTGCTGACATAAATAGTCTGCTTACGGAAGCGCCGTTCAATAACTCAGTAATGAACTTCTAAGTTCAGAACTAATTCCATACATTTTCTACAAAGCACTTTAACATACATTGATACTCTACTAACTTCAGAAGGACCTGAGCATATGTTTTTATGCTTCCTGAGCCCTCCTGCTTTGATAACATGAAGTCCAGAGAATGTGGCTTGGGGTTGTTAGCAGTGTGAAACCTCTAAAGGCAGAGTATGGCACAGCAATTATAGCAAGTCCAGCTGGTGTCACTTGTTTGTCTGGGGAAGTCTCAATGGTGAGATACTGCAATGAGATCTGAGCCACCAGACTGTGTGTCCCATCTGAGATAAATCTTTTCTCAGATAGTGAATGTGGTATGGTTCACTCTTCCTAATACAAGCAGTACAGAAGAAGGATTTAAAATCATCAGCATTTCTGGTGCACTCATTTGGTCATGCAATATATTTAATTAAAATTCATGTGTTAAACTAGACTTCAGGTTTACTGAACTTTTACAAAAAATTGATTTTTTTCTCCCCTAGGTAGCAATTAAGAATTAGTGACTGGAGCCTACCTGTTACATACTTTATGATATTTTTCTAGTATGTGTCTCTGAACTAATATTGCAGTGATTTCTTATTAGAAATTGATTTGCTCTGTTGCCAAGTACCCCATGAAAGGTACATGAATCAGCTACAGAAGATCAAAAATATATTTTTAAATTTCCAGAGCAAGTGTAGAAGTTTAACAGGGTGCTATAATATAGTAGACATGGGTTTTTTTAAAAAGCAGATACCCTAATATTTTTTATCTATTTAGATGGCACTGCAAGTTTTGTTCAAATTACAACAAAAGTTACGGAGGGAAAAGTGACCCTCCATGGATGTTTACACTACAAAAATAATCATGATCTTTACAGAAGGTAGAGCAAGTTATTAATCTGATTCATCTGATTAATCTGATTCAAATTAATAGATCTGACTATTAACCATACTTCTCTGACTGGATGAAAGTCAGGCAAAAGAACTATGACCTCAGAGAATTAAGATGAAGACACTTGTTCGTCTTCCACAAAAGAAGTCAAATTGTTCTGTACCATGAGATGTGCATTAGCCTAAGCATCACTCAGGTAACCATCACTGCGCGCACACAAGGGACTTACTCATTCCCTGTCTCAGCTGTTATTTCTGAGCAAGCTGTTGATTTAATGCTACACGAACAAGGCAAGACTAATATTCAGTAACTGTGATGTAAATTAGCTGAATCTTTCTGGAAGTCTAATGATTGCAGAATCTCTTTTGTTTTATTCAAGCAATTACCAATAACCTGACTTCGTAACAAACTGGGTTTTCAGTCCGTTTGTGTGTGTCAGCTGGATAAGGTTGCAGGAACAAGCAGAACTGATCCATTCAAGTAATTGTGTCAGGGTACTTCCTTGACAGTGTTTTCCTGAATGTGGATTTTGCACAATACCTTTGTACACTGTATAAAACTGTCAATAGCGGTAATACATGAAGGCTCCTTTACTTGTTTGCAACACCTTGTTTTCATCTGTATTTGTCAAGGTTCAGGTGCCTGCTGGCACGCTAATATGCAAAACTACAAAAGACACTGGTCACATCCACAGCAATAATCCACAGGCAGCAATATGACTACAAATGAAAAATATTCCATCTATTTTGTACGAGTGAAAGAGTCATTGAGCACAGAAATGTGCACAGGCTTAGCACTTTCTCAAGATCACATCACTCAGAGCTGTGTTGTTCTCTGCACTGCTCAGATGATGGCCTGTGAACTGCTACCCTCCTGAAGCAGATCAGGATGCACAGCTGCAAATTTTGTTTAGAAAAAAAGCCCAAAACATACACATTCCCATACAGTTAGCTGTTTTCAACTGTCTGCTGGTAAACATTTTAAAGAACAGATTCTCAAGTTCTGTCAGTACCTCATCAAGATGCTTGCAATTAAAATTATGAAATCATTATGTTTGCAATTAAAATAACAAAATCGTTATGTTCTTGCAACTAGTGTCCTTTCATTTCCCTTTTGTGCAGGGAAAACTCTTCCTTCTCTTCTACCGAATGCAACACAAGATAGTCTATGAGAGCTGGGGGATTTGCATAGAAAATGTTTCCTTTTAGCAGAACAAATCAAGGGCAGACATTCCACTCTTTCACTGGTACGCAGAAATCACCCTGTCAGTCCTGCAATATGTTGTGTTGTTCAGGAAGGTAGGATGTGGGTAGCACATATGCAGGCGAAAGAGGACAAACAGCATCTGATGCATGAAGAGGTAGAGGGACTTGAAGCAGAAGGAACACAAGAATTTGCATTTTCTAGAATAAATTGAGATCTTACACATATCTTATCTAGCCTTGGAATTTGCACAGTTCAGGCATACAGCAGTTTGATGGGTCAGGTTCTTTGTGCAGATGTGTCACCTGTCAGGAATGGAGTGCTATAGCAGAGACATCTTTGTTGTAGAGCAGGAAGGTACCATGTGAGCCCCAAAATGCATCGATGCTGATATGGACTATTCCTCTGGATAAAGAAGGGATAAATCACACACAGAAGCAAAAACACATGTCAGTCTGAGACAACTCATCTGGTCACTGGGATGTGCTAACATCAATGAGAGAAGTTTCTCAGATGTTCTGATTGTGAAGCAGAAGGTCATATTTTGCTCTGAGGGCAACTTCAAAAGGAACAAAAATGCTGGTCTTTTTTTGTTCTTTCAGTAAAAGAAATGGGTTAAAACAGAAAAAAAGATGAGTTTTCTGTTGGAGAAATAACAGTGACAGTCAAGTGAAGCCTAGAAAGACAAAGAATTCTGTTGGACAACCGTGTTTCTCTGGGTTTACAAAATATGACTCTGTATGTGGCTCTGAAAGCAGGAGTACAGGCTGCTCTGTTCAAACAAAGTGGGGCAGGTACTGTTAGAGGGGAGGAATTTCTTTTGAAATAGACTGCACAGTTAGCAACTCAGCACTAGCTCTTTTTGCGACTGATTTTAGATTTAGCTTCAAAGCGTAAAAATATCGTAATAAAATATCAACCAACAGATGTATGCATCATTTAAGTAAAACAAATAGACAATTTTTTTTTTTCAGTGTCACACTGTTCTGACCCCTAGCAACCTCTAAGACAGTATTAATCAAGCTGTATCCCATGGACAGGCGCAGCCCACAAAGCATCACGAAATTTTCCTTTTTTTTAAATGAAAAGCAAAAAACTAACACTACATACACATATTCCCACGCAACAGGTATATGGCCATGCCTACTGGCAGGTATAGTCAATGTTCAGCTTTCTCCCAGAATCTGAGGAATTCGTTGGGGGTCACACACCACTAAATATTGAAAATCAGTCTCCAATTTTCCACCAAAAACTAGAATTGGTGGACAAAGTTATATTCAAAGTTAATAATCTACCAAGAAAAGATATTGAAGACAACTAAAAGCCCACCTACCTTGTCTGAAAGAAAGTTGACATTTCAAGAGACCTATACAGTAACGTAACAATCCCATTGGCTTGCACTTTTGACTGTAACACAGCTTGGTACCAACATTGTAGGAAAGGAATGTTAAAGATTAGTTCCATACAGGCCTTTCTGTCCTGGTCACTTTCATAGCATCTGAGAAGCTGCCCTCACATTACATTACACTTGTATTTGTTCTCTCACTCTCCCCCCAGACCACCTAGCCTTTGTTGCAAACCACAGAACAAGAGGTAGCATGTTACTCAAACTAAATACAAGCCAATACTCAAATCTTTTTGCAACCAAATAACAAAGATAATAAACCAATCATCTTGCTTACTTACATAACATGCTTCTTGTATTTTTTCATTCACAAGTATAAATCTAAAATTATTTTAAGTAACAATAATAAAAAAATTCCCTTTGGTGTTTTTATCTTAGGTTCTGGGGAAAATATAAAATTCTGAATCTGTTTATTTTAGATACTTTTTCATATAGGTAAAAATTAGGATATATATTTGGATAAGCATAAAAATAATCTCAAATATATTTGCTAATTTCACAATGGTAAGTAAAGAAGTGTTTTGTATTAAAGATTTATCTTCCGTCTGACAGTCAACGTTTTGGTCAGGCTGATCTCTTTATTCTCTTTTTTTTTGGTGAAATTTCATTTCTTAAAATAACAGCCTTCTTTTTGAGATGACTGTGTTATCATTACTCTGGTAATCTCACTTTGAGATTTCACAGTATTCGTTTGAATACCAATTCCAATCTGCCTTTTGTTATTCTTCTTTTCCTCTATTCAAACAGGCTTTTGATTGCCCCGGCTCATCACTGAGGGGACTAACACTGAAGTGGAAACCAGCTGATATCCCACAATGTCATGCAGCAAACCACACGCTCCTCTCTAGCAACAGCAGCTGCTACTGAGGAGGTTAGGAAGTGGTCATAACACCTCACCGTCAAAATCTTCTTGCTGTTATCTGCATACTATTTTTAATATGTACTTTGTGTCAAAACATAGTTTTTTAGAAAGGGAAACTAAAACTTTTCGTATCTCAGGGCCCTGTGCACAAATAGTGTTTGGAAACAGAAGATAATGCCTTTTTCTTTCCCTATTTGTAGCTGCTGGTTGCTGCCTTTATAATGCAAAATGTTCTTCTCCAAGCATGATTATTTTTTTCTATTTTACCAGCTGATTATATGTTTCATAGCTGTGTCTTTGATTTCATGGATTCTTCGTGATTTGGCTTAATAGGAGGTACTGTAGTTTCACAATGAACTTTCAATAAACCTGTAGAAATGCTGCCCGAAATGTATTTTCTATTTTGCTTCTTGTCTATTGTCAAAAACTTTGTTGATAACAGCATATGCTCAGTAGTTCCTTTGTAGTTTTTAAGGAAATTTTGTTCTCTTTTTAGAAGTGCTGCATACTGTGAACATGATATGCTTACTGTTGACTCCTTAAACCATAGAAAGGAAAGAGGAAGAAAGTAATCTAGCACAGATTTAAGCAGTATCAGCTTCCTTGTGCTGTGCTTTTGTCCCAGTTAGGATTCAGTCTCGGCAGGGGCTTATATACAAAGAGATGATGCAGTTTACACAAAAATCTTCCATACTAGTATTGCTGTGCAGGGGTGAACAGCTCTCTTCACCCTTTCCTGTCTCATTGTAACTCCCCTTGCCATTAGAAACTCGTCGAAATAGACTGTTGAAATGGACTTTCAACAGCATATGAAATGTCAGTCAATAAAAACAAAGACTATATTAATCTGCTTTGGACGTTTCTTGATTACTTTCCTTTGCCAAAGGAGTAGCACGGTGAGAACTCATTTTAGGTTGCACTATGCACAGATGCTTGCCATGTACCTGTGAGCAGTGGTGCCACACAGCAGGATGGGCTGACATGGGCTCAGCTGCTCACCACAACAGCAAGTCCTCACATTCTGTGCTGGAAGATGTCATGGACACATAGCAGCAATCAGTCTGTAGCAGTCATTTATGACACCCCAGTATGTCATTTGGGGTATCCTTGTTAAATCAACCTTCCTGAAAAAGAAGAATTGTTAAGCATCTGAACAAAGAGAAGAACCTATTACAGAGCACTCGGTAATGAACTTGCTTGTAATGTAGGCTGCTTATGGGGTTAGAAATTGCTTGTCTCTTTTACCTTATGTAAGATGTTAAAATAATTTTCTTCCCTTTTTTGAAGATGCATTAAGATACTACTTCTTGTCCATAATATAGGGCTCAAATCTGCAAGGGTTCCGTGCCATGGAAGTCCATTCCAGGTGCAGGGGATCTTACTTCTATCAGTGCTTGCACGCAGCACTGGCCCACAAAGATAACTAGCACAGCATGTAACAAATGCTAGGCAATGGCAGTCAATCAGCAGCCAAAGAGCTATTTTGCTTTTAGCATATCTTTTGAGACAATTCCACATCAGTCGTTACACAGATATTTGATTTGTAGCATACCTCAACCCTATTCAGCAAAGGAATATGAAGAAAAAAAAAAAAAAAAAAAAAAAGCCAACAAAAAGAAGAGAAANAGAAAGAAGAGAAAGAAAAATAAACCAGGATATCCACAGAAAAATAGAGGATGTCTCTATCCCTTACGTATAGAACCCAAGGAAGAGGAATTTCACCACTTCCTTTCAATTATAGGCTTTCAATTTAGAACCCATTTTCGTGAATTTATCATTCACAGTTGCTATGGAAAATCTTTGATGCTCATCCAGGATAAGGAGCAGATGAAAATGTGAGTGTCACAACTCAAGCAATTTGATTGGAAGTTCAGTGGGCCTGTGCTTTTTTTCCCTGTCTACCTGAAGACTATCGGTAATGCTTATGAGCACTGTGCAAATATTAACAAATCAGCTGAGGATTTCTGAGCTGGCTGGAAAATGACTAACAATGTAAATAAGCAGCAGGGGAGGTGGAAAACACATGCAAATCAACCTATACTTCCTGGTCTATAGGTCCCAAGCCTCATTACCTTTGAAACTTCTGCTTGCACGTAAGCAGCACTTTAGCTTCTTTCTCAAATATGGAAGCAGGGTCTGCCACCCACAATTTAATGAGCCTCAAGGAGATCAAAAGAAGTCAGTGAGAGAGATTTCAATTGTTGCCTCAAAATAATTTATTTCTGTATTTTTTTATTTATGACGCCTTATAATTATTTCTCTTCCTGTTTTATAGATATATTTTTGATGGATGTGTAGGAAGGAATAGCACTGCTGTTTATCTGAGGGATGAGGAAAAACACTAATGCACCTTTTATGATTGAAGCAGTAGAATGTACTGCTTATAATATACTGCTTTTCATCTTCAATACACTCTGCAAACATGTGTGTATTAAACCTTAAAACATGAGGTACATGAGATAAAGTCATCTTCGTTTTCTATATGGGAAAAACTGTGCCAGAAAGAATTTTACTGCTCTGTGCATGAGAAGACTACATTGAAGTTCAAAATTAATATGTCTGAGTGGGGATGTGAAGCACAGGCAAACTAAATGATCAGAGCAACGAGAGGCTTACTCTTATTCCCTGTCAGAGAAAACTGTAATTATAAAATGTGGGATTCTAGAAGGAGATTTTTTTTCCTAAGAGGAGGAGAGCTTGAACTATTGGAATATATGTATTTTTTAAAAATTACTTTTGGCAAAAGAAAAAGTCAGACAATATTCCTATCATGTGACAAAGAACAAAAGATGAGCAGGTAATCTCAGCACAATTTCCTTGCATGCATTATGAAGGAGTCATTACCAATAGTCACAAATGCTCCTTTTTCCTTTACGGAGCTTTTGTTCCTTCAGTACACAGAATAACTATTCACTTCTCACTTTGTTATTTCCTTTTTCCAGCACACACTTCCATCCTGCCTTTGGCACCAAATATTTGATTGAAGAAACACAAATATCTTCAGAGCTTTTCCCAGGAGATCCTCAGCACTTCCAGTTTAAGGAAGCTCTGCCTTACAGAGCTCTTACCAGGGCCATGTGTCAGAGCCCAGAATCAGTAGCTCCAGCAGAAATCCCTGTTACTGAGACATTTTGCAGATGCTAAAGGCAGAAGTAGTTACATACTGTGTGCTGATTAATCCTGCTTTCTGGTTGCTCACAATTATGTCCTGACTCCACATCCTTCCTTTCTGAAGAAAGACCGGACAATCACTGAGGCAGGGAACTGAGCAGAGTTGGCTTTAGGAGGTTGCTGGAAGATCTCTGATACACCTCTCAAAATCAGTTAGGCCACTGTACGCAAAATCTGCTTTGTCTCTGTGTCCTCCCACACTGCTTAAGGAAATCACAACTCAGCCTGAGAGAGAAACCACACCTATAAAAATGTTGGTCCCCCTCACACTTGCTCTAATATTTCCAAGATGTTTGGACAGAGCTGTGTTTGCAGCTTCATTGGCAGCCTTAGTTTTAACACTTCTGTATGTGTTGTATGTGCACATACAAAAGTATTCTAAAAGCAAATACAGTTGGGTCAGCTTTTACTTTGACTACATGAGATGCTGATGAGAATTCCACTGAGTGCAACCTCTCTGAGTACAGATGGCAGGAAAACCAGATAAAACACCATCATTATTTTAATCCTGAGACAAAATAGCTCCTCTCAAATGTAAACATGTAGAATTTAACAGCTTATACAGAGCAAGATTATTTCACCCATGCCGTACATAAAATAAAATATATCCATTAAAATTGGAAAGCTGAAGGTTTATGTGTGCCACTTGGAAACCAGGGGTATTTCCCAAAACAAATGCAAATCTTGCTAAAAGCTAAAATGACCTCACATTTTGTTCATTGCAAAAAGGCATAGAAATAAAGCGGAGTAAATATGAAAAATGCACAGTGCTTTCCCTTTGATGTACATCCTGGGACCAGTACTGACAATCCCTGGCATTTAGTGACACCTAGCGGTATTTTCTCGAGTGGGAGAAGCCCATTCAGTCTCGGTTTGTTAAATGTTACACGCCTGTGTTAGAAGCATAACTTCTCTGAATGCCCAGTGGAAGATTTCCTCCCTACCTTCGTTTTCCTTTCTGAATCTCTCGGGAAGTTGAGAGATTCTTCCAAGGGAGAACTAGCTTTTTATAAATGAAAGAATGGTTTCCTAAAATATGGGAATGGGAGAAAAACATGTTCCATACATTGATTAAACCCCACTAGATAACTGGAAGAGGGCTTCAGCATCGTCGCAAATCACTGTGCAGAGAAACTGCACATTCCTCCGAAGTCTGCTCTGGGACTCAAATGATGCTGGACTTCGGGCATAAAACTGTGGTCAGTCAGTACCTGCCTTCAGGAAATTGCAACAGGATGCTTTACAAGATTGCAGTGCTGATCTCTAATTTTTTGGAGAAGTTTTTTAATGTTCTGCTGGTATTTTTCACTTGTGCTAGTCTATTCTATGGTCTCTGCCTCACATAATGTCCTGTTGCTGGCACCTAGTGAGTGTTTAACACATAGTAAAAATAAATCTTCCTTGCCTGAATAAAGATCCTTTTCCAGCAGGTGTCACTGTGAGGCAATAAACACAAAATCCAAGCCCCTCACTGAGATGCGGGGACCCCCCTACCCCGGCTGGGTGAAGAGTCCATGGCTCAGTGCCCTCAGAGCAGGGAATCTTGGCTGGCTGCTCGCCCCAACACACTCCACAGCCTGACAGAAAAGTGGGTTTGAAGATGCAGCCATAGGCCTTTTCCAGTGCGTGGTGAGTGGAGGCTTGTTGAGTTTGTCCCATTTAGGCCCTGCCCTTCGCCTCCAGCAGCTCCATGAGCATCATCGGTGGAGCGGGTTACTCGAAATACACCACTGCTTTTGGCTGTGAAATACCTGGAATTGTACACAGGATGAGTCCTTGCAGGCTTCAGTAGCAAAGCCTACTTTTTCAATCTTGGGCTTCTGCAGTGTCATGAAATCCTTCATTTGACAGCTGTGGCACTGATTTTCCAAAGCAATAAGTCACTCAAGGCTGGGACTGTATAGCTGTCTGCCTAAGGATTGTGCCTGGTGTCAGGAAGCCAGATTTGAAAATGTCAGCACAATTTCATGTATTGTTGCAGCCAAATTGAAAAATTCCATTGGCTGCAGAACTCCAGCTCAGGTTTCATAGCTTTATTAATCTCCGTAGTGTCTTTATGTTTTCGTTGTTGAAGCAATTCAGTATCTATGTGTCTGGGAAATTCAGTCATAATAGCCTTTATGAGCAATTCAATTATATAACTTATTACATTATTGTTATACAATATAAACCACAAGTAGACTTAGATATAGAGATGGATGAGGAATTTTTGACAGCACTTTTTCTCTGAAAAATGTTAACACATAAGAACATTTTGTGGAAGTGTACCAGCTTTGCCTAACCTTCCTTGAAAGGGGAGTGAAGGAGGACAGGAGCACAAAAACTAACAGTATCCAAAAGCTGAAGAGGAAGGCACCCTGCTGGCTCTGTATGACCTGACCTCTACTTCAACTCTTGGCTGTCACACTTCAGAGTGCCAGGACTGTCAAGCTTCTCTAAGCTGGAATGTTCTTTCTTTTTAAGTTTTTCGTAAGAACTTTCAAATATTCTTTTTTCTTTTTTTTTTTCTT
>VWZT01001216.1:67779-86298 GCA_013397055.1 Pachycephala philippinensis
CTTTTTTTTTTTTTTGGTATTGGTCGTTAAAAACCAGAGAATATTTCTGTGAGTATAAATAACAAACCTATTCATGTCTACTTAGAGAATAAATATGGTTTTATCTAAGGAAATATGTATTAGAAAAGTGTAGGAGTTTGTTTTTTTCTATTGCAAAAAATTATTTTCTAGTAGATGTTATGGAAAGAGAAGGTAAAAGAAATATTTTTCCATTAAAGAAGGAACTACCATCAAGAAGCTCTTCAACCCACTGCATGTGGACACAGGGTTACACAAATTAGACTGCTGCAGGTGAAAAATTTCAGATCAGCATGAAGTGTTTAAACTATAACATGACTATTCAAGACACTGCTGTTTCCTATAATTGGCACTGTGAATTATAGCCTGCTACATGCAAAGGTAGTTAAGTGCCTTTATTTACCAGCAGCAATTGGAATCCCACAGATTCATTGTGCAGTGGTCTCTGAAAAGGCATTCTCAAACAAAAAGTTTCTGGCCCTTATAAGTAACTTAGAAATGTCTTACTGTATTTATCCCTTTTGAAATGTTTGTTAATAACAACCAAATGTTGGTTTGATTTGCACATTTGAAGCTACAGCAAATATCAAGTCCCCCACCTTATACCTCTACTTTCACAAATACAGCCATGGGTCCCTCAAACTCCCTAGAGCCTCTAAAGAGATATTTCACCAAGAGTATCAGAATCCCCTTCAACTTTGAGATTTGCTCTTTAAAGCATGGAAGGTGACGTGAGAGAAAATATCTCTGAGTCTTTTGATCTCTGAAGATAAACTTCCTTGAGGTGAACAGACTAACTAGTACAGGATGCACATTAATTGCTTCTGGCCTGCACTATAATTTTCACATTTTAAATTACTTAAATTGAAAAAACCCTCCCCTTTAAGTAAGTTGTAAGAAAGTTATCCAAAGAAATGTGACCTTTCTTGGATTTTTTTCCCTCTAGTAACTGCTTCTTTTTTTGTGACAAGCTTATCCAGTACTATAAGTGAGAACTTGATGTACAAAGATGTACAAAGCCTACTCAACTCTACTCAGAAACTTATCAGAGTTTCAGATCTGTGATGTGTGTGTTATTTTTTTTCTTGCTCTTCATGATTCAGAAACTCAGTTGAGCAAAAAGGCGTTACTGGATTTGTGTCACCATGAGGCACAGCCAAGTTTAAGCAGCCTTCACAGGTTTTAAACTCAGGTTTTGTGTGGAAAAAAATATTTAAGGGGAGGATAGAAGGACAAGATCTACATTCCACCCAAAGCAGCACCACTAGACAAGAGCTGATAACCATACAATTATTTTAACTTTGGCAACAACAGCTCAAGATCTATGACTAACTGGTATGCAGTGCCTGGACCATGGCTTTTTAGACCAAGCTGACAGTACTCCCTTGCATTCACTGTGTCTTACTCGGGCCTTAAACAGAAACAGAGTAGGTTCAGATTGGATACTAGGAAGAAAGTCTTCACTGTGAGGGTGGTAAGACACTTGAATAGGTTGCCCAGAGAAGTTGTGGATGTTGCATCCCTGGAAGTGGTCATGGCCAGGTTGGATGGGTCTTTGAGAAACCTGGACTAGTGGGAGGTGTCCCTGCCCATGTTAGGGGGGTTGGAACTAGATGGTCTTTAAGGTCCATTCCAACCCAAACCATTCTATGATTCTCTGACTGTATGATTCAGATCCTATGACCATGGGAATTGCTTAAGTCGTATTTAGCATTAATGCTTATGATTTCTTAGTCAGTGAAAAATTCTAGATACTTCAATAACCACAGATTGGAAGGGACTGAGGAAAACCGTGGCAGAGGGCCATCAAGAGCTGTTACAAAATATTGAACATAAGTTGGATTTTGCATTTCGCTACCTGTCCATGCTTACTAAGAGATGGCGTTAAAGGCCATTACACCCAGTAAAAATTATTGAATCGTGAATGCCTCTTGTGCTATGCATTTGTGATGTCAGTTGTAATGTAGTATAACAAAACTAAGGAAATCCAAACTTTCTTTATTGAGCTGTGTGATGGAATGATTGCTTGAAAGGATGCTTCAAATTCTTTTTATCATCTAGAGAGTCTGTTGTTTTTAAAGAGCATATTGCTGACCTCTGAAGTCTTTAAACATGGAAACAAAGGGTCATTGCCACAATGACTCCAAAGACAAGAGATTGAACATAAAGGTGTCCTGCAAAACTGTATTCCTCTGTAGTGAAAGGAACTTCCTTTCCTTCTAGTAAGGAAGAACGAGAAGTCCTTTGTAGGGATTTCTTTGTAATTCTGCCTCCAAATTATTCCAAAATACAAAACAAACTAAATGCTCAAATACTTTCTCGCAAATAGCTCTCAGAGATGCACAGTTATGAAAAAAGCTTTCCCTAAGGAGTAGTACCAGTCAAAACCAATCAATTTTAAGTTGGAGCCTGACCAGATTACAAGCTTGCTGATGGCAAATGCCTTCAACAGTACTGGAACTGGCAACTCAGAAGCCCCTTCCTTCATGTAAAAGCCTGAGGCAGAAGGGATAAATTAAATAAAATTGTTCTCTGTTTATTGCAATACTGTTTCTTCCTGTATCAAGGAGTTCTTTCACTTCGTTTCACTTCTAGAAAACAGAATTTACAGCTAAGAATGGAATTAGTTCTCCTATTTCTTTTACTACCGAAGTGAAGCTCACAGTAGGTTGGGTCAAATAAAGAAGCTTTTCTCTTCTGCATAGCTTCTGCAAAACAAGGTCTTGTCAAAACAAGCCATCTCTGTCTTTCCTCCATTCAGAGTCTATGTGTCTGCTTCCCACGGCAGAGCAAGCTCCTGTGGTAGGTGGGGTGACACCACAAGGCTGTTTACATGACAGAACACTTACAGACTGCCAGCAACTGCTTTTCCCAGATGTCAGGAACAGTCCCCTGGTCATCAAGGTCCTGCTTTGATGAAAGACAGGGTGTTACATAGAGAGACCAGATTGCATTCACATTTCTCTTATAACCCCAAAGCCAAAGCAAATCTTTCAAACAAATTTATCTCAAGTATGAATGGCCCTTGTCCCGAAGCACTGCAAAGTATATGGCCCCCAAGTGGCAGCATTTGCTTTGCCTGTGTATAGAGCCATATGTGACAGAGAATCAGATCCTTTAGTACTTGCATTGTTTTACTGGAAAAAGATATCTCTTTTCTGTGCTTATGCTTTATGTTTTATATCAATCTACCTCTAAACACTCAGAAAGAATGGAAAGATCAAGTAAGAGACCCACAGGCAGCTCAGCTCACTGCTCGCTCTTGCTCTTGCTTTACCAATAGCCCAGGTCTGGGAGTTCAAAACTATGATTAAGCATTTTCTCTTGAATGCAGTTCCACACCATCTTGCAGCAATCCTTTCTGTAACCTGGAAGGCCTGTCCTTCACATATTTCTCAGATCCTCCTCAGCTGGGTGCTGAAGACTACATATTGATCAGCTACTGTTTCATTGCCAAGGGCCAGTGCCTGAGGAGGAAACTGAGCTCTAAACCATTGATCTCTATTCATTACATAAATGAGGGAAAGGCCACAAAGATTAGATACAAACTTCCCAAATTTCAGGGTTGCTTATACCCTCGTCAGTTCAGTTTTACTCTGTGGCAGGTCATTTCACTCTTAATATGATTCCTATTTTCCTGTCATGCTCCCTCCACAACCTTTCCCTGTCTTTATGAAAGAAGGCAACTTACATTGTGGTAATTATGCAGACTTTCACTTTCATGCGGCCACTTTCACCATGTCCTGTATCACATTGTCTTAAGGCTCATGCCAGGAGCTCATTAAGTAAATCTGTCACCATTTGACAGGTCTAAGTTCATTTTTTTTCCTCAGAAAACAGAAGAAAATGTTTTAATTAAACATTCTTAACTGGAGAGAGCTAAGAAAGTTTTGCATTCTTCAAAACAGGAGAGGGAAATTTGCAGAGGTCATTTTGGCATTACTGCATCATAAGGAATTATCAGTAGCTTTGCTTGAAATGTTTCTTTTTTTTTGTCAAGACATCCCTTAGGATCTTTATGTTTCTTAATTTTTTAATCACAATGCATTTTGTTCATATTGGTTACACAGCAGGGCCATGCCTGCACCATTTTTTAGGGTTCCTTCTGCAACAACACCACAGAGATGCATTGTGCTGCTGTGTCAGCCTGCAGATGCTCATGCTGCAGAATGCCCCATGCCGGCCCTCCCTCCTCTCCGAGTCCTTGTGGTGCACTTGCAAACTTGGACCTCTCAGTGTCATTCCACTCCTCAGCATCCAATTCAGCCTCTGTGACAGGAAGTCCTAAAACTGTTAAAATTAAAAACACCTGCCAGTTTGGACCCAGGCTGTCACACTCTGTTGGCTAACCACTGAAACACACTTCAACAACTCAGAAATGAAAGGATGACCATTTGTGGTCAGTGAGAGGGCTTCATCCTGACAGCACCCTTGGCCAAAGAGACATAAAATAGGGGCAACAGCAGCAACAGCCTAAGTAGGTGTTTCTCTTTTCATTAGCAGCAAAATTCAGAATCAAAGTGTACAAAGCAAGACTAATGAGGTAACAGGGAAAACGGAACCTTTTTCATGTAATAATAGACTGAAACAGAGTAACTTGTTTAAATCTAGCAAAACACAGGCTGATAATCACTATGGGAGATAAAAGAAAATATTTTAGAGTAAATAAGGAACTCTCAACGGGGATTACTAAATTCAGGAGTAGTCTCTTGTATGAGATACAAGGTTAAAAAAAAAATCTACCCTTAAAATGGAACAAGGTCAGTTCACAGAAGAAATTGTGAGAAGTTTTACCCTTGCTAGCAGAGCAGAAACTTCAGGCAGTCACGACACTTCTGGTATTTATGTGTTCCTAGCAGCAAATCTAAGATGGAGGCTACGAGTGAATGGGAACATTCACGCTGCATTACAAAAAAACCAAGAAATCTACAAGATGACAGAGTTTATGGACAGACAGGCAATAATTAAAAGAAGCCATATTCACAGTTGTGCAAGTAATCCATTGGCAGGCAAAAATGCCTAACTGCAAAACTGTTTAGCTCAGATCTGTATCCTTATGCAGGCCAAACATAAATGAGAATTACTCAGCAGTCAAAAGTATACCTTAACTACTAGGATAGTTACATGTTTTGGGTAGGAGCACTCTTTGGATACTCTGGCTGCAATGTGATGCTTCAGGTTAATAGTTAAAAAGTTTAAAAGCGATGTGGCTCACTAGATACAAATTCTCATTCAAGAGATTTTTGTACATCAATTGTTATTGATATAAAGCAAGAATAATCTTAATGGGGGGTTCAAAACAGGCCATGCCAGGATGTCCTAAATAACAGTGGTTAGTCTCATATGCAAGGCCCATCTGTAGTCAAACTATGTTTAAGGGATCCCACCTTCTGGGCAACCATTGGAATCACTGAGCTCCGGAAGACAGAGGGGCTAATGAGAACCATGACTCTGTTACTTCAGTTTGGCAAATCTAGCCCCTCCCTGGCTTTCTATTCTATGCATGAATGGCAAATAGCTATTTGTGAATTATTTTAAGATAACTGAAACAATTTTTGATAGAAAATTGAATGATCCCTCAAAAAGAACTCCCCCAGGTTATCTATTGCATAATAATAGCTGAAGAAAAAATAAAATGGCCGAAAATAGTAAAGCCATAAGTGGATATACATGTAGACTTTCATAACTCAGTTAGCCATAATTACTATTTTTAAATCACTTTGTTCCAAGCCAGGAAATACGCTTGAAAGTATTTGAATTAAGAAAAGCTAATGACTTGGCAGACCAATTATGCTGGATAAAATTCTGAGACAAAAATTATCATGGAGAAAATCTGAAACTAACAGTGCAAATACATTCACTGTTACTAAAGTGGAAATGGTAGAATAAAATACCATGAACACAGAACACAACCCTGAAAAAGTTCACCTTTTGCCTTGTGCCAGGTGAGCTTCTTCATATTGCTTTCCTGGACTGTCTCCAAACATACTTTCTAGAAAGCTGGGTTTCACTGGCGAGCATTTCTTTGTCCAGGAGCAATCCCAGGAGGAAAAAGAAAAAGAAAGGTGACTAAGATATTTATATCTCCTTGCCTCAGAGATTAAAAAAGCAGGCACTAAAAAAAAAGGGCCAAACAAAACCACATAAAAACAAACAATCCAGTCTTCCGGTAGACTTCAAAAAGATAAAGATTACTCCCAAAACTGTGTATAGGAAGAGCACAGACAAGCTTTTGTCAAATTCTCTTTGGTTCCACATCGCATATCCCAAAATAACTCCCTGTAGCAGTTGCAAGCCCACTAGGTAAACCAAACAGGATGGTAGGGAAGAAGGCTTATATTCTTTGTCATCCACTAATGTTATAAAAGCACTTATGAGCGTTTAATAGAGTCTTAAATGTGATGGAGAAAGTTAAGGATGATACTTGATTCACCTCTTGGCTGCACAGGAAGAGATAATGAAGGTAAATGGAAGCAGATTCTTAGATTGTATTTTCAGAGCAGTCAGAGACTACTAGAACTGGTAAGATGTGCTCCAAGGTGATCTAGCAGAAGTAAAGATCTTGTTTCCAAGTGAAATCCCAATACTAAAGACTCTGGTTCTAAATCACAACACTTAAGACTCTGGTTCTGTACACAGCTCAGCCACCATGTGTATGTTGAACTCTGTTTTCGAACTACTGGTGTGAGCTACCACACAGATCATTTCCTCCCATCATGCCACAAACAAGCCTGTAGCACTAACTGTGATGCTGTAGTAAAGAGAAGTTGCCAGCCTCATCTGATCATACCACCTCAATTCTCATAAATATTCTAGCTGACACACTAGGCAAAACTCTGCATCACATCATTGTCAATGACTCAGCACTTGTGAGACCCCAGATATACTCTAGTATAAGCAGAATTTAGTCTACATTTGTCTTAACTTTTTTTGTTTCTTCAGAGGAATCTTCACCCAAATATAGAAATCTCTGGGAGTTTTTTGCATTCTGTGTTGGGTGTCTAGCCTATTCAGGCACATTTATGCTTCATCTGTAATTGGAAGTTTTTGAACCTCCAGAGCAGATCTCTCATTGAAACTTTTGATGGCCTCTGCCTAGCCAATGTGTTAGGGTAAAAAATGTGATTTTCATTAAGATAATGTAGAACTGTTTGAAAGATAAGCTGTTTCATAAGGTAACTTGAACTCAGAAAGGACGAAAGTGTGCATGGTGGAGACTCTCCCTAACGCAACAAATTTCCCCGAGGGGGTGTAGCTGAGGGCTGAGTGGGAATTTTTCTTTCCCCAAAGATCATATGAGATTTGCTCATTGAATTCAGATATTCATGTATTTCTCTAGAAAACAAAGCCACTAGGTAAAAACCTCTCAGATCTTTTACAGAATTGGAGGTCTGCTTATTGGAGGCAGAGTTATATGAGAAATAATTTATGAAAAATAGTGTGACTCTACATTAGATCCTAAAGGAAATCTAAAGGAAAGATACTAGACCTCAGCATGTACTACTCAGTGGCAAAACCTGAATTTGAAATTGCTACAATATTGAATTTGTTACAACATGCCTGAAACAGATCACCTGTAGTCAGTTGGAGCTGTTTATTGGAGAAACAGAAAGCTAGCAAAAACACATACTGATTCAACAGGAGACAATGAAGACCTCACCAGTTTGCACTTCATACAAGGTAAGACTTCAAATAGAAATGCAATATTCCTTTCCTGATGCAGTATCTCTTCAGTCTACATTCTGCTTCAGCTGCCCACCAGGACCTGAGTGCACTTTAACAAGGTTGCTGGTTACATGGAACTCAAACTGTTTTGGGACGTGTTTAGAACTCCGAACAAACAAGATTTCAGACCCTTTTCGGTTCATTAGCATTCATGGGCACATGGTGACCTGCAAAAAATGTACTCAGAAGCTCATGGCTTGACCAGTTCTCCCATGATGTGCTACAAGAGCTGTAGCTCCACAGGAGCAGAGCAGGATGAGGGGGCCAGTGGCATTTTCCTGGCTGAGCCCACCTGTCTTAAGAGATTGTTTTCCCTTTGAAGAGCAAGAGTTAGCAGATAATGTTGGGGAAGGGAACAGAGAAGGATGCTGTGGGGTTTATATTAATTTACATTATCTAATCCGGTCTAAATTGAAAGGTTAATTTATTTCACGACGGCATTCTGGGGAGACCAGGAGCCTCATGTGTCTTTTACTGCAGAGCTTATATAAGGAAATGACAGGGGAAAGTGCTCATGGAAAACCTCATCTAGAGTGATGCATAAACCTAGGTCTGAAAAAACATTTAGGTCACAAATGAAGTAAAGCTGAAAGTATCCTGCAGTCATTCTGCACTTTAAAGCATATCACAGAAGATGGCATAATTTATTCTCATCTGAATTAACAGGAAAACATCAAGCATTTACAATTCTGACAGAAGTTCATAGTGGTGAAAAAGCTGAAATATTAAACATTTGAAAAAGTAGTTCTATGCAAAATTTACCTCAAATATAATAATTTATCCTTTGTTATACATTGAAAGGTTACTATAGTAACTTGATAGCTGAGCTGTAGTTAAAAATTTGGCCTCACTCAAATGTGAAAATCCAGTTTTCAATATATCTCCTCTGCTATTTGGACTGGTAATGTATTTTCTGTGCTTGTCAGAATTAACTTTTTTCCTTCAAATGACAGTGGCCTTTATACTGAGACCTAGAGCTCCAGCAAAGATGATATGGACTTGCTTTATTGGGTTTATTTTTCTCCAGTATGCTGTGTCCTAATTCTGTGCACACTAAATCCAGCCCTGGTCTTGCACTGAGTTACTTATATGGTTTTCATTTAGGATAGGTTGTTTTGAATGTGATTATGCTGAGCACATCAAACCAATACATACAGCTCTTAAAATTTTCTCCATCTCTTGAATTCTACATTATTCTGAGTCTCTAGCTCTTCAACCCCGCTCTCAAAATCTGTCACATATGACTTGCATTTTTACCTTACCAGTTTTTCCTTGTGATCATCAATTGATCTTATCCTCTTGGCTATTCCTTGTTGGAAGCATTGTCAAGGCCAATTTTTGGATCTCTCAGATAACAGGGGTTGTGATCCTGCATGCACATGTTGTATCCACTACTCCCCAGCATTTTGGAGCTTACTCCCAAGGCCAATGAATTCATCACTAGGAAACCCCCTGTAGCACTCAGAAGAATTCCTTGATCACTTGCTTTTCATGACTGTGCCCTTCATAATATCTGATAAGACATGGTTGTTGCATTAGTCACCCACTCCTACTGTAGACCGTGCTGAGAAGCGTGTCTCTCTCCTTAGGAAAGTGATTAATTTTAAACAGATATTTTTTTCCTATTCGATACTCAGTCTGAAATATACCATGGTTGCCAAGATAAGTTAATAATTTGCCTATCTCCAGGTAGGTCTGAATCCGATATCTGATAGCAGCTGCCTAAGCCCAGAAGGGAAATTTCCCACAGTAGCAAAATTTTCTGAAAATTTCCCTTTACTGCTGTAACAGTAACAGCTATTATGGCTCTGCTGGCTTCTGTGTTCAGAATGTTCTCTGAATTAATGGTGTGGAGCAAACTCTGATTTACAGCTATGGTGATTTTTGTCTGCATTAGGGTTTAGTATGGGGAACCAACAATGTAGATACAGCATCTTTGCAGTGGTGAAATTACACTGAAAGAGGAAAGAAGTCAGAAAGTGAAGACAAGTGTGGGTCTTCTGCTGCTATTATCTCTACCGTATCCAAGAATTCGTATTACATTCAGTCAAACACCTTGACTTCCTTTTTACTGACGTGAATATCTCTAACTTGCAGTGACAAATTAGTCAGGGTTTTCAAAGGAGTTTGAAGTACCTATATAAGCTTGATTAGTTTACACCGCTGATCCTGCAGACACTGTCAAGAATCTCACTGTGAGTGCTTACAAAAGCCAGGGTGGAGAGTTCCTGTTTTCCAGAAGGATTGTTAGGATTTTGTAGGTATAATTAACAACCCAGAACTCAAGTGTCCCTCCCATTTTCATTAACAACAAACTTATTACTTGTGTTCAGCCAGTAGCAGTATAGGTGTTAGAATGAATAGGAAGTTTGAAGAGGAAGTGTGAAAAATAGACTGAAGACAGCGTAATGTTGATGGTAATCATTATGCTTCTTTACAGAGAAGATGAAGAACTCACTGCTCGCAGCTGTCTTTTTAATTGTCAGAGGTGAGTTTTCATATACTGCACAACTTACTGCTGCTTATGAACAGTAAAAATCCTTAATGCTACTCAAGGACGAGGCCATACGAACAAAACCATGACCGAATTAAATTCTGTTTGTAGGAGAAGCAACCACATTTTTCCTATTTCTTTTGCGGTTGTCTTGATCAACAACTTNTCCTGAGGGCTCCTGAGGGCTCCTGAGGGCTCCTGAGGGCTCCTGAGGGCTCCCGCCCGCCCCGGGCGCCGCCTGGCGGAGGCCGCGCCCCGCGCCCGCCAGGACCCCCGGAGCTCGGCGGCGTCGCCCCTCAGGAAGCGCCCGCCTTTCCCAAAGGGATAATCCGGCCAGGGCTGCACGGACAGGTGTGTCTGCGTGGTGGCAGCGCGCCCCGGCTAACCCGCAAGCCCTGAGTGAAAGCCCACCCAGCCCGTCGCAATGAGCCGCCGTTTCAAAAGACCGCGGCATCTGTGATGTGTATGTGTGACGGCTATCTGCTTTCCGTTTAACTGAGAAATTACTGATGCTGGCGAGAAGGAGCAGTGCAACACATTTTAATAGCTAGTATTACAAACCAGTGGGTGGTCATCTGATGTACTTTGTGTTGGATTTATTGTAGGCAGAAACATCCTGCTTGCTAACAAATACAGCAGAGATGGCATGTTCTTGAGTACACGGTGACACTGGGCAAGACATCTGCAGGAGGACTAAGTTTTTCTGAAATCAGCCGTGGATAATTTTCTAGTCCTTGCAATTAACCTGCCAGGCTATGCTCCAGTAAATCGTTACTGAGAACACCAGATGCACAGGAAGAAAAACAGAAAGTTCTAGAGTGAAAAAAATTAAAGGTGGGACTTTGGGGGTTTGGTTAGTTTGTTGGTTTGGGGGATTTTTTAGTGGAGAAACTGAACTGTGTTTTCTTTAGAACAAAGAAATTTTTTGCTTTCTTTGCCCAGCCCTTGGAGCACAGTCATGATACAGCACTAGTACCATGCTTGGTCTGGGAAGAATTAATGATACACATGTTAAGGTGGAGCAGTACAGTAAAACAAAGAAAGCACTAGAATAAAAATGAATGTGCCTGCGGACACGAATATCCACAAACAGGACAAGTGAAAATAAAAGCGTGTAAGATTCATCATATTCATCTGGAGAAAGTAACGTAGAATTTCAGTATCTTGGGAGTGGGGTGAGGCATTGGGGTGTTAGTTGAGCTAACACACTATTTCCACATGTGAAATCTACTATTTTTTCATCGTCTGCTCTAATACCATTATCTCGTAGAGAAAGACGGGGAGGGTTTGTAAAACTTAAAACCTAAGGAATAATACAACCCCTGTTCCTCTGTAAGCAAAGACAGGTCCGCAACATTGTAGGCACCACACGCATCTGAGTTAATAGAACTGTTATCTCAAATAGTTTCAGGAGCAGTATATTACCAATGTGTTGACATGAAGTATTACAGCAGTTCCAAAAAGGTTATGTTTTTGGGTGTTTCTTCAAAACAACAATAAACAAATACTAAGTAAGTGTAAGGTTTAATTTAGAGTAAAAAGGAGAAGAATGTGAGAGCTGTTGCTGTTTACCCTGCTGTTGACAGGCACCATGTTCATGGGTGAGGAGGCCAAGATGTGGTTTGGTGGCCAGAGTAGAAAAGCAAAGAATTCTGTAATTTTTCACATTGCTATGGAAACAAGGAAGACATGATCTCCACTTTCCTGAAAGGAACCTGTACACACCTGAACAGATGCAGCATAACTTTATTAGAAAAGCATTATTCATTTAGTATGAGAAAAGAAGTGTCATAAAATGAGGGTATTAAAGTCAGTGCTATAGTCATTTGACACACTTTTCTTTCCAAAAGATCTTTTAACTTAAATATGCATCTGTCATCTCAATGACGAAAAGACTGCTGAGGATACTTTGTAACTCAGGTTGTAGAAAGAAATGAGGAAAAGAGAACTGATCTTTTATCTCATAACCTAGGTTATGGGAAAATATAACTATGCCACAACACTAACTCCACACATATGCATGTTTACTTACCACATAGCAAAACATTTCTTATTCAAGATTGATAGGCCTACTGGCAACTTGTAAACCTAACAGGTATGGAGGACATGTGACTCTACTCATCAGGAGAAATTCACCTTAAGCATCCCATCCCTGTTGAGATCCTTGTCTACTTTTCTGAACAACAACAACAAAAATCTGAATCCTTTTCGAAAGTCCTTTAGGTGGTACTTTGAGACACCATGACTGATTCCTCTGAACTAGTAGTTCAGACACAAATGACACAAAGCAGAAGAAGAACAGTCATATTTTATCATTACCATTTCTGATAAGAGATTTTTGAAATACTGAAATAAGCTTAACCACTGAAGACAAAAAACAAGTTCCTTTAATAATGTCATCAGTGTTTAATTTCATGTCAGCTGGAAAAAGGGTATGTTCAGCTGCAAAAAAAGCCCCATACTTCTCTTTAAAAAACTGATAACAAGTAATTTTGTACGTAAATTATGCTCCTCCTGTTTTATAATGCAGTCTTTATAAAGCTGGCAGTATAAAAGTAATATTGTTTTTATCCAGCAACAGTGTGTTGTTCTGAACTTCAGATAGAGATGGCTGATGGTTTTGAGCAGTTCTGGGGTCTAGTCGATCAGTTCTAGCCTGGTTTGTATTCGGTTTCGTTATTCATAGTCTCTTTGAGTCAGTTAATGGTTGCCTGTGATAGGTCTTTTCCAGTGCACATGTTTTCATCTTCCAGACTGGGACAATGAATTGGTGTGCTACAAAGAATTAAGTGAGGATCTAACCTGTACCTGGCTGCCTGTACCTAGTGCTCCAAATACAGTAAATTACACCGTCTACTTAAAATGGTAAGTCTGAAAAGTAATCTCAGAAAACAAAAAGCTCTTATTTCTGTTGGACGTGATTCCCATCTGCCAGAGTTTTGCTCCAGTGTATTTTATCACGTTGTAAGTTGTTACACAATGCTGGTCAATATCTTTCATCATTTCTCATCAATACCTATTGATTTGTGAGAGCTTGGTAAGAGAGTGGTAGGTTGATCTTGTCTAGACATCACAAAAGCTGTTCTATCCCTCCCCTCCTCAGCCCAACAGGGCAGAGAAAATATGACAAAGGCTCATGGGTTGAGATAAGGACAGGAATAAATCACTCAGCAATTACTGTCATGGGCAAAACAGACCTGACTTGGAAAAATGAATTTAATTAATTAACATTCAAATCAGAGTAGAGTAATGAGAAATACAGATAAAACCTGAAACACCTTCTCTCTCCCTGCCCCTCCTCATGCTTTCCTTCTTACTGGGCTTAACTTTTCTCCTGAATTCTCTACCTCCTCCACTCCAACATTGTGGGGGGATGGGAAATGGGGTTGTGGTCAGCCCATCACGTGTGTCTGTCACTTCTTTCTCTTCTGAGTCCTCCACTGGTCCAGCACAGAGATCCTCCCACAGGAGACAGTCCATCATGAACTTCTCCAACATTAATTCTTCCCACCGGGCTTCAGTTCTTCATGAACTGTCCAGTTTAGGTCCCTTCCATGGGGTGCTGGCCCTTCAAGAACAGCGTGCTCCAAAGCAGATCCCTCATGGGGTCACAAGTCCTGCCAGCAAACCTGCTCCAGCATGGGCTCCTCTCTGCTGCCCTCACATATTCTCATTCCTCTCTGCCAGCTGCTGTTATGTAGCAGTTTATCCCTCTTTTAAATACATTGTCCCAGACGCTCTACCACCATGGTTGATGGGCCCAGCCTCAGCCAGCGGCGGGCCTGTCCTGGAGCCAGCTAGAACTGGCTTTGTTGGACATGGTGAAAGCTTATTGCAGCTTCTCACAGAAGCCACCTCTATAGCAACCTGCTTGCATGCTCCCAAAACGCTGCCACGAACCCAATACAAAGTCATTATACATCTTACCATGCCTCCAACACACTGTTTAAAACATTATTGCCAAAGATCAGCTTAATCAATTACCTTTATTTGCAGCTATTGACTTCCATTGTCTGTTCAACACAGATGCAAAAAAAAATTAAAACGAAACACACAAACATAAATAGACACTTTTAAGATTTTATGTATTAGGTGTTTTGCTATAGCATGTATCCAAGGAGATGCCAGATGTGGCATACCTTCTGGTAATTCTGAATTATCAAGTAGTGGTTTAACAGATGGAATGAACTTGTAGGGTTAATCGTGAAATTATTACCTCAAATACAGTATCTTCAGTTGCAGCTGCATTACAAAATTCAATTTCCCCATTTTATATCTAGATATCTGGAATCTCCCATGAGGTTAGAGTCAAGTTCAAAAATAGAGATGTGAGATCAGAAGACATGATCTTTGCCATGAGACCATATCATGAGGTACATAGGGTACCACACTGTATGCCGTTGGTAAATTCTGATATTCATTGCTGATTATTTTGCCACATAACCACCCCTTGTCATTAAAAATGAGCTGTGGTTAGAAACATCTCCTAAAGCTAAGAAAATGTCACTACACTGGGAAATTCCCCAGGCTGATCATCTTCACATTGCAGAGGAGCAAAGCAACCACCTCAAGGCTGAGGTTACTCCCCTCATCACCTTCAGTATTTTCTCATTGGAGGTAGCAGCAGGCACCAACTTGCAAGAAGCACCAAATCCCACTGCATTTGCTGTCTTGCCTCTTGCAACGTTAAAGAATCCTAATTTTTTGGAAGGGCAGAAACATCTGTGAAACAGCTCAGTTTCTGTAGAGATGTTATCAGCTGAAATATATGTAAACTAGTCGCTCTTAAAGTCCTAAGCCAAAACCAGATTGTGCTGTTCCCAGGCTGCAGGGTCGATGTCATGAACAGACAGGGCAGAAAAAATAATTAAATAGGAGGTCAGTGGGGGAAGAGGGAGACAATCCCCTGGCAGAGATGTTGCTGTTTCCAAGTCAGAGTCAGGACTTTAACCTCAGTCTCCTAGGCTTCCACCCGGTGATCTTCAAGACAAACTTCCTATCTCCTCCTCCGTTGGGTTAAAAGGGAAAAAAAAAACCCACGCATGAAAAGGCTTTTAGCATGCCTAGAAGAGGGCATCACCCCTTCCTGCATGTAACATCAGTTTGACGTTGTAATTGTTCCTTGTCCTTGCTCCTTATGATTTAGTTGCCAGGAAGAAGAAGATTAAAGATAAACACTCCCACAGAAAAGTTCCAACCAAGAATTCAAAATCATGCTTTGAAATTTTAATTGCTGATTCACAACTAGTCTGAAGCAGAAGACAGGAAAACCTTCAAGTAGTTCTTTTCAATTATTAAATATTGAATAATGATGTGTGTAATTTAATACTTGAAATGCATAGCTAGGCAATTAGTATTAGCCCATCTCTTTAAGAACATTGAACTTGCACAATTTTAACCTTGGAAAAATCTGTCCTGTGTGTGGCAGAGACTAAATGAGAGAAACAGGGAAAAAAAATAGACAGTAAAGTTGTATGTAAAGCATTAAAACTCTTGGGCTTCCTGTGCTGTGTGTGTTCAGTATACCAGGAGAAATCTACAGGACTGAGGTGACTTTTAAATATCTCTGTCAAACGCTGATGCTTTGCAGGAAGAAGGAACAGAAGTAAGAAGACAGGCATATAACTCATAAGAGGTGTTTCATAACTTTATGGTAATTTAGATTAACATAACCGGGAAATTTTGCTGTTCAAAAGGATTTTGGGTGCCCCTGACATAGGTGGCAAGGCTTTATGAAGTAATTTCTAACCTAATTTTATACCTTCAAAATGCTCTATATATCCCACTGTAAGTACAAAAGAAGGTCATACGGATGTTGTTGTATCATGCTATGCCTTACAAGTTTAAGGAATTCGAGAGTTCTCCACCACACAACACAAGGATTTGCATGCTTAAATTTGCTAGAGTTACTGGGGCGCTGGAATTAATCTTGCTGTTTCAATCTTCTCAAGGCGAACCTTCAAGATTTCCAGAGGTGGAATTATGTGTAGAAGTATCTGGAAAGCTATCAATTGCTATATTGTTGCTTTCTTGGGCAGCAGAGGAAAGAATAACTATAATCCAATAAAATTTTTTTCATTCTGCTTCCTTTTCTCTGAAGGAACAAGATACGAAAACTTTTTCAACGAAACACATCACTGCCTTCCATCACAATAGAGCGAAAGAATCTCTACATTGAGAGATTTGCATCCATCTGGATAGCAGTGAATTATGCCCATGACACCTGTGCAAAAGGAAAGAACATTTCAGTTTTACCAAGCAAAGCAGGTACAGCATCTTCACAAGTTGTGTCACTGCAGTGCTCAGCTAAAGCTGTAGTCTTTAAAGATTATTTCCAAAATTTCAGCTCCCAAACTACTCTTGTTATTTTTATTGATTCAGAGACCTAAAATGCAATTTCTTTAAATGAAATTAAGTCTATCAGCTTTTACAGGATGAGGGTTTTTCTTTAAATATTTTGCTGGAATATTTAATATTCATATCCAGAAAAATATATAGTAATATTTGTGTACTTAACCAGCTTCCAGTGCTCTCTTTGATGGTTTTCTGAATTTCTTTATATTGGTTTACAAAGAGCAGATTGACTCAGCCCTGTGCACCTAAGGAATCCATGATATAGGGGATTAGAATTTTGAGAAACCTTTTCAAAATTCAACTCTTCTAAGGTCATTTACCCATTACACTGTGCTACAAGGAAGATATGAAAAAGCAGCCCTGTTTACTATGCCCTTTAGATGTTTGTTTAAAGATTCCCTACCTATCTGTTTATTGAAATAATATTAAGATCTTCCCAAAACTTCACCTGCTCAGACTAATTATGGTCCAAGAAAAACCAATGCTTCTCACTGCTAGGTGTTACTACCAGTACAGCCCGAATTATCACTGTGACCTTTACCGGAGACTTTTGGTCATTTTGTGTTTATTGGAGAGAAAGATGAAAACATATTTGCACTTACTGAAATTTGAAGATATTCTGGATATTTTTAATACAATTCATGACTACTGGTACTCTTAATGTTTTGATTTTGACTTTCAGCCTAACTCAGAATAGTAACTGCTTAGAAAAAGAGTGTTCCTGAAATCAGTAGAAGCATTCACAAAAGAAAGGCAAGAGGAAAAACTGTATTTTGCTGATACCATAAAGATTTAGTAATTATTTATTTCCAGGGTTTTTTGAAGTCTTACAGTGTTCGTTATTCTGTGCCAAGTCTTTTAATTTCTATAGACCACACTTGACAGACAGAATCAGCAAAGCCTTCCCACTTCTCTTACATTTTTAACAGCTGTATATCCCCCATTTTAGGAAAGTGCTTGTCACCATCTAACATAAATGCTTATCAGATCACAAACCAATTGATAATAAAGTGGGACCTGCCCACAGCTCATACATCATATGAGCTGAGATACAGAGAGGCGCTGACAGAAGCTGTTCTGTGGACACTGGTAAGTACTTCCAGATAACAATCACATGAGACTATAAGGTGCCTCAATATCTGCACATACTACATGCAGCACAAGGATTGCCAGGCGGCACAACAAGGAGTCACTTGGTAGGCAGATCCCACTAAGGCACCTTAGTTTGGTTCTGACAAATCGTGAGATGTTTGGGAAAGAAGGAATAATAGTTTTAAACCGAGTGAAATAGAACAGCATGTCATGGGGTTCATTAACGTACCAGTGAGACACTACAACTACCAGTGATGCAAAAGATGAATATCAGAAATGCCATGCAAACTCAGATCCAAATTATACTTTCAGTGATTTACAATATTACTCTTTTAGCTGGTAACATTGCATTTTCAAACAGATTAGAGATCAGGTTGCTTCGGTTTTTAAGGTGATAATTCGTACCTTACACACTTCTGGTTTGTGTCAGTATTCCAGATTTTCTTATTTGAAAAGAAGAGAAATAATTTCTCTTCAATTTGGTCATAGAATCATAGAATTGGGTTGGAAGGGACCTTGAAGATCATCTAGTTCCAGCCAGCCCTGCCATGTGCAGGGCCACTCTCTACTAGACCAGGTTGCCCTATCCAAACTGGCCTTGAACACTTTCAGGAATGGAGCATCTACAACTTCCCTGGGCAACCTGTTCCAATGCCTCACCACCCTCACAGTAAAGAATTTTTTCCTAAAATCTAATCTAAACCTACTCTCTTTCAGGTTACAGCCATTGTCCCTTGTCTTGCCCCATCTTTCCTGTAAGTTGTCTTCAGGTACTGGAAGGCAACAATTAGGTCTCCCTAAAACCTTCTCTTTTCCAGACTGAACAATCCCAATTC
>VWZT01001216.1:86678-119863 GCA_013397055.1 Pachycephala philippinensis
CAGGTCCATGTCCCTCCTGTGCTGGGAGCCCAGAGCTGGGTGCAGCACTGCAGGTGGGGTCTCACCAGAGCAGAGCAGAGGGGCAGAATCCCCTCCCAGGCCCTGCTGCCCGCTGCTTTGGATGCAGCCCAGGACACGTTTGGCTCTCTGGGCTGTGAGTGCCCATGGCTGGGTCATGTCCAGCCTCTCACCCCCAGCACCCCCATGTCCTTCTGGGCAGGGCTGCTCTGATCTGTCCATCCCCAGCCTGTGCTGATACCAGGGTGGCTCTCACCCAGGTGCAGCACCTTGCACTTGGTCTTGTTAAACCTCATGAGGTTCCCCATGGTCCACCCCTGGAGCCTGTCCAGGTCCCTCTGGATGGCATCCTACCCTTCAGGAGTGCTAACAGCACCACTCAGCTTGGGGTCATCTGCAAATTTGCAGAGAGTGCATTTGACCCCTCTATGTCATTAATGAAGATATTAAATAACACTGCTCATACCTCTATGGTATGTATATACCTCAGTGGTCATACCACTACAGACCTCTGATAGACACCACTTGTCACTGATGTCCACTGGGATTCTGAGCCAATGACCACTACCCTCTGGATGTGACCATCCAACCACTTCCTGATCCATGTTACAGTTTGCCCATCAAATCCATCACTGTCCAATTTGGAGGGAAGGATGTTGTGGGATAAAAGATCCATTCCAGACGCTTTTTGGGACATGAAATGTAGCACAGCAACAGGCCAGTACAAAACTAAAGGGAGTAAGTAAGAGATGGAAAATGAGTCATAATTTCAATAATGTCTGCGTGTAGCAGCAATGACTGCTTATCTTGCCCCTTCCCATCCAGCATATCAAGCAAAGGCTTCTCCAGCAGACAGGCACATATGCATGATTTGTGTCACTAAGTCCCTGAAATTGTCTGCTTTTCAAGTTCTGTTATTTTTGTATGTGTTAATCAGGTTTTAAATATTGTGTTTATCAAGTAGAACAAAACCCCACGAAGAAAACTGTACAAATAGCAACAGTTCCCACTTCTTGGGAAACTCTGCTCACCTCGAAGCCTCTGTGCTTCCTTTTCACTACAAAAATCTCCCTTGTTCTGCCTTTTATCTCAGAAGACTGTTTCTATTTCTGTCATAGTTGACTGCCAGTTTGTTTAGCCACTTCGGAAGAGATACTTTAAGAGGCCCATGTAAGAAAGTTTTCACCTCAATACAAAGAATATGCAGGTCTTGAAAGGGTCCCCTTGTTCACTTGCATACAAGTCCTAGACCATCCTAGGGCAGCCAGTTACCCAAGCATAGCCCACCCAGTAGTGCAATAGATAGACAACCATGTGCAGACTGTCTGGCACTTGGCATGTGGAAAAACAGAGGGTTAAGAGCAGTACAAATGCACGCCCTGCAGAGGTGGAAGATTCACATGAGTACTGTGAAGGACTAGTAGAGACAGCCACGCTGGGTGATACGAATGACTGAAATCTACAGGTTATAAATATTCATTATCTGCCAGGCCCCAACTGATCCTATGAATTTAGGCTGTAATCTCTTCCTAATCATGTTAACATAGGCTACACTTGCAGCTGAGTAAGTGAGTACGGCCATACATGCACAGAAGATGTGTAAGATGTATAGTGTTTATCAAGAGTAGGATAAATGCACCTGTAATGTGATTTAACATTTGGGTTTTAAATCCATTCCACTTGCCTCTTGTTCTACAGAGATTTGGAGTCTTTCTGTACTATTGTGTGTAGTGGGATTTTTTGCAACCAAGCATTTTCTATTAGCAAAATTATATGAAGTTGTCATGGAAAGAGTAATACCCTTCACTCATAAGAAAGAAGTAGCTATATGTTTATTGATATAAAACAGAAATCTAGCAAAGTTTGATAGTAAATGTGACAGGCATTTAACAAGAGTAGATGGCAAGGAGCATTTGATTACTTCATAGAGAATAGAGTCATATAGAACTGTTAGGGAGACCTTTTAATTGGGGCATGATGCTTAGAAAGGTTCCTCTTGCATTCTAAAATTCTTCTCAGAGCCCCTGTGAGTCTAGTTACTTCTGGATCCAGACTTAGTCCCAGACCTGGTCAACAGTTTATGTCTAAAGGATTATATGTGCACAATCAATCCTTTGTATCACTTAAATGAGGTTTAAAATTTGCAGTGTACTAATTTCCAAGTGACTTATCAAGTATCTGATGAGATGAAAATTCTCTCAACCTTGAGGAGTAACCTTAAGAGGTATCCCTACTCAAGAGATCCTGTTGTATAGCCCACTGCTGTGCAGGAAAGCTCGAGAGGCTCTGGGCTGTCCACTATTTAAGGGGTAAGATGAGTCACTTAAAGACATATATGCATGCTCACTTCAGATATTAGTTTCTTTCAAAGTTGACTTGAACCTTAACCAGCACTATGGTTAGGTGGATGAACTGCTCAAATGAGCCCGTATCTTTCATGTTGTTATCTGTCTGCCCCAAACCGACTTTGAGATGGTTGCTGGTCCAGACACACCTGTTATGACTGCTGATTGTGGTTATCACTTGAGCAGGATTACAGGAAATAGAGGGCAGGATGGAGGAGAAGTGGAAGGGAGGGAGGTGAGAACACTGCCACAGAAGTTAATTAATTAACTTATTAATTAAAAAATTAAGTACTGCAGAAATTGAAAGAGAAAAGCTGGTCACCTTACAGTGAGGCTTTGTTGTTTTTAGGGGGGTTTTAGGGAAAAGTTTAAGCAATAAAAACAGTTTTCTATTGTATTTTCTCATATTTTCTCTGTATTTTTCAGCTCAGGGTTTTTCTTAGACATGGGTGATGTCTTTGTTTCAAGAAAATCTCCTTGCCCTGTACAGTTACTGGGACTCCAGTGCCATCATCAGCTGCAGATGCATATCACTTCTGCAGTGCCGAAGCATAGGCAGCCACACTTTCAATCCAGTTATGCTCTTTAAGGCATCAGTCACGTGAATCTACTTAGACATAATGATACTTTTAAAAACAAGGGCTTTTTTTAGTATTTAATTTTCCCTTGAGTTCTTGTTCTTGAGAATGTCAACAAGGCTCATATACAAGTAAATTTTTATTTTTCAGTTTTTGTAATGTCTAACTGATTTTAAAAGTAATATTTAGACCAGGTTACTTATTGTCCTGAGTGTGCAGAACAAGTTCATGAAAAAGAGGGTCTTGCCTTGAAAGAATGAAAATACCTTGACTAAAATGTGCAGTAATTCCTATTTGATGACAGGAACCTCTACTTTCAGCTAAGTCAGAAGACCAGTCTTAGGCTGAGAAAACAATTAATGTAAGATTATGTTTTATTCCTGCTACAAAAATGACTTTTTTTTTAGGTTCCTGTAGAAAGCAATGTTGCCAATGTCACCATTTCAAATGTAAATGCTATGTCTTCATACATTGTTCAGCTGAGATGTATAACCAAGGATGGTCTCAACTGTGTTTGCATTTGGAGCAAAGAGATTTTGGTCCCTCACAGTAAGTGAAATGTAGTTTCATCCTACTGGTAGTAAGTATGAATGTAAAGGCTTTTCCAATTTTTGTGTCACTTGGAATAGCATTTTAAGATACTGTTGAAAACATGAACATCAGAATGATTAGTTTGAGTGCACGTCTCCATCTTTTTCCATGTTTACCAGAACTGGTGACCAAGCCAAGAATATCACATAATGTAACCACACAAGTCTCTCCAGGAAGAAGAAGTGTTCTTCTGAAGTGGGAGGTAAGGTTCACTTCGAATCTGGATACCTTCTGTTATGTATATGCTATTCATTTAATACATTGCAAGGAAAAACAGACTTTCTCATTGTATTGAGACTACACTTGATATGCGAAAGGCATTGGATATTGTACACTTGCTGCAGAATCCATTGTGCCTATATGCTGATGATTTAGGTGCTAGAAACTAACAAGGAAAAAACCACATCAATTTATAATCTTGAAAAATCGATAAAATTTCCCTTCTTTTCCAGGGAAAAACATGTTTTCATTTTAAGAGCTTCCAGCTTTATCTGAAATTCCTTACAAGACATGTGTCTCTGCCTTTTAAATTTCTAAATGTCTTCCTATCTATGTTACTCCAAAAGTATCCAATTACTTCATTAAGATAACCCAGCCTCACAGCTTCATGTTATCTACACAGTATTAATTTTGTGCCAGAAACAACAGGCAATCTTGATATCAGAAATAATCCTTGAAGAATTCACAGGCCTTCATGTATTAAGTTTCTGCCTATATTGCAGTAATTTCCATTTCTGTGCACTCATTTTCTAATCTCTTATTAAGATTAGTACAGTAAAACAATGAATGAACCACCAGCAGAAATTTCTACCAATGGATATTTAACACATTCCAAATTTGTAGCATAATTACTAGCATTTCCCTTTAAAGAGACTAGATACCTAACCAAGCCCTAGCAGATGAGGATACCCAGAGGCATAAATTTCAATTAAACACCTCTCATTAACTTTCAAGTTCCTAATAATGAGGGATATGTTCCAATGAAATGTAGAGAAAGTTACAGCTGCTTCACTGCTGTTATTACTAATTGCATACACGTAACTACAATCTCAATTAAGGAAAATTCTTAATCCTGTATTTAAATCCTCTCAATTTAAGCATGCTCTTAATTTTAAGGAAATGCTTTGCTTCATTGATTCCTAATGACCTAATTAAAACAGTATGATTTTATCCCCATCATTAGAGGCTCCATTTTGTTTAAACAATTAAATTCCTCTTATTTTTCTGCACGGGACATAACAGCATTTATGGAATAAAGATGTTTTTCCTCCTGCTAGGTAGCACAAAGTGAGAACATCCTTGGATATTTTGTTAATGTGGAAAGAATACCCAACAGCTGCAGCCACTCACCAAATCACATCTCTCTCAAAGAGAGAAAAATTCTTGTAAATCTCTCCATGGCTTACCATAGAGTTAATATTTCTGCCTATAATGAAGCAGGAGAATCTCCACGAGCCATCTACATTGTCCCAGAATTCTCTGGAACAGGTACTTACCTTATAATGCATTCACCAGAGTGGTGGGGAATTTTTATGACCAATCTCTAAGGCTACTTTTCAACAGACTTTGGGATAGGTGAAAGCACTCTCTCGAATATTTTTTTGGCTGATATTTTTACATACTGGGAGTCAGAATTGTTTTTTAAGAAGATACTTTTGTAGAAGTTAACAGACTAGTAATTTAATATTCAGTTTAGCACTTCTTGTTTTCATAAGCTAGAGAAAGTACCATGTGCTGGATCTACATCAGAAAATGGTTTATGGACTGTCCTCAACAGTAACCACATCAGGTAGATGTCATGGTTTGAAAAAAATTCACAGAACTATGTGCAAGTCTAAGTTTTTGAGCTAAATAACTATTAACAGACCTGCTACTGTCCTTTATTTCATTATTACTCTAAATGGAACATAGGAGAAGGAACAGATAGGATGTACATGTCACTTTCTAATGAAGACATAAGCTTTTGTAAAGTCTAAATAGACAGTATTTTCATTTTAAAGATAGAACTAACAATGTTTTCCTTATAATATAAGCTAGTTCAATGTGTTATAATCTTGAGGTGTATTTACTGCAATATAAGAAGAACCTCTCTTACAAAGTAAGATTTTTTTTTAAATTAAGATAGCATTCAGAAGCAAAGAAGTGTGCAAGTACCCTTGTTGAGCTTCAGATAGCTGCAAATGACTGCTTGTCCAGAATTCTCTAACACTCCCCTCATTCTCTTCTCCTTTGCCCTGCAAAGAGGTAACAACTTGATTTCGCCCCTACATTTCAGTCCCTTAGATCTCTTCTGATAAAATATATTGACCATTTCAAGCCACCTTTTGACTGACAATTAGTTGTCTACTGAACTTCTGGCCCTGTATTTCATGGCTCTCTCCAGACACCTGTTTCCATTTGATTGTACTTCAGTGCAGCTTCTCTGAATCGATCGTGAATTATTGAGAAGATACTTGCATTAAGTGCATTCTCAAGATAAATTGCTCCTCAGCATACACAACTTTTCCTCAGCTAGTACAGAGGAAATCACAGAATCAACTAATTTGGAAAAGATCTCTGAGGTCATTGAGTCCAATCTGTGACCTAACATCACCTTGTCCACAAGACCATGACACTAAAGTGACACATCCAGACTTTTCTTAAATACCTCCAGGGACAGTGACTCCACCACCTCCCTTGGCAGGCCATTCCAATACCCAATCACTCTTTCTGTGAAGAAATTCTTCATAATGTTGAGCCTAAACGTTATTGCCTGGGGGAAGAGACTGACCCCCACCTGGCTACAGCCTCCTTTCAGGCAGTTGCAGACACTGGTAAAGTCTCCCCTGAGCCTCCTCTTCTCCAGGCTAAACAACCCCAGCCCTTTCAGACAACTCCAGCAACCCCAGCTCCCTTGGACAACCACAGCTCCCTCAGAATTAATTTGCCATTCTTGTATTTATTTCCAGACAGAAAATAAAACAGAGAGCATTTATGTCTGCCACAACGTCCACTTCTTGCCTCAAAATGGCAGGTTGCTCTTCTCCCAACTTAGTGTCAGTCAGAAGGTCTTTCCTAGTTTCATAGTCTGCCTTTTAAAATGTCAAGATCTTCAAGGTCCTTTCAGAAAATGCAAAATACATGAAATATAAAATTATGTAGCTATGATCCATTATTAGTCCCTTCTCCTCCTTCTCTACCCAGGCAAGCACTGTCTCACAGTTGCTCTCTGTATTGCAGTTACTAGTGGCTCACAGGAGGTTATTTATCAACACCAGACTTCTCCCTGAGGCTTGGGACAGCCATTTAATTTCCAACAATCAGAAACAAGGAAAAGTCATGAAAAGCAATCAACACTGTAGCCCCCGGACACCACTGCGAAGTAGTAAATGCTAAGTTTCCTCTATTGAAATACTAGTGTAAACCTTATTATGATAAGTGGATTACTTGCAATGATAACTACTTAATGAATAATCTCCAAAAACAGAGCAAAAGGGATAAAGAAAGAACAATAGGGGAGAAAACTGCTTTCCTGTTTATTGACCTTTAATTGTATACTTGTTCACAGACTTGCCTGGTCAAATCCATGTCAAAAGCCAGGGAACCAATGCAGTTGTCACATGGACTCCAGAATACAATCCAAAATGTTTTGTGGTTGACTGGGGCACTGGTAAAGAGGATATGCACATGAAAATAGTAACTACGGCTACCGGAAATTTCACACTAGGTAACAGCAACCACCATACCTCCTATGGAGGCTCCCTTTCATCTCTTGGTTATTTTTGGTTGGGTAGAATAGGATTTTCATTCTGTTTTTAAGGGCAGACTGAAGATCCATCCATATAAGTCCAACTCTTAGTATTTGTCCAGTACTGAGTCATCATCTAATGCTTAGCAACATTAAGGCAAATAAAAAGCAGTGTTTTCATTAGGATTCTTCTGGATGCTGTTGGGCAAGAAATGCAGCTAAGCTGCTGGTACAGTGTCTCTCCTTGCCCACATTCCAGGCAGACCTGGCTTTGTTGGCTTTAAAAGAAACTTTCGTCTTGTACCTAGGTAAGCTTGTCTTTCAATACAAACTGCTCTTTAAAACAGACTCCCTAAGATTAATTTCTATTTTTATCCTAATGTCTGTACTTGTCAAAGCCTAAGTTCTCAACTCCAGTGTTCTGCTTACCAAGCTAGACATGATGGACTTCAGTCAGGGATTTCTTTATGGAACAGACATTGAAAATCTTGATGAAAGTCATGTAGGTGGCCTCTTGAGAAGGCCATTCAGGACATACTCATTTTATGTACAATGGAGAACATTTAGCTTCAGAGTTCTACAAAGTCTTCTAGAGAGTTCACTGTTTACCTTGGTCCTTCTACAACTGCTGCATTACATCTAGGTTTTTTGCTTGGGTTTATATATTCTAGCTGAGTGGGAAATACCTATCCCTGAAATAAGGTAACTATAGCCGTTTTAGTTCCCAATTTCTCCTTCAGCAGCTAAAGCCTACTATAGAGAGAGACTATAAACAGATCTGTCATCTTTTAGAAGAAAACCCATGTTATGTTCTGCTCTGGTTTTGAAATAGTTAGCATTAAGCATCTAGAGACACTGAAGAAGGACGTACATATTTTGTACTCAATATAAAGCACTATACACTTATATTATGCTTTGAGTCTCGGAAAGCAAGAACTATACAGAAAAACTATGAAGCTGTTGTCTTTCCTCTCCTTCTTTATAATTCATAACTTTTCAGTAAACCCTGACATACCTTTATTTGTTTTCCAGACAATTTTCAGCCATATAAGTTGTACAAAATAATGGTACATGGATCTGATGTGTGTCAGTGTGAAAGTTTCATAAGACACGAAGAGACTTTTGGAGTGACCCACTTTTACTCCATTGAAGGAGGTATTCCTCTCCTTTGAAAAACCTCATCCATTACATTTCTTCATGTTTCCTATCTGCAGCAATAAAAGGAAGGTTACACAAAATTTCTTTTTCAGGTGACTGAACAGCGTTCTCCAGTTAGCATTGCCTTTAGTCTTAGCAGTTATGTCCTGGCAGTGAATGACCTGAATGCTGTTCCTTACTGACAAGTCCACAGAAATATTTTTATTACATGTGACACTACCAAAAATACCAGAAAGAAGGTCTCAGACCCGTGTGGCTCAAATTTAAATTAAATCAGATTTGCCAATCCCAATTTCATGGTGTCTTATATTGCAAGTTGAAATGAGTATGGCTGTCGCTATTGGAGTAAAATATTCATAATAAGACTGTCACAATTTCTACCTACTTTGGTATTGTTTAAGGTGAGGGGTTTTTACTCTATGGGATTTTGCCTTTCTCTTACACCCTTTACATTGTATTTATGGGATCTAGAATCTGACAAGGAACTCTCCTGTAAGCAGCTAGGTTTCAGTCTCGTATGTCTATCACACAGGTATTGATACAGAACTCAAACATCTGGTTTTTTAAGTTCCTAGGACAGGTCCCGCTAATGTGACAATTCTGAATATCACAAAGCATTCTGCACTTGTGAAGTGGACCGAAATAGCTGCAGAAGACTGTTTGGGCTTTCTCCAGGGATACAGGATCAGTTACACAGATTCATCAAGGAAAAAGTCTCTGGGTAAGTCACCATTGCCAGAACAAAGCAGCAGCTCAGAGTCATGAAAGAAAAGCTTCATTCAGACTATTAAGTCTACTGAATTATTTACAATTTCTGTGCAAATTGAGTGCTCTGCTCTCAAATGTCAGCTCCTGGTTAGACTTTTAATGCTCTAGATGCTCCCGTGAACATTTAGAATTTTCTAGATATTATCTCAAATTAAATATTCCTATTTCCTTAAAAATTACGTTTCTAAGACTACAGCAGAATTCTCTAGTAGCACTTAAAGGAAGACATACACTTCCACTATTTCTGAAGTATTAAGATTTCAATCACAACACTTTCATGTTTCATTGCAACTCATCCAAGCTTGAGTCTGAGCCTTTCTATAGGATGCAAGACATTACATATTTCATTTTTCAGCTCAGTTAGCAGTTTGTAATTCTTACCTGTTTCCAAAGACACCATTATAACTTTACCGTAAGAAACATTTTCTTAAATTGGTAGTTTTTATGTCTAATTTTGGGCTTCATGACCTTAAAGGTCTTTTCCAACCTTAACAAACTACAAATGATGAAATTTCTACACATTGGAATAAACTAATAGTTGTGAATTCAAACCACTTGAGTTTTCAATTTTAAAAAATCCCCATACTTCTTTTGATAAACATTTTCTTTTTGGTCTATAGTGGAAAGTCTCTTTGCCATAAGTAATAATACATTAACTTTGTACATACTGACTTTCAAATAAAATTGAAGACATGCTACAGAAGACAAAGGGAGATAGTAAGAGTTCTATAATTCATGTCGACCTATGCCTTTACAGAACCATAAAATGTCTTCTGGGGATTCTATTGCACTTCAAATACCTATCTGAAAGCACAAGAGGAGGCAGTACAGGAACATCCAGGACTGAAAATAATTTCTTTTTTTTTTTCCTCTGCCTTAACCAGTCAATACAGCAGTGACATGACACCCAACTGCCATGTTTTCCAGGCAGGAAGTATAATTTTATTAGAGAATTTGGGGCAAGGAAGTTCATAGGCTACAGCACCACATCCACTTCTGTGAAGATCTTGAATCCACAGTGGCAAACTTGAAAAGTAATTTCTGCCCCATTAAAAGCATCCTTACAACATGGTTACTTGTACATTATTCTGTCCAAGGGAAAAGTCACTGCACCATCAGAAAAGAAAGGCTGAGCTGAAAGCCCCACAAAGCAGGTAAAGCAGAATGCACAGCCCAGTTTCTATACTGAATGATGAGTAATAGCATAGCATAAATCAAGCTGAACAACTACTGAATACTGGAGTGAGGCTAAAGCATGTGCTAAGGGCTATTCCTAATGTTAACTGTTGCAATCAACATAAAAACAACTCTTCAGCATGTTAGATATATTTTGCTCTCATGAAGTATACACAGCCTTCTCATCACCTGGGATGGTTTGACCCTGGTTGGATACCAGAGCCACTGGATGCCAGAGCCACTCTATCCCCTCTGCAAGAGGACAGGGGAGAGAAAACATAACAAAACATTCATGGGTTGTGATAAGGACTAGAAGAGATCTCTGATTACTGTATGGGTAAAACAGACTTGGGGAAATTAATGGAATTTATTGCCAATGAAATTCAGAGTAGGATAATGACAAGTAAAACTCATCTTTAAAACACCTTTCTCTACCACTCCCTCCTTTCCAGGCTCTACCTCTTTCCCACCAGCAGCACAGGGAGACACAGACTGGGGGTTGTGGTCAGTTCATCACAGGTTGTTTCTGCCATTCCTCAGGGAGAGGAGTCCTTCTCCTGTTTCAGTGTTGGGTGCCTCCCATGGGAGACAGTTCTCCGTGAACTTCTCCAGTGTGAGTTCATCCCATGGGCAGCAGTTCTTCGTGAACTGCTCCAGCATTCACAGTGTTCACTTCCTACAGAGTGCAGTCCTTCAGCCTGCTCCAGCGTGGATCTCCCACAGGGTCACAAGTCCTGCCAGGAAACCTGCTCCAGCGTGGGCTTTTCTCTACATGGGTTTGCAGATCCCTGCTCCAGCACAGGCCTCCCACGGGTTCACAATCCCCTCTCAGGCATCCACCTGCTCTGGCCTGGGTCTCCTCCATGGGCTGCAGGTGGATCTCTGCATCCCCAGGGATCTCCATGGGCTGCAGGGGCACAGCTGCCTCACCATAGCCTGCACCACAGGCTGCAGGGGAGCCTCAGCTCCAGTGCCTGGAGCACCTCCTGTCCCTGCTTCACCAATCTTGGTGTCTGCAGGGCTGTTCCTCTCACATATTTTCACCCCGCTCTTCTCTGGCTGCAATTACATTTGCACAATAACTTTTTTCCTTTTAAATCTGTTATCACAGAGGCATTACCACCTTTTCTAATTGGCTCAGCCTTGGCCAGCAGCACATCTGTCCTGGGGCCAGCTGGGATTGGATCTGTTGGACATGGGAAGCTTCTGGCAGCTTCTCACAGAAGCCACCCCTGTAGCCCCCCTGCTACCAAAACTTGGCCATGCAAACCTAATACAGCCTTGGTGTGTTAAAAGCTCATGCTTTTTTCTTCTGGATTTAAAATGTACATAAATATTTTGAAGAAATCTTGTATCCATCCAAAGAACACCTGCACAGTGTGGTTTCCTCCAGATGAGGATTAGGGCACTGAAATTTTGCCTTTTCCCCAGTCAGCAACACTGATACATGCTCAGCCATGAGAGTTCATCTAATCATCTCCTCCCCAAACCCTCCTGTATTTCAGCTGTTACTCTCAACTCTTCTACCACAAGTTACCATCTTACCGGACTGCAGGAAAAGACCACCTATCGTGTGCAGATTTCAGGATTCACTAACGCTGGAGAAGGACCTCTGACTCTTTCACAACTTTTCAGCACTCCAAAATATGGTACTGTGGAACTCTATGCATCTGCGTTACCCAGCACAAATCCTTGCTTTATGCTCTCTCCATGCTCACTCACAAGATTTATTACTCAATCATCAGTTGCTGAGAGCAAATACAGAAAATTGTTCCTCTGTAAGAGGTAAACTTTGTATCACAGAACAACTGTGCCTGTATTTCATTACCTAGTATACAGGAAGACTTAGCTAGGGTTCTTCATTTCTGAGACTTCTTCTGACCTTTTTGTGCTAGCTATGTGCACATACCTTTATTTATTGACAATTACTGTCATAGATTTCAGCAGTTTAAAATTCTGCCTGTGACTAGTGAAGTTCAATCATCTGCTCTTGGCAAAATCCTGAGCAATCACATAAAACTGGCTTCCCAAGTCATTAACTCTAAAAATAAAAAATTAGGTATCTTTCAATTGCTCCTATGTAGGTGCAAACTAATCAAAGTATCTTTTGCTTTCTTATAGTTTAAGTACATTTTAAGTAACAGGTCCTTTAGCTCTCTGGTAAAACTTTGCTTTTCTCAGAAGTGCCTGGATAGGGTAAGACCAATACAGTTACATTTAAAAGGTCTAGAAAACTTAAAATCATGTAGGGTTGGCTAAACTTAGTCTTTCAAACATTTTTAACATTTCATCAGTTAAACTAAAACTAACACTTCAACAGACTTTTTTTTATTTGACCACAGCTTCCCTTAATGAAGCTTTCTAAATAGAAAAAGAAAAGAACGTGCTAAGATACTGTCAGTACCCTGTAAAATTCAGAGACAATAGTATGAAAATGCTTTCTTCCCACAACAACTTTTGTGTATTAAGTGAAGGAGGCATAAAATCAAACAACTGGATAGTCGAAAGTGAGAAGCAGAAAGAAAAAGAGAAGAAATTTAAAATATTCTGTGAAATCAACTGGGATTGCACTCCTCCTCCCCCCACTGAAAACTGTCTCCTGTCAACATAAAATATTAAACTATCTCCCTGGAGCTTTTCTGCAGGACTCTATTCCACTCATCCTACCAAATATATGTTTAGAGAGGATTCAATTGTCCAGTAAAAGTAACAAAAATGCAGAGTGAAATTAATACTATGTTTTAAAAATTTGAGTAATTACAGTGAATTTAAACATTGCATTTACTATTTTTCCTCTCCCCCAGTATTTCACAGATTACTTAATCCATTAAGAGAATCCCAGGTTTCTTTTCTATAAAAGCCTTTTTCAGCAACAAAGCAATTCGCAGCTTTCCAATTTAGTTTTTACTATTAGGTAGCTGTTCGGTTTAAAAAAAAAAAAAAAAATTGATGGGGGATGGGTAGGAAAAGTGGCTTTTTTGCAAATATGGTTTGTCAGTATCAGTAACACAATCATGAACTGGCCACACTTTCTTGGCACTATTTTTAAACTTTTGATGTATCCATCTATAAAAAAGACCTCTACACCAACTCAGTCTTAGCACCACATTCAGTTTTGTTTCCTGTGTTAGCAGCAGTGCTCTCATTGCCTAAGCACTTTATCAACATTCTTTAACCTCTCAAACACTTTCTCCTCTTTAGGCAGGTGGGATATCGATAGAAAGTATCTCAAGCAAGTATTAACAGAGCCAATAGGAGACATAGGTTTGCACCAAGGATTGACAAGTGGCTGATTACAGATAAAGTGGTCTTGATGTTCTCAGAAGGTAAAGCATGGACACCAACCAAATACACAAAACATAATATTGCTATCAGGACCAGGCATGATCTCAGAAAAAACCCCAACCAAATAAAACAGTCAAACAAAACCCAACAATAAAACCCCAAACAAACAAAGAAACCAACCTAACAAAAAAACCCCAAACAAACAAAAAAACCCAACCAAAACCAACCAACCAAAAAAAACCCCAAAACCCTGCTAGTAAATCCTGAACCAGATTAAAAGCCACTTTCACTCAAATAGTTTCATATTAAGTCAGATGTGCATGAGATTCCTGACCTGTTAAAATCAGCTGGATCTCACATGACAGCGTGGGGCGAAAAACTATACTCGACAGGTTGGAGAAAACGACAGAGAAGAACTGTCAGAAATTCAGCAAAGGCAAATGCTAGGTCCTGCACCTGGGGAGGAACAACCCCAGGCACCAGCACAGGCTGGAGCTGACCTGCTGGGGGCAGCTCTGCAGAGAAGGACCTGGGGGTCCTGGTGGCCAACAAGCTGTCCATGAGCCAGCAGAGTGTGCTGGAAGAGCATTGCCAGCAGGTCATGGAAGGTGATCCTGCCCCTGTACTCAGCTCTGATGAGGCCTCACCTGGAATGCTGTGTCCAGTTCTGGGCTCCTCAGGACAAGAGAGACATGGAGCTCCTGGATGGGTCCAGTGGAGGATTGCAAAGGTGTTTAGGGAACTGGAACACCTTACTAATGAGGAAAGGCTGAGAGAGGTGAGCCTTTTTATCCTGGAGCAGACGCAACAGAAAGGGGATCTTATCAATATACACAAATACCCTAAGGGCAAGTGTCAGGAGGATGGGGCCAGAATCTTTTCTGTAGTGCTCAATGACACAAGAGGCAATAAGCATAAACAGAAACATAGGAATTTCCACCTGAACATGAGGAAGAACTTCTTTACTGTGAGGGTGACAGAGTACAGGAACAGATTGCCCAGAGAGGCTGGGGAGTCTTCTCGCCTAGAGATATTCAAAACCTGCCTGGGTGCCATCCTGTGTCACCTGCTCTAGGTGAACCTGCTTCAGCAGGGGGTTAGAATAAGTGATGTTCAGAGATCCCTTCCAATCCCAGCTGTCCTGTGACTCCGTGATTCCTAGATATCTTAAAAATACAAACCTGAAAACCTCACACCCTCCTGAAAATACCAGGTCTAGTTTTAACTAGATTTTACTTAAATTCCAGAACAAGTGTAAAGTTGGCTTTGACTTCTGTTTGAAATACTTATCTCATGAAATTAACAAGGTCTTTGTGTATTAACACCATAAATCTGATTCAGTCTTTCTGTTTCCCATCAGATAAAGGAGAATTTGAAGGTTTTGTGATTGGCCTTTGCTTCAGCATGATACTCATTCTGGTTTTTGTACCTCTCACTTGTTCTCTAGTGCTTAAAAGGTAAGAACAGAATATTGGCTGGAGTTGTTAGCAGCACTCTTGTTTTGCTTAGCTCTGAGTTTCATAGCACTGGGCCTTTTTTGTCATTAAAGGCAACACAACTCAAAAACCACACAACATTAAAGCCACTGCACTCATTTCACAGTGAGAGCAATTACAAGCCACTATATGCTGATCAAAATAGTAAAAAGAGCTTGTCAAAAATCTATAATCCTTAGCTTTTGATTCCATTATCTAACTACCTCCTGTCACACACACCCTTAGAAAGAGCCAGGACCATTTCTGACAGTAGGAAATATGCTCTATATGTAGATAAAGCATGGATTTGATTATTTTTATCTAACATGTTTCTTGCAAACACCTTTAGATATTAAATGTATAAAGTATGCATATAAGCACATAACAAGAAGGAGTAATATATGAATGAGCAAGAACAAGAGAGAATAACGAGGGTTCCTGTAAGATCTGGAAGTGGTCCTCTTATTTTAGGAGAAATTGTTTTCTGCAACAATAAAGTATTCACCCCCACATAATAATCTGAGGTACAATATTGGGGCATACACTATGACTAAAAGAAAATGGTTTGCATAGTAATGGATTCTAATAGTAATTTTCTGACAACTTAATTGCATACAACAACTCATGTTACTATTTGATGTCCTCCCTTTTTCCCCTCTTCACAAAGCACCAGCCTCAGAAGCTGAAAGCACAGCTGCTAAAGGACAGATGGCACAACCTGTGGCTTGAAAGCACGACATAGCCTGCTTTACCTTAAACTCCTGTCCTTGCCACTGGGAAACGCACTCCCCATGAAGCCTCCTGTGCTCTTGCCTTTTCAAATTGTACTTTGAGTTGCACTGTGTCTGATACAGCAGTTTTGACAAGAACTTCTGGGACCTACACCGAAGTTTTGACCTAGAGCAAACTTCATTGTGTTAAACATAAATCCACATTTCATTGTCTGGGCCCAATATGAAAGAACAGGGAAAAAACCCCAAATCTACAAAACAATCAGGCAGCACACAGGAGCCCAGCATAGCACTACAAAATAGTGCTTAAATCTGTAAAACTGTAGTAATATTGAACATTTTGAACTGAGATGATGGATCCCAGTAATACCCTCATATCAGTTCCCTTATTGATTTGTAAGAAAGGAGCCAGCCAGCCAGCCAAACACCCATCTTCACAGGACCAGCAAGAGATCCAGTAACTTTACAGCCACATTCTTCACCTCAAACCACAGCCTAAGCGCAGGCAAAGTATCCTAAAGCTAATGAAGTCTAGATTTAATTTCAAAACTGAAAAACACTGAAGCCAACACTAAGGTGGAGTGACGGACTACTTAAAGTCTCAGCCTCTCTTACAGCTGTGTTGAGGCTTTTTTTATGGAGGTGAGATGCTGTATGTAATAGCTCCCAGAATGAGCCAAACTCAAAACAATGAGGAAAGAGCAGGAGCTGTGTTGTTCCCTTGGAGCTTCTTCCAGACCATCAGTGCCATCGCACATGGCCTGAATGCAGCAGTATCTTGCTCTCTGTTTTTAAGGGAAAGGAAGCCCAGGAGCAAATACTTACTAAAATAAACTTCGTCATATTTGTCCCAAAGCCCTCAAGGAAGATGGAGGTTTTGTGGAAATGATAACGACTTAGATATACAGAATATTAGATGTATAGATTAAATGTATAGAAAGAGACAACATTGCCATTAAACAAAGATGCTGATCATCATTAACTCAGCATTTCAGTGTAGACTACCAAGTTTTGTCTTCAGCTTCTAATTAGCATTATGCTTAAAACTCTCTGTAGAACACCTTTTTTTGATGGTCACAAAAATGTTAATATGTTATATATGAACAGTAATTAATTTAAATGCATAGAAATGTCAGTCTTTTAACCTGATAATAAATTTAAGATACTTGTTTACAGGCTGAAAATATCATACTGGCCCAGTGTACCAAGCCCAAGAAACAGCAGTGCACTCCAAGATATGGCAAGTACTCTTCTGATGGCATGAAAAAATACACAGGGGAGATCTTTGATTAATCTATAATGCTAGTCATTTGTTCTTTCACACTTTATTCTAGAAAATGTCCAATATCAATGGCTGGGAATCCAGAGCAATATTCAAAATATAGGATGAGGGGTGATTGTTATTTAGGCATAGGCTGTATACACTTAAATTTAATAAAGGTCTCAGACTTTTTGGAGTACACTGTAGAGCATTTTTAAAGGCATGGTTCTTAAAAGAACAAATCAAAGCTGAATGGGGGTAGATGGAGTCTAAACAGAGAAATTCAGTTTTTATATCCAGTCAGTTTTCACCAACTCAAACTGATTATTAAGTACAATAATCTGGCTGGCAGCTGGTTGCTGTCTGAGGAGCACCTACTGGTCAATAGGCACCAAGGTTCAGCAGCATGCTCACATCTTGCCCATAGATTTCTCGTATGTTTTGATAAGTATACCTGAATTTCAGCACTAAAAAAGCAGGGAAATCAGCTCTTAGGAAAGAAGCAGCTGCTGGAGACCACATTATCCATGTTTGCCTATTAGTAGACTTACTTGTATCTTTGCCTTCCTTCCTTCCCCTTTTTAATAAGATTTCTGCTGCAGTTTTGGCAACATCTGATACTAGAAGCCCTCATCTTAGAACACCTAAGTTTACCTCTTAAGTCTCAGACCACCCACCACTGTGTTTTTGGAGCAGGGGCTAGTACTGCTTCCCTTTATAGATCTCTTTTTTCTGGAAGACAAGAACTTAATTTGGCACTTGACAATCTAGTAGTTTCTCTCTTAAGCTGTAAGCAGACTTCTATCCAGTCAAAGATCAGGCATTGGCTAGTAGGTATCTACAAGCCAGACACTGGCTCAAACTGGGACAGAGGGTGAAGTAAACAGAAACAAAATTTCAGAAGATCCTGATAGTCTGCTGGTAATCAAAAGTTTTGCTGAACATCAGCATTGCTTCCTGCGACACAGCAAGTATGGATTTTCATATTCTGGATCAGGACTTCCTCACTTGCTTTCTTCCTTTCTTCCACCTACATGTAGATACAGTGGTGACTTCAGAGCCATTATCAGGTAGTCATTCTGCAATGAAGAATTGCTAGTGAAATACACTGAGGCTGCATGCTACAGAAAGGACAAATAGGTTTTATGAACCACACTGCCACTTTGACATAAAATATTTAAAAGCAAGGTATATAAATTTTAACATGTCTTTAACTTCTCCTTCAGAGGCAAAGCAACTGTCTAAGAAAATGTCTGTGTTAACCACACCTGGTAGAGAATACTGTAGTGTTGATAACCTGTCAGACACAGAAATCCCAGATGCCAGATAATGGTTTGGGAGAAAGCAGAAAAAGCACTATGTCAGGAGACAGTACAATAAACAGGTTACCAGATACATTGTCGAGAAGTAATTTGGTATTCTGAACAATTAATTAACTGTGGAGAAGCATATTCCCCAAACGGGCACTGGAAAACAGAGGCAGGGAGCAAATCTTGCTGTATTCTGTACATTTATTCTATTTGTAGTTGTTTCAAGACTGAATTGCACCAGTTTAGCTGAGCAATGCAGCAACCCTTGACAAAAACACAAAAATAGTCCAAATAGGCAGCAAGCAAGACGACTTGTTCTCCAGAGAGATGATTATTTAACAAAATATAAGTCAATGATACATCAGCATACAGAGCAGCAGGGGGAACTGGAGACACTTCCATTACAGAGACCAGGAAAATGAACTATGGAGAATTAAAATGTCAGTCAGTCAGTCACCCAGTTCCCTGTTCTTCATATATAGGCAAGATTCTTTGAAGATGCTTATTCTTCTTCACCTATTGCCTCTTTCAGACGAATCATAGAATTGCTATGTTGTTTGGAAAAGACCTCCATGATCACCAAGTCTAACCATTAGCCAGCACCACTGTATTCACCACTAATCCATGTCCCCAGGTGACACATGTAGACTTTTTCTGAACACTTCCAGAGATGGTGAATCCACCACATCCCTGGACAGCCTGACCACCCTTTTAGAGAAGAAATTCTTCCTAATATCCAATCTAAACCTTTCCTGGTGCAACTTGATGATATTTCCTCTCATCCTGTCACTTGTTACCTAGGCAAAGAGACCAACTCCCATGTGGCTACAGCCTCCTTTCAGGTAGTTTTAGGGGGCGATAAGATCTCCCCTGAGCCTTCTTTTCTCCAGACTAAACATCCCCAGCTCCCTCATAGGATGCTTCTCACAGGACTTGTGCTCCAGACCCTTCACCAGCTCCATTGCCCATCTCCGGACTCCCCCCAGCACCACAATGTCTTTCTTGCAGTGAGGGGCCCAGAACTGGACACAGCACTCGAGCTGTGGCCTCACCAGTACAGAGGGACAATCACTGCCCTGCTCCTGCTGCCCACACCATTGCTGATCCAGGCCAGGATGCCATTGGCCTTCTTGGCCACCTGGGCACTGCTGGCTCATGTTCAGCTGCTGTCACCAGCACCCCCAGGTCCTTTTCCTGTGGGCAGCTTTGCAGCCACTCTGCCCCAGCCTGTGGCACTGCCTGGGGTTGTTGTGACCCAAGGGCAGGACCCGGCTCTGGGCCTTGTTGAACCTCACACCACTGGCCTTGGCCCATGATCCAGCCTGTCCAGATCCCTCTGCAGAGCCTTCCTGCCCTCCAGCAGATCAGCACTCCCACCCAACTTGGTGTCACCTGCAAACTGACTGAGGGTGCACTCCATGAGATCATTGACGAAGATATGAACCAGGACTGGCCCCAGTACCAAGCTCTGGGGAACAGCCCTGGTGACTGAACACCAGCTGGATGTAACTCCACTCACCACTACTCTGTGGGCCCAGATATCCACACAGTTTTTTACCCAGTGAACAGTGCACCTGTCCAAGACAGGAGCAGCTTGCTTATCCAGGAGAATTCTGTGGGAAATGGTATCACAGGTTTTACTGAAGTCCAGGTAGACATAAAACCTATTTTAGATTGGGTAGCTGTGAAATTTGGACTGCTTTTCATAAAAAAATGTGATGATGGAGATACATATCGCACAGGTCTTTATTCAAAACAAGGCAGAAATTAACCATGCAGTGATGTCTACTCATCCCATTACAAGAGAAAAATACAGATATCTAATGTGGTATTGCTGAGATTTCAAAAAGCAGCATTCTTATTTCCTGGTCAGATCACAAATTGTAAGAAGAAAGAAATAAAAAACAATACACACTCACTTATTTCTTGCAAAAAATATTTAGAGCAATTGTGGGGTGGGGGAAGGAAAGAAAAAAATCTAATAGCTATGCCAGCCTGCCCATAATTTAAAAAACATTATGGCAAATGTGGGCAAACGCAGAACAATCTAAATGAAAAATAAGAAAGCTTGGTGTTACCACCTGTTCTTAACCATCCAGAATTTGCAAAAACTTGTTACCCCAGGTATACTCAGATCACAACATGGCATGAAGTTTAATAACAAACTGTTTGCAGCAGCTGACAGCTTAATCTTGTCTGGCTGCTGTTCAAGTTGTTGCCTTTTTATAGTGACATATTTGCTAGATTTTTGAAAGCTGTTGTTCTCAGAACAGCACATCATGAGGCTTGCATTTTATCATCACTACTTTTGGTCCCAAGTAAACACAAAACCAAGAAAAACTTTGCTTAAATACTATGGGACAGGAGAAGATGGTCCTCTAAACTAGCGAAATAAGTATTTTCATTCATATTTCTAAAACCAAAGATGAGATAAAATAGATTAATTAGCATATTATTCTTTTTCTCTTGCTTTGTCCCACAGACTAACTGGAAACCTGTTTCAAAGTCACTACTTCAGGCCCTGTCAGACAATGATACCACCAGCCTTTTTGTCATAGAGCATGAGTCAAAGGCTCCTCTGACGCTAGACCTCTTCACAGATGGTGGACAAGACAGCAAGCATGATACCTGCCAGCCAGAAAATCCTAGCAATAACATAGACATGAGCCTGAGGCATGAAGAAATCCCCGCAGAAGCAGTTACAAGTGAAGAAGACATAATTTCCACTGAAGTACCACTCCTGAGTGACTATGCCAGCATGGAGTTCAGCCAGAAAGCCCTGACGAGTCTGACAGTGAGCGTGCCTGAAAGAGCTGCTCATCCTCACCTGGAAATGGAACGAAGCAGTAAGCCAGCACAAACCATGCATAAGGTTTTATTTGCTTCCCAGGACTACCTCAAACAAAGCCAGGTAGTACTTTTGCCATCTGGACCAACTTTCATGGGACAAGTCAATTAAAACTGAAGCATCTTCATAATTTTCCTTACCATGAAATCAAGTTCCAAAACTTCTGATACTTCAGTGGAGCCACTAGGACCACATAAGACAGTGAGCTTGTGAAAATAGTTATCTCCACTACAGTAAGTTTCCTTGGGGAAATAGGTTGATTATATGATTAGATTAGCTATTTCACCACAGTCATTCAGTGGAAAGTCCTACCATCTTCACACAGGCAAAACTTTTAGGGATTTACATGAAAAATCTTTCAGTAAAGTACCTCTTGCTTGGTATTTTGTTCCAGGGCACTCAGGAGCCATTCAAGGCTTCCACCCTGAGCAGAATATCCCTGTAGATACCAGGATAATTCTCTACTCACTATGATCAGCTTAAGATATGATTTTCAGATCTCATAAGTTCTTCAGCAAAAAAATTTCACCATAAGTATCTACCACTCCAAAGAAGCTCTCCAGTTGATCAAAGCTGGCCAAAGAAATTAGTTCAAGTCTCTCAAATTAGGAATCAAAAATTATGTTTATTGATCTATGTAAAACACTGTTAGTGCTTTACATCCTAGAACTTTACAATTTTACTCATTGTACATAAATAGTGCTGTGTAAATGAAGATGATAATAAGTTTCATTAACAGTATTGGAGTTGTTACGTGTATTAAATTAAGGCTATTTCCTCCTACAATTACCTACACATTCAGAAAAACCCATCCACATTCTGCAATGAGGTGTAACTGCAGATATGTTTTCACACTACATGGAATGACAAAAACTGTTAAACAGACTTCAGGAGCTGAACAGATGGTTCAGTTAGCCATCCCTCCAAAGATTGCATGGAAGAGGAGCCACTGGAATATAGGGGATAAAAGAGTGTTCCTCAATATGCTTTCTATGCAACTCCCTCATGTATCTCCACAATGCAAGGAGTCATGAACTCTGCAGGCATTAATGGTCTGTACTTATTGTAGAAAACCCAGTTTATTGTTGTTGTCTCAAGTTTAAGGAGCATTTTATTAGAATTGCTTTGTGGAGAAAGAAATCGGTCAACTGTACCAAAAGCATCAGAGCATCCATAAATGGATATTCTTTAAAATTCTCTCATTAAAAGTGAAGGACAATTGATATTCACACAAATATTTCCATTCATACTAGGCAGTATGAATTATAGAACAGCCATGCTTGCAAAAACTCAGAGAAATTCCATATCCCCCACTTCATCGATTTAGTGAGAATCCATAACAAAGCCTGGTATATTCATTTTCCTCATTTATATTCAGTCTCTCTTTAACTACATCTCTCTATATCTGTTAAGACTGCCAGGAACAAACCTGTATTTCACTATGGGTTACACACTGTTTTTTTCCTAGCACTCAAAATTCACTCTTCCCCCACAAAGCAATACGCACTCATAGTTGTTAAATCTCGTAATTGAAACAAGGGGTAAGAGGAGCACTCCCCAGAGATCACACAAGTTTTGAGAGTATTTTAAATATCTTTCTTCTTTTTTTAAATTTCAGTCTTGTGACTTCACCTGATTTGAATTTAAGGGAATGCAAATGATCCTGCTATTAGTGGAGCTATTTTCACTTGTAATATCTAGTAGTGGGGTAGAAAAGCTGTTACAGACAATGAAGTCCTGATTTACAATCATTATCAAGTAGTCATAATTTGTCCATTTCCAAAATATAAGGATTGTCTATTCTCCTTACTTACAGTATTTCTTTCTCTTCTGGTCAAAGAAACTTATTTTCCTGGTGCAGTTTGTACTTTCAATAGCTTTACTCATCCCTGTAAACAATGAATTCTTCTTTTCTTACTCTGCACCTACCAAACCAATACATATTATTCTGTTATGGGTGAAGTATGTATAAAGTAAGTCAGTAGAACCCAACCAAAGGCTTGCAAGCAGTTTCAGTATATGAAACAGGTTTTGTATACGAAACTCAACAGACAGCTTGGGCTTTTAACCTGGTGATTATTAACTCCACTGTACTAGCCATTGTCTGACATCTTGCTAAAGAAAATTCGTATTTTCCCCATGGAATATGAAACCCATGGATATGAAATAGAAGGGATAAATGTATTCTACTTTCAGTTATAAAGCTCAAAATACATATAATTCTTAACTGATCTCATTAAAGCAATATTTGTACAATGGCTGTAAACAATACATTTGGGAGAATAAGAGATATGTGAAAAATCTTGGTGTGGAGATTAGATATGAATTGAGAACTCATCCCATCATGATGTATCCTTTGAAAGTAAAGCAAGAACCTTTTACGTGGAGAGAAATAGAAGAGTACACTTGCTAAATAGTTTCATGCAACCAAAAAGGAGTCTTAGTTCAAATAATGTACTCACTCAGGGACACAGGATTAGGAGACACACTGCTCGGTTCTTCAGGTTAGGGAAAAATAGCTTTCTGTGGTTTGCTTTTTTGGTTGGCTCTTCTGTGGAGATTTTTAGTTCAGTTGGAAGAGTCCTACAACAATCATCTCGTTGTACTCCCTGACCTCTTCAGGCAGTTTAAAGAAATGTGTGCCTATACTGGTATATAGTGACTGCAGAAGCCTTCCTCTACAAATAAGTATGTAAGATAGTTCATTCCATGTGCTGTAGTACTGTTCAAGTGGTTTGTGTAGTGTTCTTAGCTCCAGTATTCTTAGCTTCAATGTATGTTATGCTGAATGAAATTGCAGATTTGCTCAGGAACAAAAATGGAGAGGTATTTTATAATTAAATTTTTGCTTTCTTTTCACATTCAGCATAGCTCTGGATGATCTGGATGGTCATTAGTGAGAACTTAGACATGGTAAAAGCTTAGGCAACTGTAGGCCTGGAGGCACATCAGCACATCACATCAGTATATGCACATCAACATAGTGATTTATAGCATGGGATATTATACTGCGAAGTTACAGTGCTTTAGCATTCTGTATCTACAGAGAAAGTAATAGTCTCTAATATAGCACAAAGCTAGGTTAGTACACAAGTATTTTTTTCTGGTATCCAGAGTAGATGTTTTTTCTTGCATGGACATGAAGATTTTAAAATTATTTTTAATCTTTTTATTGTATTTTTTATTTAGTGCTTAAAGTCAGACTACAGTGCAGTAGTTAGCTCTGAAAATTACCGCAGTTCACAATTACCACAGAGACAAAACAAACCAGTACTCATCCTGGAACAGGAGACTGCAGCAACCACAGTATTGTAGAGGTTTACTCTGTATTAGTTAGCAAATAAATAATAATATCTACCCAATATATACAAATTCCCCCAGAATCCAAGCCTTTGAGGTACTGTGACAACCCTTAAAGCCACTTTTATGCCACAATGGTATCTGCAGTTGAGCAGAGTCCTCTGGAAAGGAGAGAACACAGGGGCATCCTGTCAACCCAAGTCAACTGCAGTTACTGCTACAAAAAGTGTAAAATAATGAAGCACTTCATGAAAGACCTCTAGTCCCAGAAGATACTCATCTTGGAGCTCTTGACTCTGTGTCACAGGCTCTTGGTTTGCCTGTTTCTCTCTCTCTTGATGGCACTGTAGGTCTACTGCCTGAATGATGTTAAATGTGTTCTGGTACAATGTTGATGGAATCTGTATGAACCTGGATAATAAAACTTGTGACAGCTTACACCACTCACTTCTGAGCACGCTTTATAGAAGACTGCTGCTAAGATGGATCACTCCACACCAGTGGTGTTGGGAATAATCTTATCCTCATAGCTGTTTCAATTCTACAGCAGAAGCACCAGTTTTATTAATAACTGAAAAAAGCCTGCTGTGTTAGAAATGGTCATTCCCATTACTCATCCGCAGAGACCCATCCAGTGCTTCACAGAATCACAGGATTACTGAGGTTGGAAAAGACCTTTAGTATCGAGTTCAACTGCAACCCTAATACTGCCAGGCCCATCACTAAACCATGTCCTTAAGTGCCTCCAGGGATGGTGACTTAACCAGTTCCCTGGGCAGCCTCTTCCAAGGCTTGACAACTCCTCCCGTGAAGAAATGTTTCCAAGCATTCAATCTAAACTTCCCCTGGTGCAACTTGGGGCCGTTTCCTCTCATCATGTCACTTCTGTGAGAATACACTGGCCCTCATCTCACTGCAACCTCCTTTCAGGCAGTTGTAGAGAGTGATAAGATCCCTTCCCTGAGCCTCCTTTTCTCCAGGAAGGAGAGCTAAACATCCCCAGCTCCCTCAGCCAGTCCTTGTAAGACCTATGCTCTAACTTCCTTCCACAAAGCCTCCCCCAGGCAAACTGGTGGGCTTATTACTTTACAGAAATAAACCCACCAAGGAAGTAATCTAGATTTGTTGAAGTGGTAGACACAGGAGACAAAGAAAAATCCTGAAGAATGACAGACAAAGCTACAGCCAGCTCTGACGGGGAAACAGAGATTAAATGTGTTCAGGGCCTTACTGGAGACACTGGACTCTAGGCAAGCTGGAGAGTAGTAGACATGCTACTTTACCTGAAAAATTACAGGCTGCAGCCAGTTTTTCATAGATCATTGTTCTGTTATCCAATTCTGTGCTAGCAAAGCTCTTACAGGTATTCTCTGGCCTTTCCCAAACAGTAATTTGGGGCTGGGCCCAGAGAGTTGCAGTGAATGGTGCCACATCCAGCTGGGGACCAGTCACTAGCAGTGTCCCCCAGGGATCAGTGTTGGGCCCAGCCCTGTTTAATATCTTTTCTGATGGTCTGGATGAGGGGATTGAGTCTACCACAGCAAATTAGCAGATGACACCAAGTTGGGTGTGAGTGTTGATCTGCTGGAGGGCAGGAGGGCTCTGCAGAGGGACCTGGGCAGGCTGGATCAATGCGCCGAAGCCAGCGATATGAGGTTTAACAAGACCAAGTGCCAGGTCCTGCACTTTGGCCACAGCAATCCCCTGCAGTGCCACAGCCTGGGGCAGAGTGGCTGGACAGCGGCCAGGCAGAAAGGGACCTGGGGGTGCTGGTGACAGCAGCTGAACATGAGCCAGGGTGTGCCCAGGTGGCCAAGAAGGCCAATGGCATCCTGGCCTGGATCAGCAATGGTGTGGCCAGCAGGACAAGCGAAGCCATTCTTCCCCTTTACTCAACACTGCTGAGGCTGCACCTTGAGTGCTGTGTTCAGTTCTGAGCCCCTCAGTTTAGGGAGGATGTTGAGATGCTCAAATGCATCCAGAGGAGGGCGACAAGGCTGGGGAAGGGCTGGGAACACAAGCCCTGTGAAGAACAGCTGAGGGAGCTGGGGTGTTTAGCCTGGAGAAAAGGAGGCTCGGGGGAGACCTTATCACTCTCTACAAGTGCCTGAAAGGAGGCTGTGCCCAGGTGGGGGTTGGTCTCTTCTCCCAGACAACCAGTGACAGACCAAGAGGACACAGCCTCAAGTTGTGCCAGGGGAAGTTTAGGTTAGACATTAGGAAATAATTCTTCACTGAAAGAGTGGTTGGGCATTGGAATTGGCTGCCCAGGGAATTGGTAGAGTCACCATCCCTGGAGGTGTTTAAAAAAAGACTGTACATGGCACTCAGTGCCATGGTTTAATTGATGAGGTGGTGTTAGGTCACAGGTTGGACTTGATGATCTCCAAGGTCTTTTCCAACCAAGTTAATTCTGTGATTCTGTAATTGCTACTGTTTGCTGGTAGTGGTTCAAGCCAAGGTACTCAGCAATCAGCAACCGTTGCCTTTCTTGTGAGCTGTAATTAAATAATCACTCTGTCATTCATTTCATATGTGTGGTTACTGGGTGTCACCAGAATTAGGATCCATAAGACGCAATAATGCCCTTTTGGCATTATACCTGTGGTTGCATGTTCAGTATTTGGTGGTTTGGTGGGTTATGCAGTCTTGAAATGAACTTGGCCACTGTGACTTCTGTGTGTTATTTTCAAGTGCTACCTACCCACTTCTGGAAAGGAAGCTACCTGTGTTTCTGCTACTTTTAATTATCATAGCTGTGTCAAAGAAGCTGTAATTGCAAATGCCCACACAATATACACTGCTGAGCTATTTATCTAGGCAAGGACTGTATTGTAGGTTTTCAACACAGAAACTCATAATTTAAAAAGAAATAGCATATAGTCACACTGAAGTTCTAATGTGAAGTTCTAGTTATGTCGGGTCATAAGAATGTTCTTCCAATGCTGTAAAGCATTTATGAAAAAGTTAAGATAAAATTTACATCGAATGCACTGGCTCAGTGAAAATTAACTTTACTATTAAGGATCCCACAAGGAAAAAGAATAAAAATATTTCTACTAATAACATAAGAGATTTTGTGGATGTTGAGAAAATCCCTAGCTCCAAAACCAGTTAAAACAGTCCAGTAACATGTGATTCTATTAATTTTATTTCAATGTTCATTCAATCTTCACCAGAAGACCCTCTGGATTTCACAAAAATAATAAGAAAAGAAAAGGTATGGTAGTATACTTGAATTCACCATACATAGGCTGTATCTCCATTGGAATGCTTGAGGACTCTGCAGTTCCAAAAACTGCTGTGTGTGTACTCATAAATCCATTATACAATTGCTCTGGAGCCATTTGCTCTAAGAATGTTTCTTACTCTGATGTTTTTTAAGTATCTCCTCTCTGTTTCCATATTTGTCTATCTGAAGCTGAAGGGTTGCAGTGAACTTTTAGGTCCTGGATCCACCAGATATTTTACTGACAAATAGTTGGTCAGTTTTGTTTGTAATCCTATATATGACTCATTTTCTGCTCTCCAGATCTGATGAAAAGGTATGCTGATCCTAGGACACAGAGAAATAACACTGCAGACTAAGTCACAAGCATAAAATACTACTTTTTCAACTTCTAAGGACAGTTATGTTTTGGTTTTGTTTGTTGTTGGGTTTTGGTTTTTTGGGTGGTTTCTTTTTAGTTTGGTGGTTTTTTCTATAATACTGGTTGGTTATTTGAAAGCTTCAAGGAGCAAAAAGGATGGCTTGGATGCAGACAAGAAGTGACTGACAGAGCTCCAAGCACCAGGAAGGAAATGAAAGACACACTGGTTATCTCTCCTTACACCCCTACACTTGCATTGTCTGTCCTTCCAGCAGCCCAGTATGTCTCGGAAATGCAACCAGCTGTGCTGCCCAGGTGGCCCAGTTTTGCACACTGGCATCATGCTACTCTGCCTAATGCCATATTACACAATCCAACCTTACATTTCTCATCCCTTCACTGGCAAAACTCTCATTGCAGTCATAAACTGCACTGCAGTAAGGACTACAGAGCTCTGATCTACTTCATTTTCTCTTTATTTAGATTAAATAAAAGCACCTTCCTGCTGTCAGGCATTCTAATTTACCTTCCCCCCTCCAAAACAACCAGTTCAAACAAATACATTTCATCAATTAATTAAGTGCATGTTTTTAAATGCAAACCTCCAATATAGATCAACTTTAGTCCCCCGAGTGTTGGCCCTAGGCACCAGGTAATGAACTGGGCATAACATCAAAGTCAAAACAAACCTATTTCAGATACAACTAAAAAGGCCCTGACATCTGTATATGGAGTATCTCCTATTAATGTGTAATTAGGTACCATCACATTCCAGTGCATTTTAGCAGATTACTACTGCATTAGAGCACAAAATTAGCAGTGGTACTAAAAATAGTGGTGCTTTGCAGTAGGCTTGTAACAAAGCCTGTAGCACACTCACTGTCTAAATACGCAGTATTTCAAACACTACCTGACATCTTACTGTGATAGCTCAGGAGGGGTTCTTCCAGCACTGAGTTTTATACTGCAGTGCAGCATAGCCTAACTTCCAGAACATGGTCTTCCTACATCAGCTATCACGCTTGTACTTTCTGAAATTCCAGGACTGATTCTGGCTTAAATATTTTTGTTTCTCCACTGTAATTCCCTCAACAAGCCTTCAGAGGCTTGAACCTTTCCTGGAGGTTTCTCTCTTGGGTCACACAACTAGCCTGTGTTCTCAGCAATAAGGGTAACACTTTCAAAATAACGTACTGCTACAGCAAACCCAAGACTGTGATCTGGAAAGTCTTGATAAGTGATACACGGAACCATACTTTAAAAGGAGGATTTTCGGCTATTGATTCAAAGTACTGTGCTGAAAAAAGTATCTTTTCAACAGTAGCACAGTGATCCAAAAGCAAGAACACCATGAGCTTTCTGAAATCTTGTGTTAGAAGTTATAAATTCAGAGTAGTAAAGCTAAGTTTTGTATAAGCACTAAATCAGAAACCTGCCTAAGCACCCATCTAACAGCAGGGTCTCATTGCAAACTACTTTCATTCCTCTGTCTAACATTGCAACCACTACAGTCACTAATCCTTCATGATTTACACATCTGGTCTTCTATCCATCTCTAAGATACCTCAATTCATAGCTCATAGTACACAAGTTCACACCTTCATAATACAAAAGGGAACGTGGAGACTGAACTATAAACAGCACTCACCTGCTCCCCAAACCCAAAACTCCTCCTCCACCCAAACACTGTCACAGCTTCCAGGTAGCCATGCACCAAGCAGCAGCAAGTTTACATGGTATAAATAATCATCATATCCACAGATGTTTGATCACTAATGTTAGGCATTTTATATCTCAAGGGTCTGCCTCTAAGTCAGAAGATGAATCAACAGTGGTACCAGCAGGCTTGGACAGTTACCTCTTTATAACAGGAGACAGATCAGGAATGAGGCTTGACTGCTTTTATGTAGCTCATGAAAACTATGATCTGGAAGGCTGACACAGCTTCTAAAATAATAATTCTTGACTTTATGGTCTTTATAGAGCTCTATTCGTCTCTCTTGAAAAAGAGCATAAAGGCAAAACTTGCTAATCTTACAGGCAGAAGATGACAGAAACCATGAAACATGATCATTTCAGAAGAGATATACTACTGTCTCCATTTGCAGTTATAAGCTGCTCTTGGAATAGTTACAGATCTGACAGAAGAAAATAGTTATTTTAAAAAGTAGTAGGATTTATATGTTTTATTATCACCTACTGAATTACTACAGTTCATACAACTATAAATCTCCCAAGATAAAAATGATCAAAAGGAATCTGATTTACTAGAATGAATTAACTTACGCAGCCCTTGGCTACTATCTTTCATCTAGCCGTAGAAGCACCACAAATGCCCATTTCTAATGCATTCAGTGCAACACAATGACCCAGGTCTAACATCTTCTTCCATCAGAAGATTCTGAAGTATACTTCAGGTTAATTAATTCAGCATTGACACACTTTGGTTGAACAGAGTAGAGTACTCCAAGTTCTGATATAAAATTAGAAGAGTGAAGAACAGAGTATTACAGTGACTTACTGTGTGTCCTACATTATCTGAGAAATGGTCCTATAAAGCAGCCTCCAGCTCCCCCAGGCTCATATCATAACATACAGCTGTCATCTATCCATTCTCTTTGAAACCAAACATAACAAAACAAACATACCACAATTCTGAAGAACTTAGTGAATCAAATGATCTCCTTACTGATACAAATGAAATTTGGATAGATCAATTAACACATTTACATTTACAACGACCATGAGTACCCATCACCATCTTACGCAGAGTCTGGCTCCTCTCCTCTACAATATACGACTTTGAACCATTGCAATGTGTTTCTCAGATCTCTTTTTCCCTGCTTTCACAGAGAGGAACAGCATGATGAAATGCACTTTGCCAGACCACAGGCGTGGTGACTAAACCACCTGTGGTGACTCAATCAGTGGGAGCTAAGCCAGGCATGAGTCTCATTATAGACATGACCGATCACAAAAATCAGAAGATCAGATCACTAGTGAGCAAGTTGGTCTGTTGAGAAGCACATCTCAAACTTTTGCTCCTTAATCAGTGCTATTTAGACTCTTACAAATTATGCAAAGCAATTGAGAAGCTTCGGCATGGAGAAGTAAATTTTAGTATGAAAACATCCATGGCAATAAATTGATAAGTACTGTTAATGTCAGAAGCTCTGCTTGAACTCCTGATTCCTACTTTGACATAGTCTTCTACACAGTCACATTTACTAATTTACTGTTTGAAAGTGAGACACTCTCTCTGGTGAAACTATGGGAGTTTCCTCTGCAGAAGAAAATCCCCTGCTCAGACAGGGGATTCTTCTGTAACTAAACAGTGATGACATATTCAATTACTTAACCCCCTATCACTTTTCCTTTAACACTCTTGTCAGTATTGGTACAACAGACTTAGTTTCAAAGCCCTTGACTCTGGGGCAGATAAAGCCTAGAAAAAAAAAAAAAAACAAAAACAGAGAAGAGAGAGAATTGTACAGCCATTTGTTGTATCACATCTAAATTTAGTGGAAGTGAGTTTATGACACCATTAGAACTTTGGGACATGGTTTATTTATGAAAATAACAACAATGTAATAGCATTTAACATTTCTTTACATGTACCATTTTCATAGTTGCTTCATTAATGCAAAAATATATTCTACCAACGTAACACAAGTGTGGTTACCTGTTAATTAAACTCAGAATACCTACATTATTAACAGAAATATCTAACTTAGAGAAGGAAAACAGTATTTTTGCTGCTGTGGTGCTTAGGTTCCTCAGGTGTATCTGAACCCAGACAGTGACAGGTGCGATTTGTGTGTAACAAATTAGACACAGCTCCCATATCAGTGGGGAAAATACCAGAAAGGGCCCACTGATAGGCTACAAAATCTGCGAATGTTAAATTACTCTTGATCTTTCTGGGCCAAATCAGTCATTCCTTTGATTGTTATGTGAATGATGGCTTTTCAAAGTAGCAATTTCTAAGTGCCCCATGATTTACTCAGTAGCAGCTCTAAATCTTTGCACTAGGGAAAGAATAGAGCAACAACTTCTTCTAAGAAAGCCAGTTAACTGGCAGCCTCATTAAGGATATCAAGAACTGTGTAAAAGGGAGATGACATTATTCTTCTACCATTGCAGGTAAGTCTTTCAGGCCAAAAAAGACACACGCAGCCTTTTCAATGGAAAAAGAATGATTTCATTAACAACTAGTATAGAGTACACTTTGTACACCAAAAATCTCTGATCTCACATCAAATTTGGCACTAGCTGAACGCAAAAAATGTAACAAATTTTTTAAAAAAAGGTGTAAGCTGAAACTTTCCAGAATAGTATAAAGAGCTAAAAAACTAATTTTTGCTGTCCATGTTCCCCTGTACTAAGCTCAACAACCTTAAAACTAACTGTCATGACAATAAAAAAAAAAAAAAAATTGCCATCTTGGATAGTAAGAGTTCACATGTTCAGAAAACACTGAAAGCTGAAGTTGGTAGATAGCTTCTCAACTGCAGTATTTACTTAAACAATACAGAAGTCTCAACAGCTTCATCTCCTCAAACTAGAGGGAAAGTAGCTGCCTCCACATATTGATAAGTTTATTAAGCTGTATTACATTGAAGAGAATACAAAAGAAACCCTTGTGCTAATGCGCTCACATTGTGCAATAGGACTTACAAATGAGGCAGTCTTGAATTAGAAATAAAAATAAACACTGCATCCTGTGACACTTTTAAGTCTAAAATTAAACAGAGTAAAGTGTGGTTCTCTTACATTAAAAAAAAATCCTTTCGTACAGTCCTTTTAGTTTCAATATAATTTTAATTACACTTTTCAACATATAAAAATAAAGTACAAGCTGAAAACTTCTGTTCTGTTTATGTATTAGCAAACAAAATTAAATTTTAGATTCTCTTTAGGCACTAACACTCAATGATATCTACATATACTCTCCACACTCCAGTATCTGGTGAGAAAACTACATCTCTCTGAACTAAGTGTCTACTGATTGACATGGTTTTAGC
>VWZT01001217.1:0-11931 GCA_013397055.1 Pachycephala philippinensis
CTAGGAGAGTTGCTAAAATACATCGGTCCTATTAGTAATTTCAGCAAAGGTTAGTAAAATTAACATCTCTTCTTGTGTCTCCAGTTGCATGCAATTTTAGTATACCATGAATGCATGTGTTACATAGAGTGCAATTTTCTAATAGCAATATAGCTTTTCATTTCTACATTTGGATGTCATTTGCAGTAGTCCTTAGTAACTGAAAAAAAAAATCCAACTTCTGAAGCTTTCCTAATGTCATGATTGTGCTTATTTTAGTTGTGTATGAGAAATATGTGTTTTCTCATTTGATTCATAATCAAACTTCATGAGGAGAGTGAGAGGAAAAAAGTCTACTTTCAAAGTAGGTGGGTAATTCTGTTTTCAGTGAGCTATATAAAGGTACTACAGTTATGCAGAGTTTCAAGATGCATTGCAATACTAGAGCATAGTATACTTAAAAATTGTGCATGTTGAGTCTCTGTAGGCATGTTTGAAATTCTCATTCTAAAGCTGACCCAGAGCAAGAATTTTCCTTGCTCCTGTCCCCCCAGATCACAAGCAGCCTGCCTCATTGGCTCATGTCAAAGCTCAACCAGGACCTTGGCTTTTTACTCCTTGGGACTTTGGGCTGTGAGTTGGCCAGATGGAGCCCCTTGGGAGGGAGCTCTTCAGAGCCACTCCCCACTGCTGGGCTAATTGGCTGAAAAAACTGAACTGGGAGGTGGATTTGAGGGTATTGCTCAGTAGGGCTGCATTCCCCTTCCTCCAAAGCAAAAAACCCTAAAACTCTAACACCTAAAAACCAGTAAGGGAATACTTGAAGCTGTCCTACTATGACTGAAATATGAGAAGATGAGCACCATCTCATTTTCTTGTGTGGTTGTTTTTCAGAAAAGTATGTATGTGACAGTAGGTTTGAGCTTCTCCAGTATGACAAAACCAGGTGTCTAATATTCGTTTGTAGAGAAAGAATTAGCCATTATAGAATTGCAAAAGACAGTTTTTGGAGGGATTGTGGCTGCAATAGAAGTGAAGTGTCTTCTCTTGTCTGTTATGCTGAGTAATGTAACTAGAGTGTGTTCTATCTGAAAGGGAAAAAACTGGCTTTGATTTTAGTTTGAAGTTCATGCAAAATTCAGGTTTCCTGCAAGTTGAGATCATTAACATGGAGGAGAACTTTCTCAGATTCCACAGAGAATAAACTGTCTCCTTGGATGGAATAACACAGCCTGAAGGATCAAGAAGCAAACAATAAATTAGTTTTGTTTTTTCTTCTGTTCAATGCAAGATGAAATACTTGTTTTATTGTTTTTTCTAAGTCTTAATGACTTTGACTTAATATAGGAGACATGCAAGTACTGCATAAGCTATGCCTTTTAAAACTTCAACTCCCACTATTGTTTAACCTAAGGTCTTGATGCTGCCTTAAATAGACTATGCTTCAATTAATGTCACTATTGTGAAACCGGTAATATCACAGGGGCACATGTGAAGGGAAAGGGTGGATATACCTGTCTTCTGAAAGATCTGAAACATTGTGCAGTTGGTGAAATTGATAAAGGATCTTGTCCAAATTCCATGAAAAAAAATTGCCTTAAAAAAAAATCTCAAAAATGGGACTAAAATTGTGAGGAAATGAGCTTGTAGACTCTCTCAAATACCATTAATTATTTTCCTTGATCTTTCTTTAGGTGCTTAACTTCTGTCTTCTTTATTCCAGAACAGCTCTTGCAAATGAAATTCCTCTAAGACAGAATACTTCTAGTAAAACTAAGAGAGATCAGATTTCTTTATTTTCAAGTTTAAGATGAATAAGCAGACTGATATGAAATATGTTGCATAAGGCTTTAGAATAAATTAGCCAGAAATCACTTGATATTTTTGGTAGCACCAGTGTGTTTATAGTATGTTCCAGACACTCAGGAAAGGAAAATTTCCCTTGAAGACTTTAGTCTGCTAGCATGCTGCCCTTAAGGTTTGCTTCATCTTTTATGCTTAGTTATTGCTGGGATCATGGGCTTAATATTTAATACTTGTTCCAGAGAACCACAGTAGAATGGAATAATAGCAGACATGACTCAAACTTTGACTTTAGAAGTTGCCAACTATGACACTGTTTGACCAACTATAGAAACATGTGTGCATCAGGGAGCAGAGATATGCTGCGGGGGCAGAGATGAAACAAATACCACCAAAGTTAGGCAATTTGTAGCTTTTCCAGTCTTAATCTATTGGGAGTAAAAGCACATGCTCTCTGTGTTCCAGCAATCTAAAGGAACTTCTGTACCTTTCTGGGTAACAATGAGTACTCCCTGAGTATCCAAAGCTGCAGTTTGAAGACACAGTCCAGAGATGGACTTGGGATGGGAAGGGATGAAATGGAAGTTTTCTGCTGTGAAACACACTGTTGACTTGGTACTACTAGTTCAACTAGAGGTGAGCTTGGAAAGGGATCTTGACAATCTCCCTACAGTTACCCACAAGAGTCCCTGAATCTTGGTGTGTTGTGGTGGGTATTGGAGGTAGTACAGAGGAAGGAAAAAAAAGATGAGATTTGGGCCATGCCATTGGGCCTCAGTAGAAGAGAGCAAAGGCAGAGATGGTGCAAAGAGTAAGTGATGGTAAAGCACATCTGAGCTCCTTTTAAAAGCAAAGGCTGTGAGTACTCATTTTTTTGAGGAGGTTGGCTGTAAACTACAAGGGAATCACAAAAAACCACTTCAAGTAAGAGGGGATGCTACATATTCAGCATGTATTTAATCTGAGGCCGTTTTAGCAATGTGGAAATGTGTTTTGCAGCATTGGTAAAGATTGTTTTCTGTGAGCATTTGGGGGAAGAACATACTTTATTTTTTTTTTTTTAGCGGATAAAGAATGTGTACCAGGCAAAAATATAGAGGAATGTTTTTAGGAAGAGGCAAGTGTCAGCAGCGGCAGTGTATGTAATTATTGTTCTTTTGGAGACCAAAACATCTCCTATTTCTGTATCCATTTGAAGGTAAAAGTTATAATTGATGAATAGAAATAGGATTTGCTGGTCAAAAATGAGCTTTAACAGTGACTCCTAAACCCATTAGTATAAACAAAGTGTTTCTGGTATTCTCTGGATGGGTACAGTCAGAACCCAACACAGGTCTAGGGCTCCTTATTTTTATTTGAGGTGCTGCCATATATTCAGCAGCAGAAGTGCACCCTTCCTTCTATCTCCAGTTTCTCGTGAGCTCTGAATTTCTGTCTTTGTACTTTTTATTTAAATCGCGATGTTGAGAGCTTTAGGATAATATGACCAAAGGGATAAGTGCAAAGATAACCTTAGGCTGATGCAATTTTTTTTATGGTCCTTAGATTAGTCCTTATGCAGTGTCATGAAGTACTTGTAATTTAATTGAAGAAGTAAAGCTTTCAAGCTTGGCGTCTGTCCTGAGGAGCATCCCAAACTGTGTGAGCTGTGTTCAGAGAGTTTCTTTGTGACGAGAGGCTGAGAGCCCTCTTATTTGAGAGAGGGACGTGATTCAAGTGTACAGAATCATGAAGTGTGCAGACCAGATGAATACAAGTAGTTCTTCAGCAAGGTTTGCAGTGGTAGAACAAGAGGGACTTTCTGCAACTAGGAAGGGAATAAACTAAATTACTAAAAGTAGTTCTTTTAACAGTGGGCAGTTAAATACTAGTGCAGTCTGCCACAAAAGGTTGTGGAGGCATGTTCAAAAGGTGGTTATAGATAGGTTGGTCGACAGCAAGTCCATAAATTGCTGCTGACGGGAATAAGTAGCAATGTAGCCTTTAATTTTGTTTTGTAACAATTTAAGTTGCTGAAGGATTATGAGGAGAGTGAACTACAGAAAACAGCCAGGTTCACATACTTTCCTTGAGTAGCATGTCCTTTTGCCCCCCTTGGAGCCATTGGACCACTAGGTTGGATGCACCATTGCTGCTTTTTTGTTGCAAAATATGCGTTTATCCAAATTGCTCATAGTTCAGCCCAATCATGCCTTGCAGTTTGCACTATCTTCTCTAGGCTTGGAGCAGAGTGCCTTTTTTTCATAAATTAAGCTGGCTGAAATACTCTCATGTGAGTACTCATCACAATTGGCTGAAGTATGAAGCTGAATGAAGTCCTGTCCTACTTGTGTCATATTTTCTCTGCTTACCCTTTGAAAGATACAGGGCCACTACTGGAATAACTTACTGAAATTCTTATTGATAACTCCTGGCAAATCCCTGACATGGCACAACAATAGCTAGAAGGAAGAAGTTAGTTTAAACCTCCCAGACTCCTTGTCTGCAGCTGTGATGTATGTTGTGTTTTTGTTAGATAGCTGCTAAGCTGCAAAAATTATTGTTATAGAGGGCTCTTTAAATGTGTCCCTTGGTCTTTTGAGGTTTTTTACAGCTAATTTTCATGGAGGCAGGAGATCAATTTGTGCTTTTTGATGTCTTTTGCGGAAGCTGGATGAGCACACATCTGTAAGGCAACTGTATAAAATTAAGTACAATATCTGGAAATTTCTGATTAGTTAGGTCTGAGCCTACAGTCTTTTGTAAATGTGAGAAGAGATTTTTTTAAAAAATTTATTTTCCCCTGAGTATGTCAAAATAATGAGCGTTCAAATACAGAGAAAAATTTCTAAAAATTTCTAAATTCTTTCCTGCTCCAAGACTTAAGTCACTCAATGTGCATTTGAAGCGGAAAGGCAAATCTACCAAAAAAACCAGAGAATATAGAAAATTACATATCGTTCTTAAGGGAGAGAATACTGCAAAATTGAACACCTCATCACAGGGAGTATTATAAAGCTGAAAAATTGGATAAAAGCATTGAGAATGTTTGGAGGGCCTGGAAGAATAGGCTCTGAAAGAGGCTATTTACCACCTTGGTGGTAAGTGAGACCTTTCTGAAGTCTGTGTTTTATAAGACTGACAGTCAAAGGAGTATTCTGTGGCACTGAAAGGTGTCGAATTTGAAGCTAAAGAACAGGAAATACTCAGATAAGGGTAAGAATTGGTGTGTGGATCAGCAGTGATAGTGCTACTTGATTGCCTACATCTGTCAGCACTGAATTTAATGTTCAGATATTATACCATCAATTGCTACTCCTTGAAACAGGATCATAAAGGCCAAAAAGGTTGTCTCCTTTAGTTCGGTCTTTCTGAATTTCTTATGTGTGCCCCTGAAGCACCCAGTGGGCCTTGCTCAAAGGCTGAAGTTTTTTTATGAAGCTCACAGTGACTGCTGCTCCCTGTTTTAGAAACCAAGTGTTTCTTCAACCAGTGGAGGCCATGCAAGCCTGCCTGTTTAATCTCTGGAGCTAGGTGGTGTACTCATTAGGAGTCTAATGTGTCTCACTGCCAGGCCCTCAAATGGTTCAGAACATGTCAGGCTGCTTAATTTGGCTTTGTTACCAACATAAATGATTGAATTTAAAGCACTTTTCCAGTTATGCAGTCAACATTAGCACTGCAGTTGAAGTCTGGGGCTACAGTTCTCTTTCCACGGTCTTGTAACTCATCTGACATCACCTGTAGTACATCAGTACCATGTGTGAGCAGCTTGTTAGCTTGAAAGAGAACTAACTTGGCAAAAAACCACAAAATTGATCAGTTCTTACTCTTACCTGGCTGAATTTTTGTGGAAGAGCATTAGCCCTGATGCTGAGGTGATGATGCCACTGGAAAGAAAGGAAGGAGAAGTGGGCTTCCTGTGGCAAGAAGCTCTTGTGTTGGCTTGACTCCTTATGAAACTACCCTGAGTGTCCTAGTCAGTGTTTCATTAAAATGTTGTCTATTCAGTTTATTTTTCTTGTTTGCTGTAGCCAGGCCTCCAATGCAATGCTTTTGCAGTCAGCAAAACCTGCAGCTGGAGTTATTGGGGACAAATAGGTAATAATTTAATGTTGTTGGAAGAATGAAAGTTCTTTATAGTCTTGTGTGAAAATAAATGCTTTGACTTTTTACCAGGGCCTCTAGTGACAAAAGAAGTGCAACAGTTTAAAACTGAGAGAGGGTTGATCTCGATTGGGTGTAAGGAAGAAATTCTTGCCTTTGAAGGAGGTGAGGCCCTTGGCAAAGGCTGCCCAGAGAAGTTGTGGCTGCCCCATCCCCGGAAGTGTTGCAGGCCAGGTTGGATGGAGCTCTGAGTAGCCTGGGATAGTGGAAAGTGTCCTTGCCCATGGCAGAGGGAGCAGCAAGATGATTTTTAACAGTCCCTTCCCAAACCACTCCGTGATTCTGTGATTTAGGATGGAGTATTTTGAATTACTTGCTTAAAATTATCAGTGTTGGTCTTGGTCCCTGTTAATTGGAACCTCTGTCTCCTTGACTCCTTGACCTAGAAAACTACGTTGCTTGCTTCAGTCATATTTTTGGGTGCTCTGAGAAGCTGGTTTGTGGAGGTGTAATTTATTTGAAACTGAAATGTCACGCCTGCTGAATGTTCTGTTTTGTGGAAGTTGCAAAGTTATGACTTAAAGTTACCTGTAGAATATAATCTAGTGTTTGTTGACTTGGCCCTTACTGAAACTGCAAAAATGTGACAAGGCATAAATTAGCCATGAATGTTGTAGCCTGAAGTACCTCGAATCACGCTGTTGTGCAGGTGGGAGACTTCAGTAAGATGAAGTTGGTATATTTTGGATAGATGTAGGGAGTGTGCCTGTACGGGTTGGAGAGGCACGTAAGCTGCCTTCAAAGCTCAAATCAAGTAGCCCAGAGGTAGTGTTAGCTTTTAGCTAAAACAAGGTATTTTCAGCTGACTGAACTAACTTACACAGCTTGGGAATATGGGAACTTTCTGGAGTTCAAATACCCATTTGTTGCCTGGAAATAGGATCATTTTTGACTTCAAAGCTGTGCTTCCATCTGTAGGACCATTAATGTCCTTGAGCAATTTCTAACAGCCGTCTGCCTGTTGATTTCAGGTATTTTATTTTAATGCCTAAAACTGGCCTAATGGAAGCTGCAAAAGCGAGATGCTTTTTTCTAAGTGGCTATCATTTCTCTTTTAAATGATTTGAAGTGCATATTGCAGTGAATGCTAAACATAGCTCCAGCTTCAGCATCCCTTTTAATATTTCATTTTATATTAATATCCTGATCAGGTAGTTATACTGAGTGAAAGGCTATCAAAATTGAAAACAAGACAGTTCTACTACCTTGGTGCCTGCAAACTAGGATTTTAACTGTCCCTTTAATGAATTTTGAAAGACTTGATTTTAAGGGCTGCCAGTTGAGAAGATTCATTATCTGCAGGCCATTGAATTTTAGCAGGGAATAGGCTTATTACCAGACTTAGGGGGAATTTGAAATTGGTGTCCCCCATGGAACAAAAATTGGTAGTTATTTAAAACATGACAAAATGAGAAAAGGTTTGTGAAATGGCTGGCTGTTGGAAGATTTCTGTCAAGCCATAATGACTAAATGACCTTCCAAGCACAATTTCACCTGCTGAATTAATTTGGAGATGGGCATAACATGAATATATGTGTATGTAGTTTGCCAATCACTTGTGGAAAATATTAATAAATTACTAAAACCAGCTAGGTGAAGAGCTACTCATGTTACCTTCTGCCTTTTCTGAAGTTTGTTTTAGTCAGGAAAGGCTTGAGAAAAAATTAAATTTCTATTCCAACAGTAATCTTGGTCTGTGTTAGCTGTTGAAGAGTCTACAGCAAACTTGATCTTTATTGATGAAGTACCTAACCGTGATGCGGACTACTTCTGAGCTATTTATCTATCTTTTTTTTTTGGGATGCAGTGTCCTGTGGCATTTGGCGGTGAAAGGTCCTAATGGACACAGGTATTTGTTTCATGTGAAACCTCAGTGCTAATGTGTCTCTTGTTTTGGTTTGTGTTTTTAGGGATCAGACGGGAATCTCCAATTTATTGCTTGCTGAGTGTTCTGTCTGGTGAAAGTCATGTCGTCCATATTGCCGTTCACTCCACCAGTTGTGAAGAGACTTCTGGGGTGGAAAAAATCCGCTGGTGGCACTGCAGGGGCTGGTGGTGGTGAGCAGAATGGTCAGGAGGAAAAGTGGTGTGAAAAAGCAGTGAAAAGCTTGGTCAAGAAGCTGAAGAAAACAGGACAGCTGGATGAGCTTGAGAAGGCAATTACCACTCAGAATTGCAATACAAAATGTGTGACAATACCAAGGTAAGTGCTGTTGTATTTGAAATCCTTACAGCCACTTAGGAAATGACTAAATGGATGCTCAGACCTCCTGTGAACAAATGACTAAAAAAACAGTTGCATGCTTTTGATTCTTTAAAATTATTTAAAACCTATTTTGGATTTATATAGTGCTTGCTTGTAACTGAATCACACGCTTTTTGAAGTCACAATTTCTTTACATTTCAATTTTCATTGCTATGTAGGTTCCTGTTTGTGTGTATTCTGGTGACGTTTAACACTGCCCTTAGTTTCTAGAACTGCCTTATGCATTTATTTAATAACCATGTGTACTTGGAGGGGGGGCATACTTGAGCCAACGCTTTCACTTTAAAAAAGCCCAAAAGACTAGTTTTTCCTTGGTCAACACTTCAGTCATCTAATTATTTTCAGTTATATATGCTAGTTTAAATTGTACAAGCTGCCTCCATTCTCGCTTTTGAAGGGAAATTTTATCTTTGGAGGCAGGTTGTCTGAAGACCAGTTTATTTACTATAATTATTGTTATTGTTTAATGAAAACACTTTTGTTTAATAACTTGGGGTATTTCTAGAATTGCTCTTCTGCTCCTGATATGCATAAACATTTAGATGAGCAACTTGCATTCTACCCCTTTGACTTTCCCAGCTTAATTCATAGCAAATGCTGTGCGAGAGCAAGGGTTATGTTTGTAAGTATAATGCAGTCTGCTCTTGATTCGTGTTGCACTGAAATCCCACTGGGATGCCGGGCCAGCTCATTGTGTGTGACAGGAGTATCAAACCACTTCACACGTGTGTTTTTTCCCTGAAAAAGTTAGAGGATCTCACTTTTCTGAACACTTAAGTCACTTGACACTAAAATTATTTATAGGGGAGAGGAACTACATCTGGTTTATGAACTTCATTTCTGTATCAGCACATTCATCCCAGCTACTTTTAAACTTCTTATTAATCATAGTGCAAACTAGATTTGACTGGTGTCACTAATGATTCCATATATCAAACATGTTGTAGCTGTTATCTGATAATGATTTCAGCATTCTGTTTTAGATTTGACACAGTTGTCTGGGAAAGTCATGAGTACGCCCTGAATGAATGACTACTTTAATTCTTTTTTTTTCTCTGTTCTGTTCACCTTTTGTTTCTAATACTGCCCTCTGCTTGTATTTTCTTCCCTAGAATATACCCAAAAATTTCTGGCTTTCCCTTCTGCTTTCTTCCTTTTGCCAGATAGAAACACTCAAAAACATTAGTACTTTCTTGTTGTAGTGTATTATCAGCAGACTAAGATTGGAACCTGTAAGGTTATATATTTCTTGAGATGACTCTATGTATTTAGCAAGTCTTTACTGTGACTAAGATGAAGTGCTTAATTGGAAGGTGTTTCATATGACAGAAGTTAAACATGCTTCATATAAAATATGTATCTATGTTCTATAGCTCTTGGATTTTTGAAGCTCTCCTGCAGGGATACTGGAGCAGTAGATACTGCTACTTCAGAAGAGCGGGTGTCTACACTGAATTTTGTTACAAGATACAATTCTAATACATCTTTATTTTTGAGTAGACTCTAGTCTACTAGGAGTATGCCTACGTGACCTTTTGTGCTAAAACAGACATAATAAATAATTCTTTAAAATGGAATACAAATATTCTGGGACCAGCAGTTCTTGCTGTTCTCTATCCTTGACTCAGCTGTAAAAAGGACTGGACCTGGATTTTACTCCTCTTGAGTACCCTAGGAGTAAGCCAGGAAGAGTTTTTCAAGTGATGTTGGCTGTTATACAGGGTTTAATTTTAAACTAAAAAACGGCTTTGTCTATAAAGGGCAGGGTGATATCAGGGTTACCAGCAGTGCCATACAGAAATCATGAATTTCATAGCTGGGTTTTGTATTGTTGATATTATTTCACTTTGACAGCAGTAGTCTGGGTTCCTGAGAAATAACAAACGTCAACTCAGTACTGTAATGACTTCTTGGAGATTCTGTTCTTGGATTTAGTAAGTTAATGAAACCACTGCTTGAGACCCGCTTTAATGAATGTCTTAAAGATCTGCAGATCAGTCAGGATAAATAATAAAATGCTGAATTTGAAACTTTTTTCCTTACTAGTCAGCAGGAAGTTTGTGGTGCCAAGCTGCTGAGATGCAGTTCTGATGTGACAGCTGGGCTAGCTTTCCAAATGTTGTGCTGCTTGGGGAGGGTTTTTGTGTGTGTTGGTTTTTTTAGCTAGCTTTAGTTTTACTTAGTAATGCTCTTTAATTCGGTATAGATATTGACAACTGTTGTGGCATGCTTCTATTTGCCACTGTTGCATTACTCCCTCCAGAAAAGTTTCAGTAGCAGTTTCACAAGTTTCTGGTCCCCGCGGAGATTTTCCAGAGAGTTTGATACAGTGTTTAACTCTAGTTTACTTTTTCATCATTGAAACCTGAAGCATCTGAACTCCTACAGATTTTCCACAGAACTGAGAAGCAGCTTGAACAAAAGTTGTATCGAATCACCTACTCAGAAATCTGCATTTCTTACTGTGTGTTATCGATAATCGCGCCGAATCAGGTTTGTTCTTCTCCCGTGCTGTTTGTCAAGGTGACTGCACACTAAGGGAGGCTGATCCTGTGTGTACTACACAAAAGCTGCTCATGTGGTAATTAACAGAATTTATGCAGACTAATAGAGTTTCTGAGAAAGCAGAAGCAAACAGATGGAGTGGGTGTTGGCATTGCACAGCAGGACTTCTTAGCTCTTCATAAGTGGGTCAGTAATCTAGAGCAGAGGCTAAATAAGTACAGAAGTCCTTTTGACACCAGCTCTCTAAGTAATTTGTAGTTATCTTGCTGAATCCTCCCAGCAAGCCAGTGGGATTTCAATCACATAATCCCTGAGTATCTTGAAACTAAATGTTGGCATGTGAGTTCACCATTTATATGAGTCTTCTAATGGAGCAGTTTCTTCCTTATTATCATGGATTATTCTGTTGAAATAGAATCACAGAATCGTAGAATGGTTTGAGTTGGAAGGGACCTTAAAGATCATCTAGTTTGAACCTCCCTGCCATGGGCAGGGATACCTTCCACTAACTAAACAAAATTGCTCAAAGCCCTGTCCATAAATACTTTGTAATTAGTGGTAGCTAAAATCCAAGCCTTTAACCAACCAAACCATGCCACATAGTGAATAGTCAAATGGCATATTCATAGTCTATCTTCGTTATTTAAAAAGTTCTTTCAGTGGTGACAGTACAGAGTATTGGAATCCAAAACAGGGAAACAAATAACTAGTTTCATCATCTCAGTATTTTGGTGTGATCAGCTGTGTGGCTTTTCTGTCCTTAAAAGAGTATAGATATGCTTCATGCCTTCTTCTTGCTTCTTTTAAATAAGACTTGCCAAATTGCAGTTGCTTTTGTAAAATGCCTGATAATGTACAACTAATAAGAGTTTAGTTGGGGCAGGTTTGGGATAATGTTGGCCTGGAATGTTGTAGCTCCTATGTTTTTAAAACTGAAAAAAAGCTAGTGGAAGGGAAGCATTGAGTTTAGACTCCTTCATGATGTCCTCTGCTCCTCTAGAGCATACATGTCTGAAACCTAGTGCAGAACTGACTGTCCTTCCTGAGCTGTAACTGGGTACATCCATATCACAGGTTGAGTTCTGCTTCCATGCGAACATTTGTATAACATGATGACTGTATTAGGGATTTATTTTATATGAAGTATTACTACTAAAACTGCAGAATCTGATGAAAGTTTATCAAACATTTGAAAGTAAGACCATTTTACATGGTGTCGTGGTTTGACACTG
>VWZT01001222.1:0-27345 GCA_013397055.1 Pachycephala philippinensis
GGAATCCTGGGCTTTTCACAGCAGCTCAAATGGGCGAGGCATTCAGCCAACATTTCGTCGTCCCAGCTCTGGCTGTGCAGATTCCCATCCTTTCACCCCCAGCCAGAATGAAATGTGTCTTTCCTTCAGCTGGGAATTTAACCAGAATTTATTTTTGCCTTTCAGGTGGAGTTTGTTCAGGATCTGCCAAAGACGGCTACTGGGAAAATTCAGAGAATGGTTCTAAGGAGCAAAGAGTGGGCAAGTGTATAAAAAGAGCAGGAGTGATCTGGAAAACAAGGAGAGAAATATTCCCTTACCTGTACCAACCATAACACATCAAACATGGCACGTGTTTATGACCCAGAACTCTTGGAAACCTTGGGAAAAATAAGCTATGGAGGAAAAATGAGAAAACACTCACATGGCCTGGGGATATGTGGTATTGGAACTGCTTTTGTCATCGACCTACAAATTTTCAGGAGGAAGGGCAAGTAATTCAATGTGTGGAATGGGAGAAAGAACAGTCCCAAGTGCATACAAAGGTCACATTTTTTTAACTGCAATTTGTAGAAACACTTTCCTTACAAAAAAAAAGTAACTACAACTCTTAGCTACAAATAAAAGAGAAATGAATAAAAATAATCTTTGTCCTCTGGTGGGTATCAGCAGTGCATTGATATATTCTTTTCAAAAACTGCCACTGTAACATTCTCAAACTCTGAAATAGTGGAAGGAAAAAGACATTTCTTTTCAATGCTTCTCTTCATCCTGATGAATTTGTGATCTACTTAAATGGTTAAAGTCGAGGCAAAAGAAGACCCAAAGTACTTTAGGTTAAGGTGCAAATTACGCACAATTAACGACGGTGTAAATGATTACAAGAAAAAGGTTAAGCCACAGAAAGAGTTCTGCTCCTTGCTCTGGTTTGTGCCACAATCTGTTCTCGTTACTCCAGAAGAAGTGAATTAAAAAGTCGGAAGGGTTTCACTCCAAAGCCTTTCTGAAGGAGTGCCCGGGTGTCACATCTCCAGGGGACAGCTGATCCTTACAGGGCCTCATGTGGGAAACGTCCTGACAGGTGAGTGAAGGGAGTGAAGAGGATCTCCTCCTGCAGCTCTCAGTCTCTCCTGTCCACAGCAGACAGGCCAGGAAAATGAGAAATCTCTCTGTCAAATTTGGGGGCTACACGGTGAAGTGAAGGTTCTTGGGGTTCATGTGGTGAATGGATGTGGGGAATGGATGTGGGGAATGGATGGGGAATGGATGTGGGGAATGGATGGGGGGAATGGATGGGGTGAATGGATGTGGGGAATGGATGTATCAGTCAGAGACTTGAGGCTAAAGCAGTGAGATTCTTGATGGAAGTAGTTTGGAAACACCCAGAAAAGAAAAAGGAATAGAGAATCAGGTACTGAATGTATGAAGCAGGAATGTTCTTCTAATCACCTGATGTTGTGTTTTACTATGGAGAGTTGTGGGCAATTAATTTAAAAAAATACGAGAAAGCAGGATAAGGAACTTCGCATTTAATTAGCATCAGTCTGGCTCTGACTAGCCTAAGTGACTTTAATGAATAACTCATTAATTCATAACTGGATTATGTTTGGATAATCTCAGTATCATTTTTCTCTTTTATTTGTTTTTTGTTTGTTTGTTGTTGCAGGATTCATAGCAACAATTCTGCCAATTTTCTCATATAGTCTACAGCCTCTACGTACCTAATCTTCTGCCATGAAGCTGTTGTTTAAATTACAGAATCTAAAACTCTTGTGGACTCTGAAGCCTCCTAATAGGACTTTCCATGGACATCCCAGGCTGCTTTCCTCTGATGTATATTCCCAGTATGAGTCCATCAGACGGGGCAAACAGGAAATACCAGAGTACTTTAACTTTGCAAGTGATGTACTGGATAAATGGGCTGAGATTGAAAAGGCAGGTGATCTTTTGTTGTGCCAATGAAACACTTTAATTTTAAATTTCATTTGGAATAAGTTGGGGTTTTTTTCTTTACAAAAACAATCAGTTGCCAAACCGTATTTGCATTAGGAAATTATACAAAAGCTCATTCTTGCTTGCTTTATTTATTGTTATTTTGTAGGAGCATTAATGCACAGTGTAAGGCTTAAACTGGAATAGGATCCAGACTGAAAGTTGGGTCTGGAGACAATTAGGCTGGTAAACATTTCAGGTTCAGAAAAGGAGAATCTATTGGGAATACCTGAGCTTGATGAATAGCAAATCTCGATCCTTTAAGGACAGGAGAAAAATAATAACTTATATGCCAGTTGTCAAATACACAGGTCTTCCATAATATACAGATGTCTGTGCATTTATTCAATGGTCTTTCAGAAGAAAATGTTTTGTGTTTGAATCCCTAGGCTGGAAAGAGACCATCAAACCCTGCTTTCTGGTGGATCAATGGCAAAGGAGAAGAAGTGAAGTGGAGCTTTGAGGAGCTGGGGTTCCTGTCTCGGAAAGTGGCCAACGTGCTGACTAAAGAATGTGGGCTGCAGAAGGGGGACAGGCTTATCCTGATCCTGCCACGAATCCCAGAATGGTGGCTGGTCAAGGTGGCTTGTATGAGAGCAGGTCAGTGAGGCAAAATGATCATTGCAAATTGGTTGGGAGGATCAAGAATGGATATGGTTTATCAAGGAAAAATAGTGCAATAATCCAGTGAGTGGCCTAGCTGCCAGGGAGTCCTGGAGGATTTTCACCAGGGGCCATAGGAGATGTGCCTTGTGCAGTGGGCAAGGGGATTCCAGAAGGCAGGGAAGAGCCATGGAAGTCACCAGACAGGTCCACATTTCATTCCTGACAGGAGAGGCCAGGTATCTGCATTAATCTGATACAACTGTTTGGCTGGGGAACACCGGGGCAAATCCATATGGGAATCGTTAATAGTTTCAGTTCTCAGAAAAGAATCAGATGCAGGAAAAATGCCAGCACGAACTGACTTCATCACTCTTGCAGGAATCGTCGTGATTCCAGGAACATCCCAGTTATCAGCCAAAGACATCCTGTACAGGCTCCAGGCATCCAGGGCCACGTGCATCATCACCACTGACAGACTGGCTCCTGCCGTGGACTCGGTGGCAGCCCAGTGCCAGCTCCTGAGAACCAAGCTGATGGTGTCCAGAGGCAGCAGGGAGGGATGGCTGAACCTCACTGAGCTGTGCCAGTGAGTGGGACCCAGTGCCACTGCAGCCACGAGGACAGAGCAGCCCTGCTCCCACAAGGGCTCATTTACACCAGCTTCAACCACTGGAACTGTAATTGCATTCTCCTTTTTACAGAAACCAATCTGCTGACCATTCCTGCATCAAAACAAGGATTCACGACCCAATGATTATCTTCTTTACCAGTGGAACTACGGGTTCTCCAAAGATGACTCAGCATTCCCAGGGCAGTCTTGGTTTCAGACCCCTTTTAAGTGAAAGGTATGAAAGGCTTCAGCCTGGCTGAACATAAGATAATTGAAGCTGCATAGGAGAAATATTGTAAAAAATTACTGAATAAAAAATACCAGTGTACATCCCCAGTCCTTCTCCCTTTGAAATCAGAGTAAAAACCCCATCAAATTGCTAGGGACTAGGATCATGCCTAGTGTCTCAATCTTCCAATTAATCCCTCTTACCCTCCTTCTGGATACTTTTCATTGTCTTTTCATTTTTTTTTCCCTGATCTATCAGGTACTGGTTGGATTTTACTCCTTCTAACACGATATGGAACACAGCAGACACAGGATGGATACTAACTTCAATAGCATCTTTTTTTGATCCCTGGGTTTTTGGATCATGCATCTTTGTACACAACCTACCACAGACTGAATCATCAGTCATCCTAAACGTAAGGGAGAAACTCAAGGAAATGTATTCATCTGCAGAAAGTGTGCCAAAACCAATTCTTGACAGCATCCACAGATTTCATGAGGGTTGTGTGTTTATAGCAGTTTGAGATGCTGTATTTGTTGTGTAAAGCCCCTCATTCTCAGTGTATACAGCAGGGGACAAACATGCAATCCATTCATGCATTTTGCTCATAGCTGGTGAGCACGTGAATGAAAATCATCCAAAAGCAGCACTAATTGCCTGCCATTCATTCTAGTGACTGTGGAAGCAGTATCAGTTGGTATTAATGCAGAAAACGAGGTGTTTCTCTGCCCACACTGGCCAAGATTAAAGTGAAAAACTCCCTGGGATGTAGGCAGAGATGTCCTTATCCTGGCCACGCCCAAGCTGTGGGGCTGGTGTCAGGTGGATGTGTTAGCCTGGGATTTATCCAATCAAATATTCAAACTTTCATACAAATACACAATATACAATATTGCACCAGCTGCAGGAGGGTTCCTCACCCAACAGAGAGTTTGGTGCTTTTACACATGGGGCAAATGCACTTCTCCTTTCTGTGTCACCTGTCTGTGTACAATCCCAAGGCAGTTTTTGTCTGTGTTTCACATGTCCATCTCCTTGTTTAACCCTCCAGACTCTCTGCAGATTCCCAATTGATGCCCTGGTCGGTGCTCCCACGCTGTTCCGAATGCTGGTGCAGAATGATCTCTCCAAGTACGTCAAGAAATTATTTAATTATGTTTAATTTACCCTAACTAAACTTTAGTCATCTCCCATATCTAACTGCTTGACCCAAAACAGGGCAATAATTTAGTTTAAAATATCCTTCATGGGAAGACCATCATGCCAAATTTGAGTTTTGCTGAGTTTTTTGATCAAACAGAGAAACTTGATATTTTCCCGTAGAAATTTGAGGCTTTTGCCACTGAACTTGTGAGTATGAAACTGAAATTATGACGAAGTGAAATACTTCGTCATAATTTTTGTTTACCACGTTAATTGTCCACACTTTGGGAAGTGTGGACAGCACACTAGAAAGTGCATGTCAGCACAACTGTGAGGGAATTATTTGTTGTGGCAGTTGTACCTCAGTCCCTGCTCCAGCTCTCACTGCCTGCCATTGCTCCTTCCTTCCCTCTTGAACTCTCTCCCTTGGCCTCTTGCAGAGGGTCAGCAACCAGGGCCCTGCCTCAGCAGATCAGTATTTGGTTGTTTATAATCCCAGCTGACTTCAGCAAAAACGGCATTTTTCACGTGTTTAACCCTGCCTGCTACCACTCCTGTGCAGAGTGTTGAGCACAGACTGATGTTCCTGTTGCACCAGGAGCAGAAGGATCGGGGATCCCCGGATTTCCCTGGATTTTCCCCGATTTCCCCTGATTTCCCCATTTCACAGCGCTCCCTCTCCCAGGGAACAGCTCTCCCATGCCCTTTACCCCTGCCTGCTCCTGCTCTCACCCTATAATTTCAGCATTGCCTTTCTTGTTTTTAACTCCCCGGGAAGGTACAAGTTCATGAAGCTCAAGTACTGCATGAGTGGAGGGGAACCCCTGAACCCAGAGGTGATGGAGCAGTGGAAGAGCCAGACAGGGCTGGACATCCACGAGGTGTATGGCCAGACTGAAACGGTACATTTTAGGGTCAATAATCCCAGCTTTGGGATCCCTTTTTGCTGTGAGGTTTGGTTTGTGGGAGCACAGTCTGCTTCCTCCTTCACATTTCTGTGGATGTTTCAGTAATCCCCTCCCTGGTAACCTCTGGAAGAACTCCCTCTCGTGGCTCTCCTCACAGAACCTGCCAGAAACAGGGGGGTTTGGGAGGGAATGTGCTGTAATAACCCCACAAACGTCCTTAAGCTAATTCCCAGTGACAGTGAAGAGGGCAGAGGCTGAATCTGAGGGAAGAAGACTGGTTAGCAGAGGACATGAATTTTTCACAGATAATGGAACAGGATTTTTCAGGGGGTTTTATGATTTTGCTTATCTGTACCATCCAGCACTGATGTATAGGATCCTATGAATCTTAACTCCTTACTCTGGAAAATACATTTAATGAATTGAATGCGAATGGAGCAATTTTCTATTGCAAATCTGTGGTTTGCTTTTGATTTTTACAGGGAGTAATCTGCTCTGTTTTTAAAGGAATGAAGATTAAACCTGGATCAATGGGGAAGGCAGCTCCCCTTTATGATGTTCAGGTTTGTTGTCTGCTCTTTAGATTCTGTCACCGGGGATTTTTTCTTGGGTTGAATTTGTGTTTGGAGTTTGTTTTTTTCCATTGGACTAAAATAAGAGTTGTTTTTCATTCTAGATCATAGACAAAAATGCCAATATCCTGCCTCCAGGACAACAGGGGGAAATTGCTGTCAGAAGCAAACCTATAAGGCCACTTGGTTTTTTCTCTGAATACTTAGTAAGAACTTTATTTTATTCCTCACCACTACCAATCTCTCCAAAATCTCTCCAATTGCATAGTGGTCCAAAAGGCTGAACGTTTTTCACCAGTTTATTATTTATTACCAGAGTAATTTGTTTATTTGGACTGGTGGATGTTAGAAAAGGAAAGAAAATAATTTAAGATCAAGTTAAATTTTTTCTTAAAGAATAGCAATTATTTTAAACCTATTTTATAGCAATATCAACAACCTTGATTGAAAAATTAAGTTCCAGTGCATTTGATGTTATGTGTGTTACAGCATAATGTATAGGTAATGCATGTTTAAAATCTAAACTACTGCTTGTAAACCACTTCAAGGATAACCCTAAGAAAACTGCAGAAAGTGAACGTGGGGATTTTTATGTCACTGGAGACAGAGGGACGATGGATGAAGATGGATATTTCCAGTTTATTGGCAGAGATGATGACATCATCATTTCCTCAGGGTCAGTCTGCTCACTCCCATTCCAAATCTGCCTTTGTAGAGTCCTGAATGCTGTGTCCTGGTGAGCTCCTGAGATCATAATCCTGTGATAGGAACGTTTTGACCTTTTGGCTTTGGAATACTTGCTGTTATTATTAGCTTTTCACAGACCCACAGTACCCTGATCATCTTGGTGATGATGCTGCAACCTCTCATGTGCTTCAACAAAGAATGAAAACTTCAGCTTGCAAAGGAGGGATCTTTATCTAGTTTATCTAGTTTATTTTTTGACTAAAACTGAAGGAATCTCTATTGGATCAGAGAGCTTTTGAAACAATTTACTTTTAACACGTTGAAATGAAGGATTTGTGTGATGTGATACCACAACGTGGCAGCAGGTGCTGCTGCAGACCCCAGCCGTGGGGTGGGATGGAGCTCCAGCTTCAGAGCCCCAAGGAGAGAGGGCAGATGGAGAAGGATCCCCAGCCCCAGCAGTCCTCTGCCACATGGGCACCATGAAATGCTCCTGCTTCTAACCCAGCCAGCTTCCCCATCCTGCCTAAAGCTTCCATAGCTGGTTGTTGATTTGTTCTGGCTTGGTTTTTTTCTTCAACGTGACCATGAAAAACCATTTGGTACAGTTTTTTCAGATTAAAAAAAAGCCAAATCTCTTTTTTATTTTTCCTTGCCCAGGTATCGCATTGGGCCATTTGAAGTAGAGAGTGCCCTGATAGAGCACCCAGCTGTGGTAGAAACTGCTGTTGTCAGCAGCCCAGACCCCCTCAGAGGAGAGGTAACGATGCTGAAGGGAGGGGGGAAAGCAATGCATTTGTCCAAATATATAATGATATGAAGAAATCTCTACTGAACTGAATAATGTACAGCTCTAAGGCAATAATGTTATCATGGAATTGTTTAGGTTGGAGAAGACCCCTGAGATCATCGAGTCCAACCATGAACCCAGCACTGGCAGGTCCACAAAGAAACCTGCCAGGTCCACAAATAAACCAAAGCACCACATCTGCTTCCATCATGGATAGTCCCAGTGGGGCTGACAAACAAAATCCCTTCCCAGTCACATGCCTTTGCTCTTCTGAGTTTCTTTTCATCCCAAGGTTTTCCCTGTGGACAACATTACTGTGATGTTTACTTTGCCCTTGCCCTTAAGCACTTGTCTATACACTGAAATTGTCATTTATGACTCTTGGTGCAGCCAAAGTTCTGCTGAAAGTGCCCAAGCGTTAGGCAGGGGCTGCAGGAGTGGTGGAAGCACAGTCCTGTGCTGGGATAAGAGGGCTGAGTGTCCTCAGTGTGAACTTCAGAGAGAAACACAATGTCCCTTAGCTTCAGGGACAGCTCCAGAGACACCTTTTATTGTCCCTTCCTTTTATTGTCCCTTCCTTTTACTGTCCCTTCCTCTTGACTGCCACTGAGAGGAAAGGGCAAAGGCTCTTGCTTGTAATGAGGGCATGAAAACCGTGCTTTAAACTTTCCCTTCTGCACATACACATGCAGAAGCTGGGCACAATCCTTTCTTATCATCTGCTGGTTTCTCTGTTCCTCACGACTGTTGTGACTCTGAGCAGCCTCACTGCTCCCTGCTAACCTGCACACCAGCCCTCAAAAACAGATGGTGCCAGATCACTTTGTTGATTTTACCTTACAGGTCGTGAAAGCATTTGTGGTTCTGTCCCCAACCTTTTCATCCACTGACCTGCAGAGCTTAGCTCGTGACTTGCAGGACCATGTCAAGAAAACTACTGCTCCATACAAATACCCTAGAAAGGTAAATACTTCTGAGGAGAAACTTTAAAACAGGGCACCCTTCCATAAATCTCAGGAGAATTACCGTTCAGATTTTCACCATTCACTTGAAAGAGACAGCAGTAAAGATTCATCTAGAGCACTGGCTCCAGAATAACGTTAACAATAACTTCCTAAATAACATTATTTACATTGTTTTTTCATGCATTTGCGTAAAGTACTTGTTCAAATTTCTCAAAATTTTCTAGGTTTTGTATATCCCAGTTAGATCTCCGTGTTCTAAGTCAGACTCACAGTCAGAATTCTCTGGTTTGTATTGAACCTTCAAAAAGCAGTTGCCAGGGCCTTTAGGGTAGCACACGACTGAATCTGAGTAAGTTTTTATCTCCTGATCATCACAGCTAATAAATAAACACAAGCCCAAGAGGATCCACTTGGTGTTTCTCAGTAATCCCAGCCCCACAGGAGAAGAGCTACTGCAGTGCCTTAGTTCACTTGTGCAGAACCCACAGAAATAAGAACCATTAAAACTTTGGGGCTGTAACCTCCTTCTTTCCTCTTTTTGTCATTCATCTCTGACCTCTGATGCCACACAGGAATTCCCCTTCTGCTGTAAGTTACTGCACTCAGCTTGGAGAGCTGAGGGGCAGCTGTGGTGATGTTTGGCCATCCAGGCAGCCAAGGAGAAGGTTTCACAAGGGGCACAATGAGCTGCCTTGGTTTGGCTTGGATTTGGGGCAGGCAGTTCTCACTGATGGGAGTCCTCTTGTTTCCCACATGCTGAGCACAAACCAGCTCTGCAGAACATGCTGCATTGCTCTCTCTCTTCATTTCATCCAGGTGGAATTTGTCAAAGAGCTGCCAAAGACAGTCACTGGGAAGATCAAGAGGAATGAATTAAGAGACAAAGAGTGGGGACGGATATAGCATTGTTTGGACTTTAACAGAACTTCTTTCACTCCATTAGCACTATATAAATTTCACTACTATAACTGCCCTCATTCTGATCTCTTTTTGTTAAATGCTTGAGCACCAAAAACTACAGGTGACATCGAGATGTGATATTTGTGCCTGCTTGCAGGATTTCCAATGTCAGTACTTGACTGAATTGCCTTTTCTGGGTGAAAAATAAAATTTTCAATAGACAACTTCAACAGCCTTTCCCTTTGAGACCTCCTCACCCTCCCTCTCACAGCCCAGCTTCTATTTGATGTTGTTCTCAAGAGACAATAGAAAAGATGATGCCCACATCTGAAAAGGTCTTCTACATCAAACACATTTTGGTTCACTATTTCCTGAGAGTTTACCCTGACACCCAAAGCTTATGGAAAGGACATGGGGACTGTTATGGTCACTGCATGGGTCCCAAAAGTGCAACATTATGAAGAGGCTGCAAAAGCACATTTTTTCTTGTTTGGATAGTGGCAGTAAAAGTCCTGGAATTGCATTGTTACAGATGGGGGATTAGCAGTTTTATTGGAGAGATCCAAAATCCATGTTTTTGGTGGTAGGATGAGAACCGTGTGTAGGTGTCCTTTCTTCTGAAAGCATCTTGTGTCTTCCAAGCAGTACCCAGGAGGGGAACTGTCAGTGCAAGGTTGGAAATATTTGGCATGTTTTTAAACTGTGAGGAATGTTATTATGCACAGTATAAGACTACTAACTGGCACAAGTAATACGTATTTATACCGAAAACTATTCTGAAGTAGATATGAATATAAGATCCCATCTTTTGCTTTTAAAACCCCTCTGAGGTAAATGAAATGAGAATTGAGATTATGTTCAGTATGTGAGAAGTAATCCTTTTATAGATGATGCTGTCATGCACCATGAGAAACAAGTAAAATTGTAGAAATTCACAGTATGTGCTCATTGTTGCACGTATACATATATACGTTGTGTATAAATATAAGTTTGTGTATGCATTTGGCACATAAACTTGCTCTGCTTGCACTGTAAGAAAGTTAATATTTAGTTTTACGCCTTGAAATGCGTAATACATTTCCAGAATGGGTTTGGAACTTGGTCCTGCAGATTTTCTGGACGGTGATTTTTGTGACTTAGCATGTGTTACTTTAGCCAGTCCATTGAGCAGGAGCATTTTATAAGTGATCTACAACTTCATCTCCTTTCCCACAATACCAAAAGTTGGAATTAAGCTTTAATGAAAAACAGAGCAGCCTTTAGGTGAGTTTGGGTTTAGTTATTCAAAAGGATTTCAGATTGCTGATATAAAACCAGCTCTTCTGCTGATGCTTGATCTGGCTCTCAACAGCCATCCTACAAGAATAAAAAACAAACACAATTCACAAATGAAATGTATGTAAGCTTATCTGTTTGGAAAGGGTTTGTTATTGAAAAGATCAGTAAGAGAAGGAATAATTTGCCAAGTTTGGCCACCACACTCAAGTGTTAGATTTAAGGTGCAGACCAGAACTCACCATCGCTGTCTGAGCTCCCATCAGCTGTGGCAGAGCAACAGAGCTCAGCAGCTGCTCATTTCTTAATGGGCTCCTTTACAGCCCTTAAAATCCAAAATAAAGTTGTCTTCAGACACAATCTCACAGGTTTCTAGTGAGTGTAGAAAATTAAATCCCCCATGAGAGCAAGTAGTTTGTTTAATGTGATTCTACAGGAAGGAAAGTGAACAAAATAAGGTTGTGCTCGATCCTGGCTGCAGCAGGGTTTTAAACTTCCCTTCCCTTTTCCTGTATTACAGCTTTGTTCTGAGAGATTAATTTTTCTCTCCTTCACTCAGTCAGAACAGAGGGAGAACATGTTGGATACTTTAAATGTAATGCCAATTCTGGAACGGAAAAACAAGCAATTGGATTAGATCTTTAAGTGCAATCAAAAAAACATGTTGAAAAATGTAATCTGGTCACAATTTCAGCATCTGATTCTTTATAAGGACATTCAGATTTCAAATATGAGTACTTTTTGGAAAAGTAATCCACTTTGAAGTGCAGTAATCAGATTTTTCATGTAATCCATTTATTGCATGTAAGTAATAAATTCTTAAATATAATCTAATTATGAACTTTGAAACTAATTGATTTTAAAGCAAATTTAAAAGTATAATCCCGCAACAGGTTCCTAGGTTTTGGTACTGGTCTGTGCTGGGCTTTAAACAGACCTGGCTGGGTTTTTCCCTGAGCCCTGGTGGTGGCAGGAATCACTCCCTGCAGCAGGAAGGGTTTGCTCAGGAGGTTTCCTGACAGCTCAGTCTGCACCCGAGGTCAGCCAGGGCTTGCCAACGTGTTCTCACAGCTCTGCAGTGATACCAAACCTGAACTGAGCAGGAAAAAAGGAAGAAACGAACTGGTGAATCAAAACATCTCTGTTTGATGTGCGGGCAGGAGCCCTGGCTCTGCCTCACTGCCCGGGGTCACACAAAGCCCCTCAGCTGCTCCCCTTGAAGCTGGGGTTGTGCTGGGTTTCAGTGGTGTTTGTCCTGCACTGCTGACTTGAGGAATTACTCAGTCAACCACCTGATATTCCCTGTTTCTCTGAAACAGAGCTTGTTCTTTTTGTTGGGCACTGGGAGTGATGTGCTACCTGCCAGCTAAATCCTAAAAAGAGCCTGTAGCTTTTAAATTTTACAGGCTTGCCACAGAGAAGGAGCACAGCTTGGAATGAAACTGCTGAGTGTTGTTATTCCTCTGCACAGACAAGTTGGGGTTTGTTCAATACCTGTCAAAGATGATCTCTGGGAGCATTCAAAGGAAGAAACAGAAACACAGAGTGGTGCTCTATGCTCTTTGCTGCTGAGCTCCTCACCAGAACGTGCTCATCCTGGACTTTTGTGATTTCCAGCATCCTGTTCCCTGTCAGTCTTCAGAGGACAAACTTCTGAGTAACAGTGGAAGATGCACATTGCTCTTCTGCTGCTTTGAAATATTTCTAAAGCAATATATTCTCTATAACTTTAAATTGTACATAGGAGAAAAGGTTTTTGAAAATAGTAATGGAAGAGGGAAAAATGGACTGGCCCTTATTTTTGTGTCTGCAGTGCTGTTACTGAAAGCCATGATATATGTAACTCTGGGCCAAGTGTTATTTTGTGAGAATGTTTTTTAGTCATTGTTGGTGATCAGACTTCCAGCTCTAGCCAGTATTGGGTTGCACAGAGTTTCAGGATTAAATATAATCAAGGATTTCCTGGACTGAGGCGTCAGTTCAGACTGTGAGATATTTCCATAACAGTCAAGCTGTTACGAGGTTATGGGCACAGCAGAGGTTTAGATCATCCCTGCTAGGTCACATCTCACATTTCCTGTTACCTCTCTGCAGCCCCTGCACTTCACACAGTGCTGCTACAGCACTCGATTCAGAAGATGTGAGTAGTTGAACTCTGTGCCCAAGGCTGTATTTAATAGGAGCACAAAAACACCAGTGAAGCGAAGAAAAAGAAAAAGCACAGGGTTATTTCTCTTGGATTTTCCTGGCTCTGCTGTAAACCCACTGTGCACTGCACACAAACACTTCTGCTGGTAGCAGAAGGAAAACAGCAAATGTGCTGTGCAGCAAAGCTGCTGATGACCTTTCAGGACAGCTAATTATTAACTGGCTAATAAACACAAGTCTCAGATGAGGCTGTGCCAGGAGGGTTCTGCAGGTGGATCTCACCTCCTTCACACCCTTAAGCTCTGAAATGGATATTCCTTTGCTTTCCAGCTACAAAGCTCATTATTGTCTGAGGTGAAAAATAGAGAGGAAACAAATGCACAAAATGCTGTGTCTGTTACATTAATCTGAATGGATCTGAGCTTGCACTACTGAAACCAGAGGATAGCTGAGAATTTATTTCTTTAGGAGCAGAAATGGAAAAGGAGATGTAATTAAATGGCGCTTTGAAGAGCTGGGTTTCGTGTCCCCAAAAGGGGCCAATGTGCTCTCTGGGCCATGCAGTCTGCAAAGAGGAGACCGAGTTTCAGTGATTCCACCTCGAATGCCAGAGTGGTGGCTGCTGAGCGTGGCTTTTATTCAAACAGGTGAATTCCTCATGGTCTGTAGATTGTTTGTTACCTTCTCTGCCAGAAGTTAACAATTCATTTAACAATTATATTTCTTACTCGACTTCCTTGCTTGAACATTTGACAATCAAAGGGATGGCTGGGGTAATCTCTTACAACTGATGTAATCACCTTCATCATTTTTCTTTCACTTTCTGTGGCTTGTGTTAAATCAGTTTAACTGTGACAGACTCAAGTTAAAGCTGCTAGTATTTTCTGCCTCAAAGTTGTTCTACTTTCCTTGTGTCTGCAGCAAAGAACCTCATGGAAACAGAAGCTATTTTGCACTTCAAGTCTGCACATTTCTATTCAAGCTCAGATGTGTGAGACTTGTTTTACCACCTTCTCATTTCTGGATTGAATGGTGCTGGTATTCATCGGATCAGGAAAAGCTGTGATGTGATCAGGACTGAAAGGGGAAAATATCTAACAAAATTCCAATTTTATTGCACTTTCAGGTGTTATCATCATCCCAGGGACAACACAACTGGCAGCACCACACATTTGCTATTGATTGCTGCCTTTAAAGGCCAGGTGCATTAATACAATCGATGCTCTTGCTCCTGTGGTGGACTCAGCTGCATCCAAGTCTCTGAAAACAAAGCCAATTGTGTCTGAAAGCAGCAGGGATGAGTGCCTGAACTTCAGCCATTTGCTCCAGTAAGTGCCTTCCACCTTAACCCCGTTAAGAGTTATCTCCAGTGGAAATTTTCTCATGTGCAAACACTCTCGTACACCTGTATCTCGTTAATTAATTAGATACCTCTAAGGGGGTAGGAGAGGAGGCAGTTTACTCTCTTTTTATATAGAAAAGGAATATTTAGGAATAGCCAAACTGCTCATTATAAAATAAGTAGCCTTACGATATCTAGATATTGTTATGTAAGACTATAAAGCAATACAGAAAAGTGGGCAGGAATTACTTTTATTGACAGCTGTGGCCTATTTACCCTCTAAAAGACAAAGGAAAATATTCTATACAAATTATTCCAATCCATATTCCTGAAACTTGATGATATCAAGGCTAATGTGAATAGCTTTTCACTATGAAAGGCTAAAAAGGGCTCTGTAAAATGAACTTATAGGAATCTTCTTGACAGATCACTGTCTGCCCACCTGGCAGGATAATTGCTGCCCATGTCCTCGCTGCCTCAGCTGGTGCTGAGCTGCCCCAGAGGCTCTGGGGCTCTGCAGTGGCAGCTCCTGGGCAGCACCAGGCACAGCTGGCCTGGGGAGACACTGCCCACACCCAGCCTGGCAGCAGTGGGCAGTGTTTGCCTGCCAGGCCAAACCTGTGCAAACAGCAGTCCTGGCAGAGTGTTTTTCACTCATTTTTGTACACAGTTTGATCCAAGAGCAATCTGAAGTGTAAGAACACCATGCCCACAATGAACAGTTACTCATATTTCATGTTGTTTTCCAGGCAGGCCACAAAACTAAGCTTCTTAGGTTTACAGGATTAGCTGTTTTAAGATGGCATGACCACGGGGTGATTGTTATTTGAATAGGAATATAACACAGGAAGGATTTTGCAGCATGATTCTTTTGGGCACAGGATATCACCAGCTGCTTCCAATCAGTGGGAGTTACTGGTGTTACTTAAAGCTCTCCCCTACTGTATTTCACTACTGAAACGATAAATGAGCTGAATTACATGTAAATTAATATTTTAATTACACAGCTGTGACCCTCAAGAAAGGTAAGTCCGTACTGGAAAACACTGAGGCTGTGAGGTTGGCTTGTTCATAAAAGAAATTATTTTCAAGCTTCTCAAGCCAATCTGAGTTTTAATCTAGTACAAGGGCAAGAGTGAATCTCAGGGCCGGGGTTTCTTACCAAGGGATGGTCCCTGTGTTTCAAGTCAGCATTAGGACAAATTAGGTACACCACATTCCACAGTGTATCACCTCTTCAGCTGATGTTTGGGCACTGTAACATCCTTCCTCAGCACTCACAGTGACAGCAATTATTTGGCTTTTCATGCAAGCGAGATCATAATAATGTCTTATAGTTTCTCCATGAAGGTTTGAACTCAAAACACTGAATCACTGTCTGACCACACCACTGAGCCCAAAAGTGATGGCACGGTGCAAAAGGCAGGGAATTAATGTGTGAACAATGAATGTTCAGTGAGTGCAAATTGTGAAAAATCAGAGGTAAACTCTAAGTCCTGTAGGCACACAGGTCAGTGAGAGAGAGGAGGAAAGACAACAAAACATCCCATTAACTGCCCCGAGTCTTTGTCCTTACAAGATAAGCAGGCTGTCATGAATCATGATCACCAACATCAGCCACCAATGAACACTCACAGCTGGTCTTTGTGTCTGGTTTCAGATGGTTCTTTCCTTTGTGTGACCTCGACATTGACACAAAAATCTTCAAAAGTTTAAAGAAAACACCACGGGAGGTAAGAAAGCAGAGTTTTAATAAATGGGTTGCAAGGGAGACAGGACTAGGGAAAAAAAGTCATCTTCATTTCCCAACTTCTAAAACGATTTTGAAAGAAGAGGAAAATATAAATTATGAGAGACTTGAATGCATCCTTTACATTAAACCAAGAAAAGTAACAAATTGTGTTCTTCAAGGTAAGTCTTTTCCCATTAGCAACACACAGGCTTTTATGCTAGAAATGAAATATTGAAGCTAGAAAGTTGTACAGGAAGCATATTCAAAATGCTGTTGGAAAGCAAGTTACAGCTGCACTGGTTTTGGTTGGTTTTTAAAGTCACAGGGACAGTCCACTGTAACAACAGAACAACAGAAAGACTCACTAGCATTACTTTCAATCTGAAACAAAATTAATACCATAAAGCTAAAACTGTACCAAAAATTAAAATTTAATTCCCCTTATCTAGGATAGTATAATGGAGAGCTTCTTTCATAAGAAGTTTCCAAGCAGTATTTAAATTCAAATTTTGAGACTTAAGAAAAAAAAAAATAAAACCAAAAACACTTTATAAAAACTCCCAAGGATTGAGTCTTTGGAAAGAGCAGCAAAAGGCTATTTGCAGGAAATTACTCAAAAGGATTCCATTCAGTGACTACAGCACTCACTATAAACCAGTAAGTGCTGCATACACAGCTAATGTAAACACACATTTTGTAGTTTTTGATAAAACCATCTGCAATGTCTGCACTGTACTTCTACTGTTCTAGAACAGTCCAATCTTTTACTCTAAATCATCTCATAATACTCAAGTATTTATATATATACCATAACAGTTCTTTCCATTCATGTCAAGACAGCAAATCCTTGTGTATATATAAATATATGTATAAAACCCTCCATCAAATTATCGGATTTACCTCATTCTGTTGTTCACACACAAAAATGTTACCGAGTTCTGCAGCTGTCAGATCACTTCCTTCCCAAAACCCTCTGCAACCGTCTTTTCCAGATCTCTCCCTTCTGTCAGTAATTGCTCAGAGCTGTTTCTGTGCTGCCTTTTGGCTTCTGTAGCCTCCAGATGTAACAAAGGGGAGTCCACACGTGTCAGGATGGCCACATCTACACACACATGCACAGACTCCTGCTTTGTGTGCCAGGCACAGGAAATGCAGAACAAAGCTGTGGGAGGACAGCAAGCTTCACCAGAAAGGTGATGCACTCTTGAGCACCCTTACATCTGCTGTAATGTCAGTTCCACCTGCAATGAGCATTAAAATTCTTACACGTGTGGATTTCAAAACCAGGATTTCAAAACAAAACCCCCTCTCCTCATTCCAACACCCTTTCAGAACACTAGGGCAACTTTTTTTATATGTTTGGATTATGTTTACCTTTCCCTTATACCACATTTTCTACACTGTCAGTGCATCATTGCCCTTGGGCTCAGATTCTATTTCACTTTGATTCTTGTTCTCTTCTTTTACTTCCTTAGAGCTCTTCTCCTCCTCCTCAGTTTCTGCTTTAACTACCTCTGAATTCTGTACTTCTGTCAGACTTGACTTTTGTTGTGCATCTTCTTTGTTGCTCTTCACCACCTCCTGTAGATTGTATTTTCTGAACAGAACATAGTCCCTCACCACACTCAAGCAGCAGACGGTTTTTATTATTTCCACCACAACTGTGTATTGTGGATTATTAAGATCGACTTTGTTTTCTGGGTTGAGGCTGCCCACAATTCCTGTAAAAGAAAATGCAGTTTAAAAGATGCTGGAAAAACTGTTTAAGAGCATAAGCATGTCTTATTGAATGGATAAAAATTAAGAGAGAGAAAGCAAGATCCCCTCCAGTTATAGCAAATTACTTATTTTTGTAACTGCTTAAAATAGCAGAACAGAGCAGGACTTGCAGAATATATCACCAATAGGACTGAAGTAACTGAAAAATTATCCCACTGCAATTACTGAGAAACAAAATACTGGAGGAGGGTGGAGCTATTTTATGAGCCAAATATTGAACAGAAATAGTAACATTGTTATTTCAATACAGCATCCAGAGAGGAAGCCTGATAGCAGTCATTTCAAAGCACATATAATTGACACTGCAAATTATATTCAACATTGCTCTCTCTTCTGCTTGTTGTCTCTTAAGTCATCAACAAGGAATACTGAGGTCAAGCTTTTTTTTAAATCTTAGAGAAGCTTTTAAAATTCAACATAAAGGTTTTAAGCAACAAATGTGTATGTCCATTAAAACCACTTCTAATAGTCTGACCCATGCGGTGCATGCAATATACTTGTGCATGTAAACTTGCTCTGTTTCGTGTGAAATCCATACATACCTGCCAATTCCTTAATTACTTCTTCCCTACTCATATGGCTGTTATTACGAGCTTTGTAAACAATCTGAAAAGTACCCTTGTTAGGGGCTTTAAACCAAGGCTCAAAAAACGTTTCAGTGTATTTTTTCATATCTTCCATAAAAGCCTTGCAAGTTCCAGAAATGGGCAGCATGCGCAGAATGACTCTTGTTTTCTTCTTTTTAGTGGTGTGCATATCCTTTAGTATATGGTGCACCAGGTTCTCAGGTTCTACAAGAAAAACAGTTGGGAATGAGCAACAAATTGAAGGCATTATCTCCCTTCTTCCCCTTCTAAATAATAAGCTGAGGAAATGCACACTTGGCTGCACTGCTGTCAGCCTCAAATCCCTTTATATAAAGCGTTGTTTTACTATACCAAAACTAGAGAATCAAGGATTATTCTGTCGAAGCAGTTCCCACTACCTTTAGCTTTTTCACTAATGACATAATTCAGTGGCACAGCCAAAAGGAAGGGTATTTGATATACACGTGTTATTCAGAAGCCACACTCTGTGGCCTTTCACTAACAGTGCTCGGAGCAGTTTGCATCACTCAGCATCAGCTGAAGTCCCACCTATGCCCTGCGTTCTGATGAAGACCACGTTGTTGGCACCACTCTCCACCGACTGGAACCGCCGCAGCTTCTGCTCCGTCGAGGCACGGATCTGGCCAACCTCCTTCTTCAGGGCTGCCTCGACGTCGTCCTCATCCTCCTCCCTGTCGCTTCCAGACAGCCGCTCCTCGTGATCTGAAAACTTCACACGGGTACGATTTGCGGGTGAGCACCGAGGAGCAGTGCCCAGCTCTCAGACGGGGCACAGGGGCACGGGCCGGGCCTTTGCGGGGCTGCGCTGGGGTTCGCCTGCACGACCTGGGACTTTCGGGGGCGTGGTGCTCACACGCGGTTTGTTCCACACACACCGCTCCTTCCACACACACGCGGTTTGTTCCACACACGCGGCTCCCTCACACACACAGCTCCTTCCCCACACACACAGCTCCTTCCACACACACGCGGTTTGTTCCACACACACAGCTCCTTCCCCACACACACAGCTCCTTCCACACACACGCGGTTTGTTCCACACACACAGCTCCTTCCCCACACACACAGCTCCTTCCACACACACGCGGTTTGTTCCACACACACAGCTCCTTCCCCACACACACAGCTCCTTCCACACACACGCGGTTTGTTCCACACACACAGCTCCTTCCCCACACACACAGCTCCTTCCACACACACGCGGTTTGTTCCACACACACAGCTCCTTCCCCACACACACAGCTCCTTCCACACACACGCGGTTTGTTCCACACACACAGCTCCTTCCCCACACACACAGCTCCTTCCACACACACGCGGTTTGTTCCACACACACAGCTCCTTCCCCACACACACAGCTCCTTCCACACACACGCGGTTTGTTCCACACACACAGCTCCTTCCCCACACACACAGCTCCTTCCACACACACGCGGTTTGTTCCACACACACAGCTCCTTCCCCACACACACAGCTCCTTCCACACACACGCGGTTTGTTCCACACACACAGCTCCTTCCCCACACACACAGCTCCTTCCACACACACGCGGTTTGTTCCACACACACAGCTCCTTCCCCACACACACAGCTCCTTCCACACACACGCGGTTTGTTCCACACACACAGCTCCTTCCCCACACACACAGCTCCTTCCACACACACGCGGTTTGTTCCACACACACAGCTCCTTCCCCACACACACAGCTCCTTCCACACACACGCGGTTTGTTCCACACACACAGCTCCTTCCCCACACACACAGCTCCTTCCACACACACGCGGTTTGTTCCACACACACAGCTCCTTCCCCACACACACAGCTCCTTCCACACACACGCGGTTTGTTCCACACACACAGCTCCTTCCCCACACACACAGCTCCTTCCACACACACGCGGTTTGTTCCACACACACAGCTCCTTCCCCACACACACAGCTCCTTCCACACACACGCGGTTTGTTCCACACACACAGCTCCTTCCCCACACACACAGCTCCTTCCACACACACGCGGTTTGTTCCACACACACAGCTCCTTCCCCACACACACAGCTCCTTCCACACACACGCGGTTTGTTCCACACACACAGCTCCTTCCCCACACACACAGCTCCTTCCACACACACGCGGTTTGTTCCACACACACAGCTCCTTCCCCACACACNAGCTGCCCGGAGCGAGCCGCGGGGAGGGACGCATGGGGACCGAGCCGCGGGGAACGAGCCGTGGGGAGCGAGCCGTGGGGGCTGAACCGCGGGGACCGAGCCGCCGGGATCGAGCCGCGGGGGTTGAACCGCCGGGACCGAGCCCTGGGGACCGAGCCTCCGGAGCGCGGAGCACTCCTGTGGCGCGCTCAGCCGCGGGCAGCCCTCCTCGGTCCTGCCCTGCAGCGCCGCGTCCGACACCGAGCCTGCGCCCCACGGATGGAGGGATGCTTCGGCCGCTTCCCTGCCTGCCCGGCTCCCGAAGATGGCACGGTGTAGAGGGACCGGCTAAAGCAGAAAGTCTTTGAACAGGTAAATGGAGGCTTGGAGAAATAGCTAACGTGTGCTGACAGAACAGCTGTGGACCGGAGCGTGGTTCCCCAAAGGAAGGTGTCTCTGTGCATCCCGGACCGTGAGAGCCGCCTCTCCCTGCAGTAATTCTTCAGCTGCTTGGATAATTAAGGGGGTAAGAATTGTTACAGGTTCTGATCTATGGAAAAAACTGACCAAGGCAGTTGCTCCAAATCCAATATAAGAAACACACCAATGGAAGCTTTTCCTATCACTCAAATACTTAGAGATTTTCATCTTTAATAGATGTAAATAAACTGCTTGCAGAGAGCAGACCAACACACACAGACTTTGGCAAAGCATCTGTACCTGCCCTTACACTTCCTGCAGTTTGTCAGCAAGGGTTTGTTTAAAAGCTCCAAATCTCACTGTTGTGTAATACAGTTTCACTGGCACTTAAACCATTACCTCCATAACTTCTTTAGGTAGTGACAGCCTCCACTATTTTAACATTTGACTATGATTCATATGATCTCAAAAAAATTATGAAAGAGCTACGAGACCATGTAGAGAAAGTTACTGTTCATTACAGGTATCCTAGTAAGGTGAGTGATCAAATACACAAATAATTTTCACTGCCACATAGAGTGAGTGTATGTTATTTTGTATTGCAACTTCCTCCCTTTACCAATAGGTGAAGTTTGTTCAGCAGTTGCCAAAAACAGTGGGAAGATCAGAAGAAACAAACTGTGCCAGAAGTGGAGAAAAAAATAAAGTAATTGCTGCTTTTTTTGCAGGATTTTTTACCAAGACATTGCAGATTTACACAGTAATACAAAGTAAAAGACATTACATTATATCTTTCTTAGTTTAGTTTTGAATACAGTCTTACCTGATTCCCACTATTTGTCTGTCCCAGGGGCTACACTGAGAGCTAAAGCAGACATTGATACAAATGAAATGGGAAACTCAGGGAGGCAAGAGCACAACAGTAATGTGTGTTAAATAAAGTATTTAATGAAATGTCAGTGCCTTGCCTTTATTGTTACTTAAAGGAAAAAAAATCTGTAAGAGCTTCAAGAATCACTTTTGATGTGACATCTTCTAAAGACATTTTTAAATGTTTCAGAAGTTTCAAAAAATTAAAAGTTGTAGGCATAACAGTTATATTTAGAAAAAAAAGTGCAAATAAAATCTGTGTCATTGAAATCTTTAAGGATTGGACTGGTAAAGTATTTAAAATATATGATAGAACAGAAATTCAAGATCTGTAGCAACAGCTGCTCATACTCTAATTTTAGCACTTCATAGTTTTATCTGTTCTCTCACACTTTGTTAAGGAGTTACTTTATGATTTGCTGATAATTTGTGTGTTTGAGCAACTTCCCTTTGTATCTATTTTAACAAAGAAGTGTCCTTTTTGTCCCATTCTGAGAATATATATCTGACATCATTTGACTGTCCTGATTACTTTAAGCATGAAACTTAGGATTCAGACAAAAAATTGTATCCATTTTCAAGTCCTCATAGAGGGTCTAAGACACAAATACTTTTTTTTGGAAGAATTTTCTGTATTACTAGAAGCAGTCCCAAGAGAGGTCAAAGCATCTGCACTCAAGGTGAGTCCATTAGATTTCTCTTTCAGAAGTGCATATTCCCACTTGAAGTATCCACAACCTTTCTTATTATCTCCTTGCTTGCCAACAGGACAGCAAAAGAATGTTCTGCCATGATTTGGGCCTCCATTTGACACACTGAGTTTTTTGGCTCTTCGACCGCAGTGACACAGAGGGGGAGTTGGTTTTCCACTTCTCACAGCTCCTACAGACTGATCCAAATTGACTGTGGAGTTCAGAACAGCAGGAGATACTCTGGGCAAACTGGAACTTCTCAAAGGTAAGGAGTGATCAAAAGAGGAAGTTTTCTCTTGATATATATGAAAAGACTGTTTTTTTGCTGGTGGGCATGATTTTGGACTAGTTGGCTTTCTTTTAGGAGCCTTCAAAGGAGTAGAGTAATTTCCAATTAATGCTGATTGTGCTGAAACAGCACTTCCCTTTGCAGATGGTAACTTAAAAGCTGAAAATTTTGAAGTCTGCCTTTGTACTGTCCCTATGTTGTAGATTGTAGTATCAGGGCTTTTGTAAACAACAGACTTCAGAGGTTCCCTGGGTGCTACACTTTCCTCCAAACTCTGATTATCTGAACTTGTCACAGCCAATTGTTTTGAAATAATTTTTTCTTCAAACACTGTTACACTATCTGTGCTTGAGTCATCCTTGAGCTGAACAGAGTCTGAATTTTGTTCATACTGAGATTCTGGTATCAAAGCAACATCTTCCCAGTCTGTCAGCAGAGACAAGCACTCGGAACTGGTGCTGATGTCCCCACTGGAGAGGGTCACTGAGGGGATGGTGGTGGAGACAAGCACCAGCCCTGATCCCTGGGCTGGGAGGCTGGCTCTGGCTGTTCCCAGAGGCTGCCCAATGCCCCATCCCTGCTGGCTGCCTATTGGACTGGGACATGGCTGTGCCAGACCAAGAGGAACAGGAAATCTGTCAGTAGGTGCTGCTGAAGAACTTTGGGATTGAGCATGGAATTCAGTCCTTAAGCTGCTGCTGGGTACAACACGGACATCTGCAGAGGGATCAGTGCAAGTGATCTGCTGCTCCCCAGGCTGTACACTAGAATTTATCTTGTTTCCAGCAAGACTCTTGTGTTTGTTCTCAGCCAGAGAGTTTGCTTCACAAGTTCCATCTCTAGATGTTTCAGGTCTGCTCCTTCTTCCCAGTGGAGTCTTGTCTGTGAAGTTTCCAGTCAGTGTTCTGGAAATTAAATTACTGTTCTGATGTGCCTAGGGAGTCCGTAAACAAAAGCAGATTTTGGAAAGTGAATACCCAGACATTCTGGGAATAAATGCACAAAATTAATAAGCATATCAGCCTAAGGATGTTCTTTCCAAATACTAGTCAAGATGCTGGGTTTATTATTTGAATAGCTCACCTTTCATCTGTATTCCAGGCTGCAAAGCAAGTAGGCAGGAAGATACAAAGTAGTGACTAACCTTATCCAAGGATTTAGTAACTTTCAGCACACATCCATCACAAATCAGCCTCCAAGCAAGGCGAGCAGTATTCCGGGAATCATCCAACCCTTCAAAAGTATGGTTGTATTAATGTCTGCTTTTCAAACTGCTACTGGGGATAGTTCTTATTAGAGGAGAACTGTAATCTAGGTGAGCCTTACATAAATGACAAGGAGTCACAGAACTGTGACACTTAGTCATCTAGTTCAAAAAACGGAAGTGGAAGTAGAAAATTCCAAATAATTCCCTGTGCTGAAACATCTGAAGGCCTATCCATAGAGCTGAATGTCTGCTCACAGTTTTAAATACCCGTGCTCTGTTTTACTAATCAACTCCAAAAAAAAAACCATCATATTGTGCTGGAATTCTCTAGCATTACCATGCTGAGCTATCAGGTAAAATGAAGTTTCTTTATCTTCCCTCCACCTCTTTTCTTTTGCATCCTAGCAATTCATAAATTGATCTTGTGAACATGCACTCAGTAGCAGTAGAAGAGATTTCAGAAATGAAGTATGAGATTAGAAATAACAAACTGCATTTTGCCTTTCTTGTTTTGGTGGTTTGTTGGACAGAACATGACATAACCTGAAACAATAGTTACTGTTCAGAGTAATGACTAGCTACTAACTAGCTGCTTGAGGTTAAGTTAACTAACTAAAGCTAAATAGTAGTATTTAGCTTTAAAAGATATATATATTAATACAGATATTAAAATGAGGATCATCATACTTACCACAATGTTCCCGTCCTTCAAAAGCTATCCCCAAATCCTGCAAAGCTCCATTTAGCCCTTTAGGCTTTCTGTTATAGAAGGCCTAAGGAAAGAAATGCAGGTGCTTAACATGAAGCATTTCAAAACCTTTCCCTAGTGAAGCAAAGCCATTTCAGAAATATCCCCTTATGAATAAGGCAATTAAGCAAGTTGGGTATCTGCATTTTACAGCGAGGATAAGACCATAAGTGACTTACCCTGTAAGAAATCAGAATGGAAAGAACCATGAATCCCTTCCCTCAGTCTTAAGCAAATCCATTCTGTCTGAGCTCTGGAGTCATTTGTCTGCACTCTATGGCTTACATTGATGAAAGTCTTAACAGACCAGCAGTGAAGAATGTAACTATAAAAAATACCTTAAGATGTTTAAACTGTTGCACAATATGCAATCAAAGGCATGGGCATGAATATATTTGGCATAGGTATGGATTTTTTTTGTAAGTGAAAAAAATGAGTATTACTGCTTACTCCTGGTACCTGATTTGATCACTAGAAAGAAAATTTGATCACACTGTTTATCTTTAGAGACCTAATTCTGCTGCCTATCTGTAAGGTACCTCCAAGTACCTCTAAACAGACTGTGATGATGACTTCCTACACAGCAATATAAGGCAGCAATAAGAGCACACAAACCAAAAAAAGTTAGGAAGCAAGGAGAGCAAAAAGTGTCAGGAAAGGAAGAGCAACTCATAAATTCTCCCAGGATTATCATTCTTTTATCAAACAACAATCTTTTCCTGGCATTAAGATTTCTGTTCAGATTCACACAGTTCTAGGGCAGTTGGTTACTAAGCGATAACAACACGAAAAACCCCAGGTTACTCTGGTCCTGGGACATCCAGCATTGCCTTGTGAGCTCAGGCACAGTCAGCCTTTGGGGTGAGTGTGGGTAGAAACGTTTCAGTCTGTCAGCCTTCTCACCCTGTAGGTTGCTTTGAGATCAATCCAGGAACTGAGGATGTCGGGTTTGCGCAGCTGCTTCCTCTTACACTCGTAGTGCAAGCACACGCCCAGGTCCCAGTCTGTGCAGGGAAACCACAGTCAGTCCAGCACTACAGAACTGCCCTAAAATCCACACAATGTGGCCTGCATGTCCCTTTATGTGGCCTTAAAATCTACGTAAAGGGACCAACACCAGCAGGCTGTCAGCATCCTGTGCTGCTGGGCAGGAGGCAAGGCTCTGAAGTCGCCCATGGAGAACTCTGGGGTTGCTGCAATGGGACACCAGAAGAAGCAAACCCCTGTTGTTAGTAAATAACTTCAGACAGTTAAAGATCTCAAAGGCATCATTAAATCATTTAGACACACTAAGAATGGTCACACAGTTCCCTGTGTAAAGCAGAAAAATGTAACAGTGTCAGACCCTGGAGTCAAAGATGCAGAGAACACCTCAGGATTCCATGGATTTCATATTTTCAGTCTTATCCCAATATTCCACATTTTTAATACCTGGTAACAGGATTTTGGCTGCCTAGAAGTGAAGACACAATCTCACTAGTGCCACCTAATGTTATTACTGTGCAGAAAAAGCAAATGAAAATGTTATTTACCTGTCCAAGTAACAAAGGCACACGCTTTTGCTTCTGAAGTAGAATTACTTTGACTGTCTGTACTGAATATAATTTTCTTCTCCTTTTGTATCTTTTGAATCCATTTCAAAAACTGTGATAAACAAATGTTGAGAGGCACCCCTTCATCAACTTGATTCTTCATGGAACAGAACAAGAAGCATGTACATGTTAGAATGCACTGAAATTCATTTGAGGTTTATTTCTTTTTAACCCTTTAAGGGCCTCATTAAATAAAACAGTAAACAGCAATTATACAATTGTAAAATAATGTTAAATCACAATTACCTGTGTTATGCCAGTTAGTTCTTTACAGAATTCAGAGAGAATAGGATGCTCCTGGGGCTGGACATACATGTGGAATTCAGATTCAATCTCTCCTGTTGAGGTGTTTAAAAGGACTGCCGGAAATTCAACTGCAACAAACACAGAAAGAGAAGAAGAAAGAAAACAAACAAACAAACCAGACCCAAAACACAAAGACAGAAACGTTAAAGCTGTTCACAGGAATTATTCCATTTTTATATGGGTCCTTGCCAACTCTGCATATTCCACGATTCTATTTTATATATATATATATATAAACATGGGGTTTGAGCATAGTGCTAATAAGGCCAAGGTTGTGGGTTTGATCCCTGTGTGGACCAGTCACTTAAGAGCTGGACTCGATGATCCTTGTTGGTCTCTTCCAGCTGAGAATGTTCTGTGATATATATATGTATATACACACACATTTATATTACTTATATGTCTCTTATTCCGTTACACTGGGGCTGAACCGCCGGGAGGTAAAAGGAACATAACACAAGGAAGACACAGAATGCCGACACACGGTTCAAAGCCGTGCCCGGGGCACTCACTGATCTCGGCCCCGCGCCGCTCGGGCTGCGGCCAGCACGTGGCCTCGAAGTCCAGGACGATGAGGAAGGCGAAGCGCTGCCCCGCGCCCGCCCGCGCCCCGCTCCGCGCCCTCGCGCTGCTCCGCGCCAGCCCCAGCCGCCTGCGGACACCGACTGCGCTCAGGGGCCGCCCGGACACCGCCACCGCCGCGGCCCCTCCGCTCCCAGACACCACCGATACCGCGCCCGGACACCGCCACCGCCGCGGCCCCTCCGCGCCCGGACACCACCGATACCGCGCCCGGACACCGCCACCGCC